>BMAU01017454.1:0-600000 GCA_019973935.1 Trichonephila clavipes
CGAAAATCGATGCCAAAATCGATTTTCAATTTCGATTGAAAAATAAAATTCAACCGTTTCTCTTTCTGATACAGTTTATATTTTGTTCTAGCTGAATTAGAAGTATTTTTAATATTTTTAAAAAGTTGTTTACGTCTGTCAAATCCCAAAACAGCTGATTGCCACGCCCCCTTTTAAATCAAAACAAAGACACATGCTACTTTTCAGCCTCGTCAAATAACCAAATTGATTAAAGTATTTATTTTGATCGGCAAATCAACTAGGAAAGAAGTGAAGTGAATAATTGTAGCTGTTTGTTTACTTCTGGGTAACTCACGATGCTGCTTTATTTCGTTGAATATAACAAATTTCTTTTCAGTTTTTCATCAGATAAAAATTCAAATATCTGACAAATATGCCTCAGTTTTGCAACAAAACTTTTAAAGAAGAAAGGCTGGTACAAATTATAAAGATTCTTCAGCTTCTGATTTGAATAAAGAACAACCTACAAGTATGTATATTAAGAATTCATCATCAAAATCAAAATTAGGTAAGTTTAATGATGAGTATGTTTCATTTTAGATTCATCTACAAAACTTTTGTGAAATAATTGACATTCCTCTGTTTTCTAGTGTTTGAAACAACATGTATTATGTGTAAAATGTAAAAAAGCTCCTAGATAATGACTTGTGTTAAGTTTGGTCATGGGTTGAGTTTAGCTACAGGGTGATATTAATATGTTTGGCCAATTTTTGTGGTCTTATTCAATCACTTCTCAATACCAGGTTTACTAACACTGTGGTTATTAAAAAGATACAAAAGTGTATGAAGTGAATACTAGACTTGCTTATGCTATGAGGTCAGTTGGAAAAGGAGAAGCAGCTGCGAGAAAGTATTTTTGTAGAGTTATGAATTTACCACCTCACCAAAGCGGTTTTACGAGTCTTTGCATGCATTAAATAATGCGACAGAAAAGTAGCAAAAGTGTCTATGGCATTAGCTGCTGCCGAAACACTATCATTTGGTATTTGGTAACCTAAATGTTCTTTCTGTGGTCTTCTCGATGGTACATGTGGCAAAAAGAGGCCATACTTCTCTCAATGAGTTGTTGTTGCGGCGAGTTAGTGTTGTAAGACACTGAGGAAAGAGATTATTGATGCCGAAATATTATCGAGGAAATGCTCATGTCATTTTGACGGCGGCTTACATAGTGATGAGTGTTCGGCAAAATTACTTTGGAAATAATTGGGGGAATGGAAGTTGAAGGTGCACTTCGTATCTTCAATCGCTCAGATGTACTACACAATTTGAGATATACGCAGTATTTGGGTGATGGGGATTCTAAAGCGTACAAAAAGCAGTTTTAGAATCTAAACCTTATAAAGATGTCAACATTGAAAAATTAGAATGTGTGGGTCATGTTGAAAGGATGGGTACACGACTCAGGGCATTAAAATTAAAATTAAAGGCAAAAAAGCTCCCGAGGGACAAAAACTCTCTAGGAGGCCGTATGTAGATTGACTGATGCAGAAATAGACAAATTGCGAATACTATGGTTTGGCAATTCGAAACAACTCGCGAAATTTGTCAGCCGTAAAGAAACAAGCTATTTGGGCTATATTTTTTTCATAAAATCTCAACAGATTTGAATCCACAACATGGTTTATGCCCCTTGGGAGATGATTCGTGGTGTGTGGATGTAATAGGTCCAAACTGAAAGGTGATACATATAAACATAAACATAATTTACCAATTGCAATTATGCATTATAAAAAAGTATTTAGAGATCTTTCAAGCCTGAACTTCTGTCTAGATGTTTGCACAGTGGAACTACAAATTGTAATGAGAGCTTAAATAGTATTCATATGGCCCATAATTCCAAAAACTGTTTTTGTACAATTGGGAACTTTAAAAACAAGGGTATGTGAATCTATATCTATATATAATCAAGGCTTAGTTACCAAATTAAAAGTTTTAGATTTATTAAATATTCAACCTGGATTTTATACATGTCGAGCATTGCAAGAAGCAGATCATGCGCATAAGGAAAGCGAAACAATTTCACGAAGAACCAAAGAGAAGCTAGAATCAAAAACAGACAACTGAAATGCAGACAAAGAGGATGATCTTTTGCAGATGATCCGAGCAATCAGAGATTATGGTTCTGGTATGCTGATTGTGTTCGATGTATGATGTGTTTTACTTTAGGTTACTATTTTCTCAAAGAGGTGTAAGAGTTTCAACACTGAGAGGAACATTTTTGGAAGAACTACTCGTATTTAATGGTTTTGAATTTTGCACATATATTAATACCATACAAATGAATATTTTAATAAGAGATTTTGTCAATAAAAGATTATTCAAAAGATTTATGGATTGAGAATGTACAAGAGATTTCCAGCGTTTTAAGATTTTTGACGTGTTACTCCGCATATGAAGTTTTTTTAAAAAACTAATCAAGGTTCATTAAAAAGAACTCTCCATTCAAAATAAAGAAAACAGTGCAATCGATGTACAAAGGAAATTCAGGATTGCCACAAAGTTGCTCAATTTTTCAAAAATGTTCCTTACGCTTGATCATTTTTAACATTGCGGAGATAGGGACAGATCCATTGCGCATATAAAGTCGGAGTGATGCAGTTTCACGAGAACCGGACAGGCTGGGATTAAAGAGAGACTGTTAAAAATGCAGACAAGAGGGATGATCTTGCAGATGATCCAAGCAACCCAAGTTATGGCTCTGGAATGTATTAGTTAAAGGTAGTTTTACTGTAAATCACTATTTCTCAAAGTGTAAATTTCAACACAAAAGGAACATTTTGAAAAAACTACTCATTTAATGGTTTTGAAATTTTGCATATATTAATATTACAAATAAATATTTTTAATGAGAGCTTTTGTCAAAAAATTATTCAAAAAAGTTATGGATTGAAATGTACAAGGAATTTCCAGCGTTTAAAATTTTGACGTGTTACTCCACATATGATTTTTAAAAAAACTAATCGAAATTTTTAAAAAGCTCCCATTAAAATAAAGAAAACAGTGCAATAAATGTACAAAAAAAAAAAATTCATGACTGTGAGAAGCGTTCCAGTTTTTCAAAAATGTTCCTTACATTGGTCATTTTTAACATTATGGAGATAGGGTTATATATATATTTATATATATATTTTATATATATATATTTATATATATATATTTATTTATATATATATATATATATATATTTATATATATATATATATAAGATAATATTTTATATATATATATATATATATTTATATATATATTTATATATATATATATATATATATATATATATATATATATATATATATATATATATATATATATATATATATATTTAACTGTTTAGTTCTGGATTCACTATAAAAGCGTGTTTTTTAGATTGTTTTAAATATATAATTTATTTTATAGTTATTTTTACTATACACGATAAAAATCACAATTCCAGTGAATAATTTTAATTAAGAGAAAATATACTTACCTACTTTCAAGAACTTTTTAATTTTTCTTGAAAATTTGAGTAAAACCAATACAACTAATGAAAATGTTCCAGATGTGCGTGTCCTTAATAAAGGAAGTAAATCCTGACACTTTTCGCTGAAACAGTGAACGTTATTTTCCACAGCAAAACTGTCATATTTTGTTCACTTTTTTGTAGTTTTGCTGTAGTTTGATGATCTCACAAATAGCATTTTGAACTTTTTCTTGTGTGTCTTTTTGACAAGGCGAAGTGCTGCATTATGGCTTCATAGTTTTCTTCATAGAGATCTTTAGGCAGCATTTGAAAATTTCAAATCAACTCAAACGTTTCATGTCTAACGCTTTTATGATATTTACTTTTGCTATCTTGATTAATATGCATTATTTCAGTAGGTTCTTCAATTGCTTATTCAGTTTCAACTTCTTTCAATAGGAATCACACACAGATCCCCATTTTTTTTAATATTCTGCTCATTTACATTTATAAACCATAATAAGTCATACAACATAGCAATCAAAACCACAAAATTGTTCATGGGGAAAGTGTAGCATATGTTCTAAGCAATAATTTTGTAAAAGGTTTTTTATTATGCATTATATATTTCAAATTACTCAAAAATAAATCTTGGTCAAATAATTCTTCTAAGTGCTCAATATGCTTATCCATCTATCATAAAACTCTTTCACATAGAAAAAGGCGAAACAGAAATATATTATTTACAACTTCCCTAAAAAAACGACGGAGATAACCATACCAGTAAGTTCGAAGGTCAGCTAAAGTAATATTTTAGGTTAAAAGAGGCGTAATAAAAAAAAATCCCTCATCGTGGGATTACAGCAAAGCGAACAAATTATTTTTTCAATTTGGTTATAGGATCAAAGATGGCTAATGAGCGTTTGAAGTGGAATCTTTTATTTTTGATGATCACCAGATGAAAAAAATAAATTATATCAGTGTAAATGTGTATTTTTTATTATGTCAGAAAGCATTTTGTTTTACTTCATTCCAAAAAATTATTTTTTTAAACATTTTATTTTCAATATGCTCGCGCCCCCCTCGCAGAGTTACCGCACCCCAGGGGGCGCGCCCCACAGTTTGAGAAACACTGCAATAGAGGAAATGGAAAAACGACTTTCTATATGGATTGACGAGAAATCGAACGCAAAATACCCTTAAGCCAATCTACCATCTTGATAAAATGGTAAAAAAATGGAAATACAGAAGAGACTGAATGATCTGAAATGTAAACATACTGACTTAGAATGTTATTTATTTTTATATGCATATTCGTTTATTATGTTTATATATTTGTAAGAAATAAATTTTTGTTTTATTGCTATTAAAAACATAATTAATAAATTTAATGGTAAAATACCTGACCAATTTTCTACCAATCTTCCCCTAACCCAGTGTTTCTCAAACTGTGGGGCGTGCCCCCCTTGGGGGTGCGATAACCTTACGAGGGGGGCACGAACACATCGAAAATAAAAGATTTAAAAAATAATTAATTTACTGGAATGAATTAAAACAAAATACTTTCAGACATAATAAAAAATGCTCTTTAACTCCGATATAATTTATAGGCGATATTAAGTCATCAAAAATAAAAAATTAGCTATCTTTGATCCTATAACCAAATAAAAAACTTTTATTTGATTTGCTGTAATTCCATGATGAGAGATTTTTTTTATTACGCTTTATTTTTAAACCTAACATACTACTTTTTCAGAGAAAAAACAGATCCCAGAATCGAAAAAATTTAGGAACATAAAAAATTCATTACTGTCATTATTTTTGAAATACTGCACATTATAGCTATAATCTGTTTGACCTTCTAAGTTATTGTTACAGTTAGTTATGACCCCTCTCTTATGTGTTTGTTTCACATTTAGGGAAGTTGTAAGTAATGTATTTCTGTGTTGCGCTTTTTTCCAAGCAAAAGAGTTTTATGATATTTGGAAAACCACGGAGAGCACACTTTGAAGGATTACTTGGCCAAGACTTATTTTTATGAGTATTCTCAAACATATAAAGCATAACGAAAAATGTTTTACACTGTACAATAAAATAATTACAATAAAAGAGGATTTGGGTGACTCAATAATCCCACTCGGCCGTATCGAGTGCGTGCCTGCTCCCGGGTTAAGACATGTCGATGCCTTTTCGCTTGAAATATTAAAAATAATACAATTATTCTTCATCGGAATTTTGTATTATTGTTCATTATTTAACATCAATTATAAATGCTAATTCTGTGAGGCTTAAAATTACAATTCGCTTAAAACTAATTATAATCTGAGCAATCATTTTTAAAAATCATTTTACATTTTTGTAAACATAGTCGCGCACTTAGCTTTACTCTCCTTACAATTCAGCTATTATATCAATAGTGTTTTATTTTTTTACAAAGGAACTCGTGCAAAGAGCGGGCACTTCAGCAGGTAAACTTTTAATGTATCAGTGCTGCACAGAGTATTTCATAACTAATTAATTAATACTAAATTAAGAACAAGTTTAATAAGTATTAACGACTTCCATGGGCTTGTCTTGCAAAGCAAAGTTTTTATAAGGAATGCTTATGATTAGAAATTGACCCTCTAAGTTATTTTTCTATATTTAGCAGATATCTATATTTTGTCTTCTAAGCAGTCACCGCATTTTGCAATAGGTTCGATTTAAAAATTAGAGAAAGAAAAAATAACATAATAATTATCCTATTACTTTTTTTTTTTTTTTTTTTGCTTAAAAGTAGTATACAAAATTTAATACTTATGTTATTAATGTGTATGGTTTATAATTAAGATCGCGTATTGTAGCTTTAGCGTCAAATTGCATTATTATTGCATTCAGTACATTATTAATGTATAAGGGAGGCGTGATAAAAATTGTGGTTGAAAAGGGGGTGCCAGTATTGAAAGTTAGAGAAGCACTGCCCTAACCCCATTATTTCCATGATGAGATCACCTCGTTTAACGTTGTTTCATAGTACGCTCTACTTGGATGGAACGTATACCCCTGTATACCGTTACGTGTGTATTTTATTTCTTTCTTAATAATTTCTCACATCAATCAGTACAAACATCATTAAATCTTGATTAATACATTTCTTGATTAAATATTACATCTTGATTAAATGCAGTTCTATTGATTGAGCACAATCAGATAACAATCAATTTAAACACAGTCCCAAGAGACTATCTTCTTATTAAGCCAGACCACCCCCTGTGGTCGCTCTCTGACCGAGGGAATTCCATTCCCTCCCGTCCAAAACAGTTATGCGGTTTTTGCGCTTCCCAAAACAAGGGACCTTTTTTTCTCCTTCGACCATACCCTCCGGAGTCAAGCAATATTCTCTCGAAACATAACTCCTCATCGGTGTGGGAACGTCACCAACTACTAAAGAAACTACCGCCTAGCACTGTGCCAACGGTAGTCAGACACTACACCACCTAAGATTCACATATCGGAATTTATTGACCTACAGCACCATACTACAAAGCAAATACAAGGAACTTATTTCAACTTCAAGGAATACGATTTATGTCGAATTTCGAAAAGTTGTACCAACAAGCAATTTTTTAAATTTTTACTACTTGGCTGTCCGATATTGTTGTAAGTTTGGATATTGGATCAACATGATTGTCAAACAATGTTTTCTATTATGGACATAATAAAATCGAAACATAGCTGAAAATTTAACTGATACACACCTAATTTTGTTAGCATCTTCTATAATTAATTCTAATATAGATGACTTGGTAAAAAATTACAAATTAAAAACCGCATTAAAGAGTACTGATAGCGCTTAATAAAATATCCAGAATTAAATATTTCAAGCTACTCATTTTTATTTTATACCTATGCTAACTGTGATTGTATGAACTTGTAAAAAGTTTATTAACAATAAAATTTAAGTTTATACTTCTGTCTTATTTATTACATTATTTTTAAATTTCCACTATTTAGATTTGCTTTAAAAAAATGCACTATTTGCGTAAGAACTCGTATTATAAGCCTATAAGTAACATTTTTTCACCTTTTCATGTTCTTCTGTTTGTTGGAAAAGTTGGAAAGGGCACGCATAATTTTTTTTTCGCAGATAGTAGCGGTGGCCATCCCTGGCTTAAGCAAATGCTTCGTTAAAATTATCATTTCTATTAACAAATCATTTGAATCATAAAACGAAGTACAACATATTACATTAATTCCGTAGCACAACAGATTATAAATGTACACTTAAAATTTAATTCATCTTCCAAAACTAGTGTATCTGTATAATTTTCATTTCTACGCTACATAATTACACTTTGCAACACAAAAAACAATGAATTCATGCAACAAATATTCGTGTATAATAACAGAAACAGGTTAATTTTTGTGAATTAACGTAAGTTTAAAAAATACAAATATAAATGATTGGGTAAATAATACAAATAAAATCAGTCGAAAACTACTTCATATTATTGTTACGAAAACCGTAGCCACAATTATTGCCAAGGTTACCAAAAACAAGACTCGAGCAATGTTTGTAACAAAATACACAAGATTGCTTATTACAAAGCACAGATGCTTTCCAATTTTTTCGTTGCAAAGCAGCCTCCCATTGCAACCTTCTAGAAGGACTTGCAGGAAAGTGGTACATTTTATTTGTAGATAGCAAATTTGTACCCCTTCTCCTGCTGCATCCAAATGCGGAATAGACAGTTCCAAGTTTGCTGTTTCTTGGCTTCTCATATTAAATTGATGAAAAAAAAATTCTAGCGAAATTAAAATTGTTCCCGCCTACAAACGTATACAAAGAAATGGTGATTTTGCTATAACAGGAAGAAGAAAAGTGTAATAATGACTACAGCGTCCCGTACTAAGCTTTACGGAAGCACTTGTCCATAGGTAATTTTCCTAGAAAATTATTTTTAATTGTTATTGCTTTTCATTCAGTTTGCACATTTCAGGTAATGCAACGATGCTTCGGCACATTCCCTCAGAAAAAAAGAAGAAAAAAATTGGTATTCATTTTTTAAAGAATCCTATTCAAATTAGTATTACTAAAGTATCACACATTGGAATAAGTTTTTATTCTTTTAAAAGCTATTTATTGAAACAAATCTGTTTGAGAGAAAATATTCAAATACTTTTAAAAAAGCACTTTCTTAAAAATACTTATTGATCTTTTAATTAAAGAACATGTTTTATATTAAAATTTTATAAGTTTTCCAACAGCATTTGAAAAATTTCAAAACATTTACTAATAACATACAGCTTTGTAAAATGCATAAAGCGATGCATTTGAGCATTTTGACTTTCTTATAGTGTTTCTTAAGAGTACGTTGGTTTTCTTTAAAATAATCTCTTTCAAAAAGATCTTCCACCTTTCTCTCTGAACTTAACGTTTGGCCGCGGTAGCCTAGTCGTCAAAGTAACGGACTCGTGGCCCGCGTGACGAGCATAGTACCGCTGTAGACCCACCATGTAGAGGAGCAATGTACGTTAAATCTGTCGAGAGCTCAAACGTCCTCCCGTTGGTTGGTGTGGTGTTGAAGTTAGGAGAGAGGTTCCAGCTTAGGTGGCATCCTCGTCACTTGACCATGGTTCAAAATTACGAGGTCCGTCACCAAAAGCCATCGAGTGGCTGAATAGTGTGACATTAGTATTCATTCACTGACCTTAATATTGCAGTTATTTCAAGAGTGTTGTTTTAAGTTCATTGGAATCTATAAAAAATTCAATCAAAGGAAATGAATTGTAGATCCTTATAAATTGAAGCAATATGCTTTGTAACTATAACTGTTTATTAACTGTGTACCAAATGTTTGTTTTCTTTTTGTACTTAGGTTTGTGTTGAATGTGTAAATGGGTTGAATGCCTTGATTCATTAAATTTTAGAAACAAAAATTCAAATGTCGAATATAAACCCTTCGAATGAACATATATCTTTGCCTGATGTGCAGAGTGATGAGTTTGATTCACTTAGTGCCTCGGGGAATTTTGAAGTGCTGAGTTGTGACACATCTCAAAATGTTAGTATGACTGAAAATAATTGTTTTTCAGTACCTGAAAATGCTGTTGGTTCAGACAGTTCTACAAAAACAAAAAATTCCAATTGTGTTGAAGTCAGTACTAAAACTTACATTCGTGATTCTGAGATCTTGAAAACCTTTGATGTTGATGACTTGATTCAGTCTCACATAGCGGCAGATGATGAGCTTAATTTCCACGATCAAGACTATCGAGATTCAAATTCCTTAAATTTCCACAATGGGGAAAATGCTGCTGGGAAATTAATATCTGTGAAAATTCAGCCTATTTCATCCACTTCCCAGTCCCTAATGAAATTTTCTGATGGAAATGCACGAGACTCTAAGAAGTCGAACTCATCTCCATTTCATTTCGGACAAATACTAAGTAAGAAAAAAGAAAGTGGTTCTTATAGAATGCAGAATTGTGATGAAGATACTGTTGAGAATCTTACAAAAAACTCTAGACCTTTTGTTTTTAAAAAACAAACTCCACTTAATCCAGATGACAATACTCAGCAAACACAAATGAAAACAAAGTTAAAAACTATGTGGAATAATATGAAATACGGTAATAAGAATTTTCTTACATATTTATTTTCATTTTCATGTGTTTCACACCAAATCTAGAAATGTGCATATATGTTTATTTTGAGATTAAAGAAATTTAGCTAAAATTATATACATAACAAAGATTTTTAGTGTTATTGGCATCAAATTTTGGCTAATCTTAATATGAGGGCTGAAGTGAAGAACATGAATTTTGTCAGATTTGGCAATTTTCAGATAAATTATTATAACTTAATGAAGTTTATTTTATATCCCACTGTTTTTATGTCCTGTGAAGGTTATTTTGGTGGTCATGTTTCAAATTAATGCTTCATTTATTGATCAATTTAAACTCTCATAAAGGTAAGCTAACATTACTGATTTATATAATCAGTTATATTCATTTTATGAGTAAAAAGATTATAAGGTTAACTTAAATAATTTTTAAAAGCTCTTTTTGTTATGAGAAGAACATTGTTAAAATAGAAAGCATGATAGTAATTGCATTACTAATTAGATCAATTATATCAAGCAGTAATTGACTTAAGTTTTGGTTCAATTTTTGTTAAGTATAATCAAAAGTTTTTAAAATTTTATAAAAGATGTAACTTTTTTGTTCCAAAATGTTTAGGCTGCTGATGTATTTGTTGTGAACCACAGGTATGATGCAAAGTTCATGCACTTAATATAAATTTAATTACTTCAATGCAACAGTGTAACAGAGAGTATTAGGGCCCTCCTGCAAAGTCAGGTTTTGGGCCCCAAGCCAAATCTTGCAAAGGATAAAAAAAACCACAGCATAATATAGGCTTTGGACTCCCTAGAATCCTGTCCCCCCCTCTTCCATATGTTACACTGCTGCATCCATGCCATTATTGTGTAAAAGAATTTGTTGAATCAATTGAAATTCCTTAGAGTATATGTTACAGAAGTACTCATATGTATAATGTATGGACAACAACAACAAAAAAAATGAGAAATTTTAAAAAGAAGCAGAATTGGTTATACTTTTTCCATCTTAATGTTTCCTTATTGCAGGTTTCAATTGTTCTACACATATTTATATGACTACAATAGAAAAAAATGTTGTTGGTGGAGCTATTTACATGTTCTGATTGCTAAAATGAGTATAAATTTTATGTTTTGCATATATATATATATATATATTACTAGATACAATCATTTCACATGAAACCATTCATATAATTTCATTTAACTGATCAATGAATCTCTGTAGAACATGTGTAGGATAGTGTCAAGTGGCACAATAAATCTTTTAAATGTACTGCCCACCACCATGTAGATTCTTATTAAATTCAATTCATGTGTCATTGTATGTAGTTCAAAGGAGAAATGCTCTCTACTGTGATAAATTGCATTTTTAATTTGATGCATACTCTGTAATCTTGTGCAATCATTTTTTGTAATGCAATTTGCTTAAATGACTTTTTTCTTGCATATTTTTTACTTTTTCAAGATAGATTTAATGCAGATTTTTTTTTTTTGTTGTTCTTATTTATTTATTTTGCCATTATCTCTCCTTTTTTTTTGGAAGAGAATTTATAAGCTGATAGCAGCAGAAATTAAATATCACCAATAGGGCTTAAGTAAAAGGCAGTGATGTAACATACACCCCCGCATTGCGGGAGGGGGCAGAGCTCCAGGGGGCCCAAAGCCTGTCTGCCGCCAAGTACCTACCTTGCAGGGAGCCCAAATGTTCTTCGTTATGCAACTGGTAAAAAGAGAACATATAAACAATCTAAAAAGTTAAAGGATTCAAGCCATTATTAATCCAGAGGCATTGTGATAAAATGAAATCAATATTGTTTGTTGGCTGAAAATTATATGATATGATCCTGTAGAAAAGTTTAATTTATTTACAAATACATGGTGTTTATTTCAGTGCATTAATACAAAGTGTTATATGAAACCGTATAACAATCTGTGTAATAAGATTTGAAGTACATTCCATCAGCACTTAATGATAAAGAATATTGTTTTCTTGAAAAGAAGACACTTCTTAATAGTATATTTCCATTATCGCCATCATGTTTAAATCCAGTTTATATTTTGATAGTCCAAGCCATGATTGTAAAGATGTACAGTGCACTAAAGCTTGTGTTCCTTATGCTGCAGGTATTAGCTGACAAAGTGAAACAAAAAGAGAGAAATGGCAAGTTTAGTCAAAGTTTTTATAGTTTCTTGAAAAAGAGGAGAATTGTTAGATTCCTTCTAATTCAGTTGAGAGATTATAAGTTCAAATAATTTACATGCAAAAAGGCTGATTGGAATGAATTTGGCTTGGTGTTAAATAAGTTAAGGTGATGTGGATTCATCACATACATCATATGTATACTTTATCAATGAGATAGATAAAAAAAAATTAATGATCATTAATTAATATTATTTATTATTGTTATAACTATTAAAATTCCAAATGCTCAATTTATCTCATGAAAAATAAAAGAATTATAATCTTAAAGTGTTTTAAAAGAAAAATGCTTTGTGAAACAAGTTTTTATACATTCTATTTGAATGCAAAATAGTCTTGATATATGTTTCATTACATTTATTCTGAAATCATTCTGTGTAAGAGGAAAGTTTTTGCTGCTCTGTTATTTTGCTTTTATCATGACAGTGTCGCACTTTTTCAAGAAATGTAAACAATTTCAGGATTATTGTTCATTTCCTTTAACACATCCTAAAATACTTATTGAAAAACAGCTATAAGTTTTGTTTTCTCTTAAGAAAGATTCATTTTTTTAAATTTGATGACTTATTTTATTTCTCATTAAAAATGAGCTTTGTCTTGTGTATTAATGCAATTTCCAAAGCATGCATAATTTCTATTTTCATTTTTTTATAAAAACTCGTTTGAAGTGATTAAGAATGAAAAATTGGAAAAAAATAACTTGGTATTAACCAAAAAAGAAAAAAATTGAATCTAAAATTTTGAATAAAAAATACTGCAATTTATTATATTAAGATATTTTTATGAAAAGTATTACATTTTTTTTTTAACATTTGAAGTATGGGAAATGCACCCCTGAAATGTGCAGTCCCACTTGATGAATAAAGTTTAAAAAAATGAAATTAGATAGTTAATGCACTTACTAGATATATGAAGTTTAAATAACTACATGCTTACTTTTAATCGTAATTGGTGGAAAGGGGATTTTAATAGTTAATCTAATTAACTGTTTAAATTTGGTACTTTTTTAATTATCTACACTTCTGATTTCAATATTTGATGACATTAGCATATTTTTGGTGCATTTTGAAGTAGATTCTCAGCAGTAGTAATCCCCCCTTTTTATTCAAGTCGTTTCTCTGATCTGTATGGTAGATAAACATTATCCACACATTTATGAATGTAAATACTGACAATATAAATATAAACTTATTGTCTTATCTCATACAATTTTTTGTCTTTTTGAACTGCTTTTTTTAGTATGTATGATCAGCGAAGAGATAACAAAATGTATTATTTTATTTGGCATGTTTGTATTCTAATTTCACTTATTGTATGTTCTATTTGTTCTAATAACTTCATTTTTTTTATATTTCAATATTTTGTTTCCATTAAACTAATGAGCAATAAAAAGTTGCAAAATTCATATTAGACACTGACTATGCATGCATGTGTGCTTACACTTGCCTCTGAAAGTCTGCATACAGAGGATCATCTTTCATATTCATGCAAAGATCGCAAATTAAATGAAGTCTTTCTGAATCAATACTATTTTTTATTGATTCCTCTAATGTCGTAAATTCAAATAATATAAGCAACAATCACCTGATTATTACATAAAATAATACAAAGATTTATAGCTTGAGAATGACACAAATCATGTGCATCAAAAGTCTGCGTACACTGGAAAAAACCTATACAATAATGGAATGTAACTAAAAGTTAATACTTTTTAAGCTATTTTGTTCTTTCTATAACTCTCTCAACATATTTGGCAGGGATTCAACTAGCTTAGTTGTCTCTCTCTCTCTCTCATCTATGGTTATTTTGTTCCATTCTACTACCATGACTGATTTGAGAATTTCCTTGCATGTTATTACATTCTCCCTGTTTATTTACTTGAGTAAATCCCACAAATGCTGTATTGTGCTTAATCCTGGGGACTGGGATGGCTTTCGGAATTGGTTTGGGACATGGTAGGCCAGCTATGGCTTCACAATGTAAGCCATTTGCTTGGTGCCTTAGTCCTGCTGAAAGTAAAAATTATCACTCGCCTCAAGTTTATTGACACTTGCCCTGATATTTTACTTCAATCAGTTCAAGTAATCAATTTTGTACTTTGTTGATTCAATAAATTCCAGATTGTCAACTCAAAGGCTTCCTATACACCCCCCAAGCATTATACCTCCTCCTCTTTGTTTGACTGTCAAAAAAAGATTCTCTTTCTTAAGATCTGTGCAGGAATTTTTGCAAGTATATTTTTGTCCTTTTTGATGCCGAAAATACAAAAATTACTTTCAATTGAATATGTTACATTTTTCCAATAATTATGTGTCCTATTTAAGTGTTTCTTGGTGAAGGTCGTTCTCTTAACTCTGTTCACTCAAGAGATGAATTGCTTCTCGAGTTCAACTCGGCCATAATATCCTTTTTCAGTTCTCTTTGAATTGTAGTTGAGGTCACACTTTTTTGCAATATCTCAGCAACACTTTTAGCTATTTGTGAAGCTTAGAGTCTTGGATTTTTATATATATATATATAGAGAGAGAGAGAGAGAGCATATTACAAAGCAAGATTCTAGAGGTGACACTTCAGACAGGTGGTCGGATCTTGGTTTGGACATTAAAATTTTAGTTAATTTGTAGTTTATGAACACTTTTTTGAAACAATGAATGCCTTCTATTTACAGTTTCAGCAGTTGCTTTAAAAATTTCCCTTTTTTCTGAAGATCTATGATGATTTTTCTTTCAATAATATATCGATCTCTTTCTGTTACCTGCTATGGAATCACACAGGCTTTCAAATCTCAAATCAATCATTAAAGAATCTTATACTTTCTTAAGAACCCAATTTAGTGCAATTATTTTACAATAAAAGGTCTTTAAAAGCTCTAAGTGTACAGACTTTTGGCAGGGGTGGTTGGTGATTATTTGGGGGTCATTCTTCTTTTTCTCATGTTAAGATGAATTTTGTTACTGTTGTTTGTATAAGAAAATTTTGGAGAATCCCTGTCAGGTATGTTGATTTTCTGGAGCAAGATTTTAATGGTAATTATAGCCTAAATGCATAAGATGATTTCCTGTATGTAGACTTTCATAGACAACTAGCTTGTATACCCGTTCATCGCACGGGTGAACTGAAAAATTAAGCAACACAGATTGAAGAATAAAGAAGTTTTTAATGAGTTAATTTTACGTGAATTTCAAATTAAACAAAAAAAGCTTTTTTGCATATCTCAGCTGAACAAAAAAATAAAAAAAACACCTTTGTTAAATTTTAAGTCTGTAGATGTAACAGCTGATAAAAAGGATTTTTTTTTTATTTATAACTCCCTATAACACTCTTGAGGGTCGATTTTTGAAAATACCTCCCTAAGCTGATCTCTGCTCAGCAAAAGTAATGCATTGTTAAAAGTTTTGTGTAATGAACTCTTAAAATAGAATGTTAATAATTTATATCTAAAGTATAATACATTAATATTAATTTCTATTGTATTTATTTTATGTTAAAATTGTAATATTCGCAAGCAACGCCGTTTCTTAAAATATAATGGCGATTGAATGAAAAACATAGCGAAATGTTAACGATAGAATCAAGTTGGCAAATGCCTAGCTACTTTTATAGCTCGAGCTTTGTAAGACCCGCCATGTAGGGGACCAATGCACGTTAATATATTATCCAACCGCATTATGATTTACTGCAGTTTTTTTCATACAATATTTTTTTTTGGATCACTATATTTAAAATTAAGGGATATACATAAACAAAATACTCCACTTTGGAAAATTTAATCCGTTAGAGCTAATAAGTTAATTAAAGATACTCCACTGTAAAAATAATTATATACACCGTTCACTTAAAATAAGTAGTCAAATCATTTTCTAAGATCTTCATTAACATACAAAAACATAAGACACTTAAATTTTAACATAAACTATTTTTTCGGGACAAAAATAATCTTTGCAATCTGCTGAAAACGCAATATCTTCTACAAAACTATTCGCCTTCCCCGCTAAAATGCTCATCATAGAACCCATGCTGCCATATATCTTGGAAGAGTGGATTTCAAAGAATATTCCTGCTAAGTATTGGTAGAATATTCCTTCTAAGTTGGTGTGGTGTGATAGTTAGGAGAAGGGGGTGCCAGCTCAGGTGTAAAAATAATTATGGTAAAAAAATAACATGATCAAGTGTCGTCCACGTCACTTGACCATGGTTCAAAATTACGTGATCCATTGCCAAAAGCCCTCGTGTAGCTGAACAGTGCGACGTTAATATTCACTCACTCACACACTCCAAAAAATACAGTACAGTAGTTATAATTATTTTTATACTTAAAAATGCAGTATCTGCCTATTCAATTAAAATTATAGCATTATAATTAACTACTAACCACAAACAAATTTTGAAAATTTGTCCAAATGATGCAGCGTGAAAGAGAAAGTTTATTTACTTTAAGAACCAGAACTGATAAAAGCATTTATTTTGAAAAAAGATAAATTGCTTACTACCAAACGTGCATAATAAAATCATAAAAAAAGCATTAAAATAAAGAGATTTATAACAACCTCTCCCTTCAAAACTTATTTTTATTCTGAAATAAAAGAAAACTAGGCATTATGCTGATCACAGGAATTAATTAGAAGCGAGCACCTTGCGTAGCCAAAACAAAAAGTGTTCTTTCACAAACAAAAGATAGATATATGCTGACGTGGGCTTTTTTGCAGTGCGCGCCAGAATTGCTGGCAGATGGCAGAATTTTTTCCTACTTGACAAATATCATTATATTTGGGACACTTCTCACAATATCTTTATAAATTATAGCCTATGTGTTATTCTGATGTATAAGCTATATTACTGTAAAGTTTCATTAAAATCCATTCAGTTGTTTTTGCGTGAAAGACCCCCAAACATCCTCACAAACTTTCACATTTATAATATATATTAGATTGTATATATATTTTCTTCTCTTTCTCGTGTGTGTGTGCAGTTCAGTAGTATAAACACTATAGGGTATAGTTGGTTGGCCTAAAACTTGGTTTAACCCTATGACCTTGGTTCCTATACTAAAATTGCTATTATATTACTGTGGCTATCTTATTTTTTATCTATATATATATATTGTCTTTTATACTTCTATTTATTTCCTAATGTTACTAGATTTTTGGCAGTTTAGTATATGATTATTGATTATATATACACTTGCCTCTGAAAGTCTGCGTACAGGCAATCATGTTACAAATTTATGCTATAATTATGATTAAAATCTCACTTTAGAAAATCAAAATACTTGTCAGCACAATTCTTCAAAATTTCCTTATTCAAACAACCATATCAAAATTTACCTCAACGAGAAAAAACAAGAATGACCACCAAATAATCATCAACCATCCGTGTCAAAAGTCTGTGTACACTTACAGAATACAGCTTTTAAGGACCTTTTATTGTAAAATAATTGCACTAAATCGTGTTTTTAAGTAATAATAATCATCTCTTTCGATTTATTTAGAATTTGAGATTTGAAAACTTTTGTGGTTCCATGATAGGTAACAGAATAGAGATTGATATATTATTGAAAGAAAACTCATCATTATCTTCAGAAAAGGGGGAAATTTTTAAAGCAATTGTTGAAATTATCAATAGCAGACATTCATTAATTCAAAAAGTGTTCATAATGTACAAATCAACTAAAATTTTACTGTCCAAGCCAAGATCCGGCCATCCGTCTGCAGTGTCACCTTGAGAATCTTGCTTTGTAATCGCTCTCTAAAAATAAATCCAAGACTATAAGCTTCACAAATAGCTAAAAGTGTAGCTGAGATATTGCAAAAAGTGTGACTTTAATTACAATTTGAGGAAAACTGAAAAAGGATGACTATCATGCCTGAGTTGCACTCAAGAAGCCATTCATCTTTCGAATGAACAGAGCAAAGAGAATACCAATGAATGACCTTTACCAAAAAACACTTAAATAAAACACATTTTTTTAGAAAAATGTAATGTATTCAATTGAAAGTAATTTTTGTAATTTAGCATCAAAAAGCACACAAATATGCCTGCAAAAATTCCTGGACAGATCTTAAGAAAAATAATCCTTTTTCGACTATCAAACATGGAGGATGAGGCATAATGTTTGGGGCTGCATTGGAAGCCTTTCAGCTGGTAATCTGGAATTTATTGAATCAAAAATGTATAAAATTGGTCACTTGAACTTATTGAAGTAAAATATCAGGGCTTATGCCGAGAAATTTGTAGTGAGTAATGATTTTTCCTTTCAGCTGCACAAAGTTACCAAGCAAATGTCAATCGTGAAGTCATTGTGAAGACATGGCTGTTCTGACATGTCTCAAACCAATTCTGAAAGTCAACCTAATCCCCAGACCTAATCACAATACAGCATTTATGGGATTTACTCGAGTGAATAATCGGGGAGAACGTAACAATTCCATGGAAATGCTCAAATCTGTCAGTGTAGAAGAATGGAACAAAATAACCATAGATGAGGCAACTAAGCTAGTTGAATTCCTGCCAAATATGTTGAGAGAGTTATAGAAAGAACAAAATAGCTTAAAAAGTATTAACTTTTAGTTACATTCCATTATTGTACAGGTTCTTTCCAGTGTACGCAGACTTTTGATGCACACGATTTGTGTCGTTCTCAAGCTATAAATCTTTGTATTATTTTATGTAATCAGGTGATTGTTGCTTATATTATTTGAATTTACGACGTTAGAGAAATCAATAAAAATTAGTATTGATTCAGGAAGACTTCATTTAATTAGTGATCTTTGCTTGAATATGAAAGATGATCGCCTGTACTCCCAGTTCCTTTGAATAGGGACCTTATTGTATTTGCCTCTTATTATAGGAGACACTGAAAAAAAACTTTCAAAAATAAAATAGTGGTTGAAAAATAAATAAAAATAGAAGTAGTCTTTGTTAGTAATCTTTTGAAGTTTCAAAGGCAAATTTGTGCTCCTTTAAAGATACTACATACAATTTTCAAATATTTCCTCTTTAAAAAATAAAAGATATTTATCCACTGGTGTAGCTAGTCCTGAGTGGGCCCAATATCAAAATTCCTTGGGGGCCCTTTTTTGAAAAATAAATAATGGACAATTATTTCAAAGTGTCAGAATATTACACATTTTGTGGCCCCTGTAGCTGGGGGGGCTCCATATCATTGATACGGCGGTAGCAATGCCTCTGTATTTATCACATAATAAATCAATCTAACTGCAAAAAGGGATTTAGTGAAAATTTCTATCCTTAGTTCTTGTTTAGACTAGAGAATAAAAGAAGTGCAGTTTAGTACTTGTTTGTTTGTTTGTTTTACGTTATTTGTTATGGCTTTTAAGAGAGAAAGATCAACATTAAACGAAATGTTAATATAATTCATGTAGCTTGAATGAGTGAGTGAGTGAGTGAAGATTAACGTCGCACTGTTCAGCTACACGAGGACTTTTGGCGACGGACCGCGTAATTTTGAACCATGGTCAAGTGACGTGGACGACACCTGAGCTGGCACCCCCCTCTCCTAACTACCACACCACACCAACGGGAGGACGTTTCAGCTCTCGACAGATTTAGCATGCATCGCTGCCCTACACGGCGGGTCTTTAGTGGTACTGAGCTCGAACTCGTGACAAAGCCAGCCACGATCCGATGCCTATACCACTCGGCTACCGCGGCCGTATGTAGCTTGAAAGATTTAGGGCAGAAATTTGTGATAAAAAACTAAATAAGTTATATACTAAAGAATAGAAAAGAAATAAAAATACACTGATTTACTAATTCAAGTGAACATTTCAAGTCTGTAAAATTTAGAAAAAAAGCATGTGAAATTGGTACAAAGGCATTCAATTGATTTTGTCCATTAAGAGCAAGAAATATTTCTCTAAGTCAAAGGTAGCCAACCCACGACGCCGTGTGGCATTCCGGAGTTGTAACAGTCACATGTAAAAACTTATTAAAAAATTTTAAAAATTCAAAAAATAATAAATAACATTTATTTTTACAAATTTATTAAAATGTGGTTGCCTCAGACATAGAAACCCTCAAAATCTATTTTAAATACACTTATTGAATTTCTATAGAAAATTGTCTTGTTGAAAATGCTCCATCATTGTTGTGTTGTGTGTGTATGTGAGCTGGCTTTCCAAAGCTTTTTTCCCTCGTGATATTTTGGAATTTGACGGAGTGTGTTTTAAAATGTTTGGAAGAAAACAATTAACTGCCAGTGAGTGCTTGCTACACAAGAATGAAGATTGGCTGTAGGATTTAGCTTTTCTTACCAATATTATGGGACATTTAAATAGTTTAAGATTACAGGGAAAAGATTGTATTTTTTCTACCCTGGTTGATTTAGTTTCTTATTTTAAGAACAAACTTTTGATTTTTTTTCCTTCTCAATTTTGGTGAAAATGATTAACATATTTCATATTAATGCCAGAACTATCTACCAAAGTAAATAATGTCCCATGCTATAATAGATTCAAAAATTTAATGTCCACTTTTACAAGATTCAATTCAGTGTCAGGTTTGATAATTTTGAAAATGATTTTAAAAAAAGAAGGAAAAAATGCTGATCTTTTCACAAATCCATTTTCAATTCATCTGCAAAACATTAATTGTCACCCACCTGAATTTCAACTCAGAATTATTGATGTACAGCTTCTCAGACTACACTTTAAAAGCAAATATAAGGAATATTTTTCAAATGCATGTTATCTGAATTACATTGGATTTTGGAAATTAGTACCAATGAGCAATTTTTCCCTTTTTGACAATTTGGCTGTCAGATATTGTTGAAGATTTGGATCAACATGTTTGTGAACAAATTTTTTTGATTATGAACATAATAAAATCAAAATATCACTCAAAACATACAGATATGCACCTAAAACCACCTAATTGTGTTAGCATCTTTAAGAACCAAGCCTAATATAGATGACTTGTTAAAAAACTACAAATTCAAAAGCTACATTAAGCAAGTACTGATTGTTTAATGATTATTTAAATTAAATGCTTCAAGTTACTTATTTTTATTTTATACCTTACCTAAATAATTGAGCCTGTAAAAAGTTTATTAACAATAAATCTTTTGCCATTTTTATCATGTTATTTTAAAATTTCCATTACTTACATTTATATTAAAAATGTGCTATTTGCATAAAATTCCATATTAAACCTTAAAGTAACTTTTTTTCACCTTTTCATAGTTTCTTGTTTGTTCAAAATGTTGGAAATGGCATACATAATATTTTTTTATCAGATAGTGGCACTCTTTCCAAAAAGGTATATCACCCCTCCTTTAAGTAGAGTATTATTGCAAAAAGAGCCAAAAGAAGTTTCAAAAAGTCTAGGATTATAGAACTGCAAAGCATAAAATGGCTGGTTAGAAAAATTTAGGGAAAAATACAACTCTACTTTTTAGACTATTTGTGGTGAAGAAAGTCAGTAAATATGCAACATTTAACAAAATGGATAAAAAAAAAAGCTAAATGAAATTTGTGACAGATATGAGGCTTAAAAATATTTGCAATGCAGATGAAAACTGTATGCTACCAAATTTTGCCTAATAAAATATGCTTCAAAGGAGTAAAGTACTATGGTTGTAAAAGCTCTAAAGATCATCTCATTGTACTATGTTTTCCTAGCATGGAAGAAGATAGTTTGAACAATCATTGTAATTGCTAAGTCTAAACCAAGGTGCTTCAATCATATCATTCCAAAAGCTTTATTGGTCCATTGACATCATAATAAAGAATCATGCATGACACAAAGCACAATGTCAGAGAAGAGTTAGTTACTCTTGATGAAACAATGTCTAGAAGAGAATAGGAGGGCCATGCTATCTCTTGTAAATTCATCAGCCCACCCACCAATTGTAAACTTAAATCAGTGAATTAGTGTTCCTCACCTACTACAACATCATGCAGCTATACCTTTAGACCAAAGTATAATTGAAGCTTGAAGATTAATTACCAAAGACTTTTTATGGTATGTTCTTTGCCAAGCTGCTTAGACAAAACATGATCAGCTTGCAAAATATGTCTATATGTATTGAATACTATTCACTGCATAACAAGGGCTATTAAATCTGTGTCATAAAGTAGTATTTAACACTATCTTAAGAAAGCAGACTAAAATTTTAATTTTGAGTGATCTTACAGTAAAAAAAGTGCTGAGGAAAATAAATTGTTTTGAACTTGTCAAAATATGTGTTCAATTACAAGGATATTTTGAAGTTGATGAAAACTTGTGTAGTGATGACACCAATTATAACTTAAAATCTTTTATTTCAACGATAGTTGATAATTAAGCTTTAACAAAAATAGCTTGAAAAGCAGTGAGGAAGATATATTATTGTATGAAAAACAAACAGATGCCTTTAAGTACATCTCCCATTTAAAATAATTAATGATAACAGTTGGTGACTATGTGGAACTTATATGTATATTAGATCATCTCAGTAACTAATATCTATGAGGGGGAAAAAAGTGTTGCAATGCACAGACTTTCAAACTAACCTGTGTAATGAATGGTTTTCAATAAATTTCTGTAAGTACAAACTCTATTGTTCATTTCGTACATTTTTGAAAAAATAAAAAATTTTGACTAAGAATTTTCATTTATTCAAATTAATATATGTTTAATTACATTACTTTTTATATATCATTTATTTAAAGCTTAATGTTTAATCTGAATTTTTAATTAAATTACATTTTTGGGGGTATGTTCCCTCTGAAGAAGAAACACTTCTTTTTAAGGGACAAAATGTCTGGTCCGATGGGTGTCCCACATCATGAGATATTAACAGTGTAGTATGTGATATATATAGCACATCTTATGAGATATGTATAATACATCATTAATTTATATAATCATGCAGGATCAGTTGGAAATGAATTTTGTGTATTATATTTTCATTCTTTATTACTATCTATTAAGTTTATGACTATCATGAAAGAAAATTCTTGAAATTATATCTCAAGTATGATGAAGGAATTTTATTTTTGCAAAATTTTCCAGTTAGTGTATAACATTTATAACTATCATGTTACATTTTCAGTTTAAAACTAATGATATTATTGAAAGTTCCTAGTGAATTTATACAAATTATAATTGTGAAACAGTTAATAAAACAAAGTTGGAAATATTTAAATGTCTGAAAAATATCAAGCATGTTTAGATCTTTTAAAGGAATTATCATCAAAATATTAAATATATAATATGAATCTGTAACTGAGATGCAATTTATTTGAAGTTTTAAATAATATATATGGTTTTTAACTCCGCTTAGAATAGGAGAGGGTGCAGTATAGCCAAAATTGGCTCTTGTGCCTATAAATGCCACACTCACTCACTTGAATGGGAGAGAAAAACAGAAATACAAATTTCACAACGTGTTATATGAATTTTTTATTTTAGCTGCATGTAATTTTGTTTTTAATACAATTGTTTATAAATAGTTTTTACACTAAAATTTCGTTTTCTTTGAAAATATAATTGAAGTTTTTCTGATTTATATATTTGTGCAATCCTATTTATTTCTTTCAGGTTGGAGAGTTAAAAGAGAAGTAAATTTAAAGCTTGATTCTGCCACTTGGTTACTTGGTAGATGTTATCATAACAAATTTACTGGTATGCATATATATATTTTCAGATTTTTTTATTTAATATTCACATGACTGTAAGACTTTGGCTCTATTATTCTCCTGTTTTTTGCTTTTGTATTTTTATCTATGTGAAGATATGAAACAAAGTGCAAAAATCATAGATTTCTAAACTCTTTTCAGAGTTGAAATTTTCAATAACAAATAATTAGACCTTTTAAAGTTAAAAGAAAGCGTAATATATAAATTGGGGATTTTTTTTTGTAGCGTATCTCTTAAAAGATCCACTAGTAGATCTTATCTGCTTTTCTTTGAATATAAGAACATTAACACATGAAGGTAATAATTTTTTACGGAAGTTAAAAGCATCTAAAAAAATTCCCAGTTACAGTTTATTTTTTCCAAGTATTTGTTGAAAATGTAAACAGTTTAATGAAATATTGATGAGTAAAGTTAATTGCAAAAAATATTTATTAGTTTTATATATATATACTGTTAGTGTAGTGTCAGAAAACCTAAAACAGTGTTTGAATGAAAAATATTTTGAATATTTTGTATAAGTAAAGAGTATTCTTTAGTTGTAACTTTTCTGTTCTTAAAATAGAAATATGTTCTGTAGTTAATAACCTCTCTAAATAAAATACAAATAAAACTTTTTTGTAAGGGTGAAATTTGTAAAACCCTAAGCTTGCCTCATGTTTATTTAAGAAATAAGTAAAAGGTTAAATGTATCAAGTTCAGAGTAATTTTCTTGACTAAAGAAGTTGTTATAGTAAAATAGATGGAACAAGATGGTATTAAAAAAATTTTCATCAATTAAGTTACTTGATTCTTTTGTATTGTTTAAAAATTTTATAACTTATAAAAACATATATGAATATAAGTAATGCATAATCATATTTAATAATGAAGCAAAACTTGAATGTGCCAAAAATATATTTTTATAAAAAAAGTATTCTAAAAATAAATGTAAAGCTTTTGACATTAATGCATTTCATCCCATTGTCCTATTTAGAGGACAGCTGAAAAATATGTAGAAATCATTATTTGTATGTTGCAAATATTTTGTCAATTGGAACATGTAATGATATATATTAGCTTCTTCTAGCATGAGTTATGTGTTTCTCCCCCTTCCTTTGGACATGTTCCATATTCATTGCATTAGTGGGCATGATTTGTATAATCTCTTTGTGGGTGTAGAATACTCTTTCAGTTTACTTTAGACACTTAATGGGGTATTTTTTATGTAATAGTACTCCTTCATTATCATCCTGGTGGTTAATTAGAGCTATATTGTTCTTAGGTAATTTTAAGCTCATTATTTTTTAACTGTCCTCTAAATAGAACAATGGGACAATAAGCATGCAAATTAATGCACATTCTTTCTATTTTTATAACTAAGAGTAAAAAAAATCCGCTTCTAGTGTTTCACTCCTGCTGAGTTATGTCAGTGCAAAGGTTTCTGAAGTTAGAGGAAGCATTAGAATTGTTAAATAGTTAAGATTCTCTCTCTCAGATGAGATCGATGTTGAAACTGTGCTGTGTTACCACCAGATGCCAGTGAACTAACTGACGAAGATGAGGGGAATGAGAATGAAGTAAATACTGGTGAGATTACTGAAAACAATGTCCGTGGGTCTCTGAAAGTTAGAATTTGAGATAGTTTCCAGCCTGAACAGAGCTTTAGTACTTTAACAGCAAATAACAAAATAAAGTTAAACGATGTCAGTCATCTTGGATAACGAATATATCACCACAATATACAAAATGGGAACTACAGGCTGAATCAACTACAAATGCCTTGCTCAAGTAAATGGAAACTGCATTGAAAGTAAAACTCCATCAGAACATTTTTAGCCATTTTATTCCAGTGAAGTTTGTGATCTTATTGTAGAAGAAACTGTGCAATATGCAAAAAATGTAAAAAACGAACTCGATTTCTTGATCACTGCAAACAAAATACATGCTTTTATAGGAATTTTGCTTCTAACTGGTTATCACTCAAGTACCTGGGAACATGATTACTGGTCAGATGCTGAAGATTATTCCCTGGTGAAAATTGACATGTCACAAAATCTTTTGCAAAAGTTGAAATCTTATTTATACTTTGTGGACAATGGAACTGTAAGCCAGCAGGCCCAGGATCGATCCTTCAAAGTAAAACCTTTGTTTGTCATACTTAATAATCATTTCATGAAATTTGGAGCGAGCATGAGGACAGAAAGATAAAGTTAACATGAAGAAGCCAAATTTCATAAATTCTTACAGCAAACATATGGGTAGTGTGGATCCCCATGACTGGTTGGCTGAACTTTGTTCCATTTAAATTCGTGGGGGAAAAGTGGTACTTCCCCTCTTTTTATATGTTCACTGGATATGGATATGGTAAATGCCTGGAAAATTCATTTTTGTTGAGCTTTGTGAAGTCCTAAACTTGAAGCTGTAACAATAGTTCACCTAAAAGAACTATGATAAGAATAAGAGGTAGACCTAGGATATTGACTGTACCTCGGGTGCAAAATAAAACACCTATAAAGACAGCAATGGTCATTTTTTTTTCTTAAGCGACAATAGGGTCTTTGTCAAAGAGAAAGCAGCAAAAGGAAACTAAAAACATACTGAGGCATATGTGACAAAAAAAACTTTGTCAGGCTTGCTTTCAACCTTTCCATCAAGATTAGAGGGAAATTCAACTGAAAAGTGAACTATCTTGTAAAAAAGAAAGTATTATTCAAATAAAGTAAAATTTTTTACTCCTAAATCGCTTTTCATCATTGAAGAAAACACTAAAACATGTAAGTGCAAGTTTTATCCCAGTGTCCTTTCTATTTAGAGGACGGGTCAGATTTCTTATATAAAATATTAAAAATTTCAAATTTTGTTATATGTAGTTTATTTAGGTTTAATTAACTTCAGAAAATATTATTCTTCTCAAATTTGAACAAATAAATAAATTGGGATAAAATGGGTTAAAAGAAAATACCTTTTTTTTTTTTTTTTACGTACTCTTGTATCCTTTTATAAACTTCTTTTTATGTACTCATTTTATGTATTCTTTTTAAAAATATTGTATAGAATATTTTAAATTTAGCATATCACGTATTTTGGCATATAAAAGATCTTCCATAGTTTAAAATAGTATCATTTTTGTTACACTAACTTTAAACAGGTCAAAGGGTGAATGAGGAGTTAAAAGTTTAATTATTGTTTTTAAAATTTGTTTTCTGATGGAATCAATGATGTTATACTTATTTCTTAATATAGCAAATGTTGCATTTGAAATTCATACATGGCTATTTTACAACTTTTATTAACTGGAAGCTTTCAATTTTCTCAAAAGTAATCAAATTCACTTAGAGAAGATGTCTGTTTGAAATGTTTTAATATCCCCTGATGCATTTCAATCAAACTAAACTGATATTAGAAATGAAAATCTATTTATGTTTTTCCCCCCACATTATACTATTCATTATCACACTTTTTAAGAGTTTCAAGAAAGCTTGAAGTGAAATAAAAAAACCCTTCTAGCTTGTTTTCTTTTTTAAATATTTAGTATGTTTTATTTGTAATATATTGCAGTAAAGGGGATACATACAAAAGTATTAATTAACATAATTTAAAATGCACTGCATGAAACTAGAAATTTAATCTAATTGTGTATTGGGAACTTCAAAAAACATTAGAATGTGTAGTATTAAAATGGTTTTATTCTTGTATCAGATTATTTCATTTGTTGCCTTCAAATTGAATCAATCAATGCTTTGCAATTGTGCTGTTTCAAAATTTAAATTTACTTACATGTTTTGCTTATGAAGATGAATATTACATGAAATTTAATTTCAACTTGTATGATTTAAATTGATAGTTTTGATGTGTTTTTTTCTTTTATACAGATAGTACAATTGCAGAAGATGTTTCAAAACAGCTAAAACTGGATCTTCTCAGCAAGATATGGTTGACTTATCGAATAAATTTTCCAACAATTCCTGGGACAGATTTTATGTCCGATTCTGGTTGGGGTTGTATGCTTAGATGTGGTCAAATGATGATGGCTCAAGCATTTGTGTGCCATTTTCTTCATCGAGGTACTGCTTCTCTGAATTATATTGACTTTCATAGATTAGGGCTAATATTATAACTGTATTAATTTATTTGTTTGTGGCCATTGAATCAGATTTTTTGTTGGATGCATTTTCTTAAATTAAGTTTAGAACTCACACAATATTAATTTAATTGAAGTTCCTGTATAAGAAAAAGAGAAATGTAAAAATTTGAGGAACATAATTGTTTAATTCATTAAATTAGGTACTTTTTAAAATGTTTCCTGAAGTTCTTAAACATGCTTAATAAATTATCAGTTATCAACACAAAGATTTTTCTTTATTTTAAAATGTTTTCATTATAGTTTTTTTTTAATTTCTATTGCAGAAATTAACATAAATCAGTGGAAGTTTAATTATGCATTAGATAAAAATGTTTTATTTTGTTCTCAGACTCATGCTAGAATGTTATTGCAAAATTTTCTTTATTTCAATATTATGATGCATATTCTATTGTGACAAAATTATTCAGAATTTCAATTGTGGAAGTTATATTATTTGCAGTTGTAATTTTCAGCATATTGGCATATTTTGAAAATATTTGATAGAATATATCATGTTATAAAATGTAGAAATAGCTTAAAAGTATTGTTTTAATCTAATTTGTATTCTCTCCCCCCTCTTTTTTATTATTGATAATCATTTTATGATTTCAAATAGTATAAAATCTTCAAAATAGTTTCAGAATTCTTCAGATCTTACAATATGGGTGAGATACTTCATAGTTTCAATTTACTAAGAATGAATGTATATTTCAGATTGGCGTGTTTCAGTTGATCAACCACCGGAAAAGAAACATATATACAAAATGATTCTTCGTTGGTTTGGAGATTCTTTATCTGATCATAGCCCATTTTCTTTGCATCATTTAGTTTTACTTGGTGAAAATTATGGAAGAAAAGCTGGTGATTGGTATGGACCAACACATGCTGCTCAAGTTCTGAGGTAAATTTTAGTTGCTATTAAAACTGGCTAAAATGACTTAATTAAATTCTATACTTATGACATTTGCATGTAGACTTCAGTATATCACAATAAAATTTATAAAAAATATATATATATATATATATATATATATATATATATATATATATATATATATATATATAGGCATAGTGTATTTCCTACAAGTCAATTGACTAAAGTGAAAAACTATTGTTTTCTTGAGCTTTCACTAATTTAGAACAGTGAAATAGGGTTCAGCTTGCTTTACAAGATCCTAACCTTCCCCTTCAGTAGAAAATTTTGATATAGTAGTGCAAGAAAAATTGTAGGAAAAACCATGTTTGAAAAATGAAGTTAAGTAGAGCAAGGGTGTAATATTTCATTACTCTAACAAACAATTAAACTAATGGGAACGACTATTTTAAAATTGTTCAAAGTTGCATATTTATATACACAGTAATCCAATGTAAATACCAAAACTAACCAAAAATTTTTTCCAACTTGTATAATATAATAATGATTAATGCGAGTCAGCAGCATACATACAAAATCGAACAACTATGCAGGATGTGTGACTATCTGTAATATATATATGCTTAACTGTAGCCTTTTTTTGTCTGCTTTCAGTTTTTCTTATGGTGAATATCTATATAATTTTGTTACTCTGTGTAATGATTTGTTTACTTGAAGGAGAATTTATGCATGTTATTCTATATTAATTTATTGAGTATAGTTTCATGCTTGAAATTACAAGTTTATTACTTTTATTTAAATATTAATATTTTTTCCTGTAGGGATGCTCTTATTCAAGGTAAAAGAGATCATCATGAGCTTAGAAATGTGTGTATGTATGTGGCATTAGATGGCATTGGTAAGTTTTAGATAACCACATTAAATTCTTCCCCTTTCTCCTTATTGTTACATATTTTTTTTACAAAACCCAACATATTGCTTATTATATTCTAGCACTTGTCATATAAGTATTTTACAGCTATTTAAAGGAAATCAAAATGCTCTTATGAATTATTTCTGGTAATCAACCTTGATTATCTAGTAAAAATGTTTTATGTTAATAGATAGTAAAAAATTGTGGACATTTATAGATAATCTGTTTTTTCTTGATGTATAAGGAAGCTATTTTCAGTGACTGTTAGCAAGTCAGTATTTGTTTTGTAAGTATTTTCTGTGATATGCTTAACATCTTTCATATTCACAGGTTATCAGCTGGAAAGTTTCCCTCTGATTCCTAACTGTGGATAATACTTCATATATATGATACATAAACTCATGTTATAATTTTCTTTTTTTAAAAACAAATTTGTTACAGTTATGTTTTAACAAGTTAAAATTACTAGAAACTCAAATAATGCTATCACCTATATGTTATGAAGATTTTTAAGAAATTCCTTTTGTTGAACGATCTTGTGTGTATGCATGCAAGGGTGCAGTATTTCTCCTTATCAGAATTCTATATCTGTACTGTTGGTGTTTTTTATTTATTTATTTTGCCATGTGTTTCTTTTTTCTTTAACTGTGAATTGAGTTATAGAACTTTTAATTATTTTTCTTGTAATTTTAAATCTTGGTAAAAAGGGAAAATAGAAAATTGTTTTGAAATTTTGTGAATTTATTTAATCATATTTTGTTGTAAGCTGATTTAATTCAAATTTTATCCTTATTATAGTCATATATTAAACATTCCAGTCAAATCAAGCAATTAACAGTTTTTCTTCTCTTTCATCTGTCATTTTTTGGGGAAATAATCACATTTTTCTTTTGAAAGATTCATAGAACATATTAACTGTTCAGCGTAAAACTAAAAATAAGTTACTACTGGATTTTTAAAATTTAAATATACATATATTCTTTTTAAAGAGGTTCTCTGTCATTCCCATATAATTATTTATTTATTAACATGTGTCAGAATTTTTTGTTGCTGTTCAACTGAACATTTCATTATTGTCTAATTTTAAAACATTTATAAATTTCATGATATTTTGATTTAATTTATTAATATCAATTTTCAATATGTGAAATAGACATATCTGGAAATATTTTCAATTGAATATTACTACAACTGTTTGATTTGTACCTCTTCCTTCCTTCTTTTTTTTTTATTTAAAAATGATATTTATATATATATTTCTTTTTTTCAGTATTTAAACAGGATGTTTTCGATCTTTGTTTGAGGCCTTCCACAAACAGACTACCTACCAATTGTGAATCTGATGAAATACTCCACATCCCATCCTCATCTAATTCTGATTCCCCACATTCCCATTTAACTGGACAAAAAAATTCCATGCCCTGTAAAAACAACCAAAATTTTCCATCAGTTTCAAGTTATCAACCTGATACTGTACCTGTTTGGGAATGTGACGATTCAGAAATGAGTTTTATTGATCCATGTCCCTCATATTCTGAGTTTGGACCTCCAAGTTTTAGTACTGTTGAGCCGAATTGGACAAGTTTAATTCTTTTTGTCTCTGTCAGATTAGGAAATGATAAAATTAATCAATTTTATATACCATGTCTTAAAAGCCTTTTAGCATATGAAAATTGTATTGGAATAATTGGTGGTCGTCCAAAACATGCATTATATTTTATTGGTTGGCAAGGTAGGTATTATCAAATTAACTGTGTAATTTATAATGCAAAGTTAAGTTGAAAATTTACGTGATATATATATATATATATATAAAGAGAATGATAATATTTATCATTCTTTAACATCTTTTTAAATTTCTTATCATACTTAATAATAGTATATTTGTAAAGCATTTTTAAAACTCTTTTTTGATATAACCATTAATTTCTGCTAACAGAAATTGTAGATCTCATATTTAAATATTTAAAAGACTTAAATTTTCTAATTTTGAATAGCATCCCTAAAAACCTCAATTGAGAGTATTAGGTATTTTAATTCATACCTATGTATTTCAAACTAGTGTGATATCATTTCTAATAAAACTCTTTTTTTTCTTCTATTTAACAATGGCAATCATGTTAGAAGAATTTTCTAGATCTGGCTGATACACTTATGTTGAAAAATGCCTTAGATTGTACAGGATTTATCTGTCAGAACTGTGCATGTTAAAGGATATGTGTATATTGTGATGGGCCAAAATTATTGTTATTTTCACTTTCCACTAGAAAAGTTATCTTACCCCTTACCTGAGTAAAACATTAAAAAAAATATTTTTCACTTATGTATTATGCTTAAAGTTTTGAAAATTTTAGTTATTTTGTTTTTATAATTATTTGATTTACCAATCTTGTAACATTATTATTCTAAATGTGAAATTTGGAATATAAAAAGTGAGGGGGGATTTAAGCCTGTGCTTACTAAAAGCTTGAAAAACACACTTTTTGTAAAAATTACAACATTTCGTATTTTAAGTTTTTAACATTATGTGGACCTATTAAGTATAGTTCATAAAATTATCTAATATGTTTATTCAAATAATGTACTTAAAAGTAAATTTTTTTAGATTTGTGTATTTATCTTGATTAAAAGAGTCGTCCTGATTATGCTGTTTCTTGCTAACACTTTTTTCAAAATGCTTCTGTTTTAATTTGGATTTAATGTTCAACCTCTTGGGTGCAATGGGAAAGCTTTGAAGATTTGTATCACATCGTAGTATTGAAGGACAAATAACGCGATCACAGCTGTTTCTTGATCAGATTCCATAACAGTCATTGACCAATGATGTTATTTTTAGGTTGATTCTCTTTCGCAACTGTGTTCTTTATTAACTCTACACTTGATGCTTGAATTGATCATTATGTGAGATATCAGATCGTTTATGTATTTTTATTTGTTTGATGTCACTGTGTTGTGATTTGTTAGCCTTTTTTTCATAGTCACTCAAAGTTGTTTGATGTTTCTGTTGCTTTTTGTTCTTTGTTTTCCTTTAAAGTCTTTTTTGCTAATTTACAGATTTTTTCCTCCAAGTAGAGTAATCCAAAGTTTCCCAACTCATCCTTTTTTCAGGAACATAAAGCATAATTTTATTTAAGGAATTTAGTTGACTTTATCACAATGACAATTACTTAAAAACATGCATTTTCACTAATTTGGATTTATTTGGCATATCCATTTCATGACAATGGAACATTTACATGCTATTATATCAAAAAGCAAAGAAAGCTCCTTTTGGTGTCAGTTTTTTTAATGAATGAAGCATATATTGTTTATATCAAGATATAATGAACTTTAATTTATTATTTCATAGTACTTATACTAATTAGTTGTATTATCCTGATCTTGAGTACTGCAGGCCAGTAATCTATTCAGTTCAGGATATAAGAACCAGGGAAGCAATAATAATAAAACCTATAAATTCAAAACATTTATTGTTCATATAAAAAAATCCAACAAACATTTTTTGATTAACAATATTTACTTTTTTTTTCAATTAACTATTTTACCTCTAATGAGCACACCTTAATAAATAGGAAACATTTTTCATATCCACTATTTTTTATGGAAAAGAATGCTGCTTGAAGTAAGATTTCTGAAAAAATTTGTACATAATATGGGAATAAAAGTAAGAGTATTAGTAGCAGCTCACGTATTTGACACCTAGCTTTTCTTTTGTGATTATGCATTGACATGTATCCTATTCAGATTCTACCTATGCGAAGACATTCTTCCAGCTACTGATGATGTGTAGTGTAACAATTTTGTGGTAATCATTTTTACTTTTGTTTTTGTATAATTTTTAATGTTGAGTGTTGACTTCAGAAAAGCTTGGTAAAAATGGTAATGTGTAATAAAATATTTACTAGAATGGAGATTTTGAATGCCCAATGTTCAGTAATCCAAGTGATTTTTTGCCAAAGAAGCATTCTTCTCACAGAGATGTCTTAATGTGATGCTTCCAAGAACAATAGCTCTCTCCAACAACTAATATGTGAGTTTTTATGAAGCAGTTGAAGGGGTGACTTAAGAAATTAAATATTTCTAAGAAAAAAAAAACTTATATTCATGCAGTTTTTGAGAAAAGGGTAGAAAACTAACGATTAAGTACTGAAATATTTATTCTGCCATAAGAAAACCCTACCATTAAGATAAAAACAAAGCTTCTCACTTAAAAAACTAACATCTTCAGAAGTGAATCTCTATTGTGCTCTTTGATGTAGTAGCATTTAAATGCCTTATTGTTGATTGCATTTGCCAACAGAATCCAAATTTTTTTTATTGCATGATTTCAATTGTCATTATTATAAAGTCAACCAAACTCCTTTAACTGAGTTACTTTTTTATGTTCTTGGGGGGGAATAGGAGTCGAGTTGATGGTCAGGTGGAGTTCTATCAAAGTACTTCAACCTACCATTGACCATTTAGTACTTCTGGAGACCTACAAACCAGAACACTCTTAACACCAAGCAAATAAAAATACATGGATGATTTGATACTTCAGATAATGATAATATGATGATCAGTTCCACCCCTCAGATTAACACGAATGAATTAAACATTTGCAGATGAGAATCTAAAATTAGCATCATTAGTCATTCATCATTATGGAGTTGGATCGACTTAAGAGATGTCGTGTCATCTGTCCTTCAAGAGTACGTAATAAATTACTCAAATACAGATTGCCAAAATTTTTACCATTACTACAAAGTTGTAGAACTTTGTTTCAGATTTAAGAAGCTTTTCAAAAAGTTTGTGATGCTGAAGCAAGAGAAGCCACCATCAGGACTATTCTTCATTCTAGATCAATTCTGAATTTTTCTGAAAAATCTGACTAAAAGTACATTTGTTGAATACAAACATCCAATAATTTCATAAGCTCTGCTTAATGTTTCCAAATATATAAGAAATGTAAAATAATTTACCAATTAAATTGCAATTTGCTTCCGGTTGGAAACATATCATACTTGTTCCAGATGTTTGATCTAGCTATTGGGTCTCAGTATTGCAGTTTTTTCATTAAAAAATTGGTAGTGTTGCAGATGATTTCTGTCATCTCATTTCTTACTATTTTCAGGTAACATTATTCCCATTTTAGTATGGTGCCTTTTAGTTATATCTAGCTGTTATAAGAGAAAGCATGCTTATTACTTTTATCAGCCAATAAAATATCAAATAATCTTTAGTTCAGGAAAGAAATATTCATTGTGTAGCAAAGTCAATAAAATTTTTAAATAAATTCGAAACAAATATTCATGTGCTTGTGGACAAATTCAGTTCAGTGTTTGGCCACTTCAGAATGCTTCAGAATATGTGGGACAGTATCAAAATTTTTTAATCCATTGGAAGTGTACTTTTGAACTTCCATAGCTCAATTTTTGTGAAATTAAAGTTTTCCTAGTGGTTATGGTGATGAACTCGTGGCCAGAGTGTCTTAAATTTGAACCCTAGTGCCCCAGAAGACCTGCCGTGTAGAGGAGCTGATGCACATTAAATCTGTTGAGACTCAAAACCTTCCTGTTGGTGTGGTGAGGAAACTTGAAGATGAGGGTGTCAGCTCAGAAGTCGTCCTTGTCAGGTGATCATGGTTCAAAATTACGAGGCCTATTGTCAATAGTCCTCGTGTTGCTTTATAGTGTGATGTTTATAAATACTTTTCGTATAGAAGATTAGCGTGAAGTGTTCACTATTCACCGAAACTCCACACTCCAAACATAGCGAGGGATCCACTTTTTTAAATAAAAATTATAAATCATGTAATGCTAACTTTTTAGATCTTATTAATGTTATGGAATTGTTTACTCCAGTTGTCAAGAGGGAAATAACTCCCATATATAAGTAGCAAGCTGGTTAGTGCCTTATTATCCATAAGCAGAGGCTATAATGTTTTGCAAACTTCTTTTTTGCTAAATATGTGCATCAATGATAAAAAACGAAGTAAGAAAAATACATCAGCAACTAGTTTAGCTCACATAAAAGATTATTCTCTAAAAAATAAAGAAGCTATTGATGTCTCAGTTGTTGGTACTTGGCAAAAATAAGGACATGAATATATCCTTAGATAAGTATATTGATATCCTTATTGTGGAGTCATTCATTACTTCAAGAAAGTATCATCAAAAGTGTGTGGGAGTGACAGTGGGGTGTATCACGTGCTAAAAAAAATATGTTAAAGTGAGCAAACAAGAATTTTCATGGTTGTGCTGCCCTGATAGATCTGGAGAGAATAAGATTTGTTTCCAGCTGAGAGATGCGACTCAAAATATTTCTTATTTTTACCAGACAATAAAACTTATAAATCCGAAATGGAAATTGAGAAGGAGGAGTTACTGTATTATTTTGGAATGAGACCAGGCATGTCTTTCTCCAACAAAGTTAAAGAATAAGGGGGGAGTTGACTTGGTAAGCATAAACGATGAAACTTTATTGATTAAAATATCTAACTACATAATTTTTTAGAAATGCCATGAAAGACAATGTACCAGATACCAAAAGAATGTTTAATACGTTGCTACATTTTAGTATAGTGCTTTTAAGTTATTGAATTTCTTAGGGGAATTGAACACAAATGGGCTACTCACAAAAGCCTGGTGGGCCGAGGTTGAGTATTGCCACATTAGGCTAATTGGTAGGATTATTGTAGTTGAAAAGCGGTAAATTTAGTTGTCTTTCCCAAATACCATCATGTACATTAAATCCATTTTGGCTCATAGTTCTCATGGTTGACATCTATAGAAGTTGGAAATGTAAGGTACCATGTCAGGTGTCATTCTTATCAGTTCTTATCTCCGGTGTTGCATCTAATGTAGTATTAAGAAATAACCTATCAGTGTTCCAAGGATCCAATTTTCTTAACAGTTCGCTTCAAAACAAAATAGTTTATGATTTATTTCCTGCTTTTAGCTCTTGAAATATTTCAATGCAATGCAAAATTGAAGTGTGATATTAAAGCTTGGCTTAGAAAGCCATATCTTCTAATGACATGTTGCTTTTTAAAATAGCTCCCGTACTTCACCGTCTTATTATGGAAAAAATCCAAACCATCAATAATAATTATTAGGTTAATTTTTTTCTTGTTATTTTGAGCATTTATATTTCTACAACGTTGTATGATTGAGAAAATTCTTGAAATCTTTCATTTTTGCATTTTTGAAGACTAAGATGTTCTATTTCAATTTTGAGAAAGAACTTTTCTTTGATTCATTACTATTTCTAAATCCTCTTAATTATTTCATTGTCTGTAATTCATTTTAATTATTTGTTCAACCAGAATAGTAAGTTAATGGCGACTTTAGCTCTCAAATAGTTCTGTATCATTTTATGAGCTGATGCAACATTGCATCATTCATTGTATCTAATTGGTTTTCATTGATTCAATCATATGATATTCTAAAACATTCTAAAAATGTCATCAGCTTGAATAAGTTGAGTGTGATTATATTGAAAGAATGTTTTTGTCCATCCTATGCTTCACATGTTTTCATGTGGTCTTTGCTGTCTTTATGATTTGTGAAAGTCGTATTGCTTCCATGAAATGTGTCATCCCTAAAACAGCTTCAAGTCATTGTCAATAATCAAATATATCATCACTGTTCCTTCCTGAGACTTTTCAGACACTACTACATCCAAAAATTCACATCTTTTAAAGTACATATATTGGAAATTAATACATTTTCACTAATATATGTATCATTTAAAATTGTTTTCTCTTTTACAGATGATAAACTAATTCATATGGATCCACACTCCTGCCAGCCCGCAATTGATGTGGAGAAGGACGACTTTAATGAGAAGGTTTGTGTGATTGTTTATTTTACAGTATTCATTATAAAGACCATATTTTAATAAAATTTATTGAATTGAATAAATAAGAGAAATTAATATTTATTTTTAAAGTTATCAGTTTCCTACTTTAGAATTTTTTATATTTTTTCTCTAGTATAATTCTTACATTTTTGCTCTATTTATTCTTTGGACCTAAAACAAGAGAAAAATCTCTAAAACTTTACAAAGGGATTTAAATTCATCATTGAACAAAGTAATGCATGTTTTAGTGATTCAAAACTTCTAAATGTTGTGTGGATCACAAAGAATTATTATTCACTTATGACTAACTACCTTTCTCTTGCTTAAAATGAGTTTATTTGTGTATTATTTTCTAGTGATCATTCATGTGTAGCAGTGGTCTTCAAACTTTTTCGCCTAAGGGAACCCTTAAAACAATAAAGTGTATTTGGGGAATTCCATTCCATATTTTTAGAACAATATATCTAAAAGAATATTTAAAATAGAGAATCTAAGTAGAACAATTATCTAAAGCAGTGTTTCCCAACATGAGGAACACTGTTTTAGATACCTGTGTGGTTATACAAATTCTATAGAGAATGTAAATCTTACACATTTATAATTTTTTTTTATTTTGACTCGTGGAACCCCAGGATTCCATGGAACACAGTTTGAAGACTGAAGACCACTGAAGTATAACTATGTCAAATAATTTGTATACACTGCTCCCTAGATTTTAGAACAAATAAACTAAATTCCTACAACTATAGATAAAGAATCTACATAGAATCAAGTGAGGTCTACTAATGAATTCCATCTTTTCAGATTATTTCATTCATTGTCATCAATATATTTTTCTTCATTTTTATTATTGCTTATGTGTAATATTACCCGATTTGTCAACTATGATAAGAACTTCAATGGATCATAATTATTTGTATCCATTGTGTATATATCTGCTTTGATGGTCTGATTATCCTCTTTGCTCATATCCTGTAGTGTGATTAATGGGCATACTTAAATTTTCTAAATTAATGTATACAGTTATTATTTGAGATTGATTGAATAGTTTTTAAGTAAGTACATAAGCAATGAAACTTGAAAAATATGCATATTTAAGTTAAACTATCAAAAATTTTAGAATGTGTCCTTTTCGGGCACCGGGCCCTGGACTCCCGCCCCAAGCGCCCAATGGATAAACCAGCAATGCTTAGACTGACAGTGCACTTTTAGCAGTGCTTGGGCAACCTCTGAAAGCTCTACTGGAAACCAATCACAAGGCCTGTAATGGCACTTTTATCTCACTTGATGATCATCAAAAGAACATCCTTTCAGGCTTTTATTCATTAATGAAGTTAAATAAAAATGACACGAACCTTTTCTTTGTAAATAAGTAAGATGAGGAAGCATTTCAGTATTGACAAAAAGTGGTGTCATCATTTGGAACTGATATGCAGTTACATTGTCATGTGCTAAGATACTAAGCCGCATATAAAGCCGTTTACATTTACATATAAGGAATGTAGTGTCTTAAATTATATAAAAAGTCTAAATTATTTTCTATGTTCATTGTTTTGCTCTTGAGGATAAATTCTGAATGAAGAATTACTTATTAAAAAAATATCTATTTCATGATTTTCCCTTCATTGGAGATTCTTTCGAAGACCTTTCATCATCAGATCATAGAATCACAGTACATCTTCCTTAGCATTTCTTAAGGTTTCTGCAGATGTTTTATTCAAATGTAGGTGACATGTAATTCTGAAGTGTTGCTCTTAAAAATCCATATTTTACATAGCTGAGCAAAGCATACTAACCTCAAAACGAAATGTCTGCTTGTGTTATTCAATCACATGACACAGGTGAAACAATCATAAACAAAGACAAGAGGGATGGTACAATGCATTTCAACTGGTGTAACTTTAATAACATGTTTTTGTTATTGGTGTTCGCAGTCTCCAAATTTTTGGTTCCTACATGGTATTCAATTCCAGATTTTCTAGAAGTATTTATTCTTTTTGTAAAAAAATTCATTTTATATACTACTGAGTATTGTTTACCTTGTATAAAAATAGTTTTTATATATTGATATATTTTACAAAAAGAAATTAAATATGCAACATAAATCCAATCCTATCTGTGGCGCCTTGATAATATCTGTAATTGACATTTGCTCATTGATTTATTTCTAATTGGAAGCCTTTATTTTATTTTCCGTTCCAAAGAAAATAGTTTAATATAGTTTTCTTCATTAAGTTTCAGTGTCACCCATGGAATTGAAAAGTAAAAGGCAAAAAATATAAAAAGAAAATTTTGAAATTGTGTTGAAGCATATAATGTATATTTATGTATAGATTCATTCAATTACAGGAAGTTAAAGCAAAATTATGAAGAAACCATTTACTAGCTTAAATAATATTAAATCACGATTTAATTCCAACTTTTTGAATGCAAATCATGCTTTTCTCCGTAAAAAGTTAATTCCACTTTGAATGTACTCATTGATGTTTAGATTTGGTGATTATGAAGGATAATGATAAATAAGAAATTTATGTTAGAAATATTTTTATAAAAATTCTGCTTGCTTTAACCCTCACTTTTACTTAGAAAATTACACAATCATATTATAATGAAAGAGCAGTGTGTTTTTATTTCAGAAAATTGAGTGATGGCTTGTTGGCAATATATTTTTTCCTTAATATTTATAGTCATTTCATTCGTCATCTATTCGAACAATGTCATTCAGTGAAATGGATCCAAGTTGTGCAATTGGTTTTTATTTCAAAAGAAAAGAAGAATTTGATCATTTTGTGGAAAAATTTTCAGAAGTAAGTAATTGTGGGTATTAAAAAGAAATGATAAGCTTTCTCTTTCCTATGTTTTTCTTTCTGATTGCAAGTTACTTTTAATAATTTTTATGGAACTTAGTTTTTATGATTTCTTTGAGGTGTGAAGCATCGTTGCATATGATAAACAAGATATATAACTGATTATTGTTGTCCCGAAAGCTGTGCGGAAATCATTTTACAAAAAGAGCAACAATAATCTTATTAGTTTTGTTTTCAACAACTTCAAATACACTTTGAATCTTATTTACAATATCTTCATACATTTTATCATTTTTACAAAAAATAGTTTAATCATCTACTTACATACATAATATAAGAACACTTTAATTATTAGTTTTAATAAATACACAATTATCAGAAGCTAATTGTTTTAAACCAAATGTTTCTAATTCACACTTTATTTTAATATACCAGTTTCTACCTTGACTGTGGCAAACATTAAATACTCTTTTTCAATTTACAAACTTTGTCATCTCCAATTGATTTCTCATAACTAGGAGGAGGTAACACTTACACAGTCTCCTCTAAATCATCATATAAGTATGCAGTTTTTACATCAAAGAAATTAACATTTAATTTTAATTTAACTACAAGTGCAATTAACAATTGAAAAGATTCAATATTTACAACTGGTGAATATGACTCTGAATAATCTATGCTTTTAATTTGATTAAAACCAGCTGCTACAAGCCTTGTTTTGAATTTTATATTTTTCCCAGCATCATCTTGTTTTAAACTATATACCCATTTAGTTTTTATTAATTTTCATTTCACATGTTTTTGTACTATTTCCCAAACTTTATATTTATCTAACGAATCTAATTCATTCTCCATTGTTATTTTGCCAATTAGCACAATTTTTTGCCTCAAAATTAGAGTTTGGTACATTATCCGTTAAATGAACTGACATCTGCTTAGATTTCAGTCTTTCGAATCTTCTAACAGGGATTTGATTTTGTACATCATTCAATGCTAGTTCCAGGAATTGGATTCTGCCTGTCTGATGCAATGACGTGGTCTGAAAGGGAATTAAGTTATCATTTTCAGTTGCTACTGGCTCATTATTTATTTCAAAATTAGATGATACTGTATTTTCGATATTTTGATTAATTTCGGAAGAGATTTCAAAAAGCGAGTCAATATCCCATGTTTCATTTTCAATTTCACCAAAATAACTACTACCTTTTAAAAATTTATTGAATTTAACTGATCTCTCCTCAATTACTTTTTGATGTTTAATATCATAAATGCAATATCCCCTCCTTTCTCTAGCATATCCTAGCATGATTCCACATCTTCCTGGAACTTCAAATTTATTTCTCAATACTTTCAGAATTTAAAAATAGGCCAGACAGCCAAATTTTTTGAGATAATTTTATTTTATTTTATTACACCTGTCCAAATTTCTAATAGGATTTTCTCTTTCCCTTTTTGTGGTGTTACATTAGATACCTGAGTACTACATTTAATAGCTTCAGTGCAAAATTTTCTTGGAAGCTTAGTTTCATATAATAAAGTTCCAGCTCTTTCTGGAAGAACACGGTTCACTCTTTCTGCTTTACCATAACTTTAACTATTGTATGGAACAGTTTTTTTTATAAAATATTCCTGAATTAGCCAATTAAGTATCTAGTTGCTCATTTATAAATTCTAACCCATTATTAGTTCTCATCTATTTAATCCTTTTATCAGTTAAATTTTCATATTTAACTTTAAATTTAGAAAATATATTAAACACTTTATATTTATTTTTTAAGTTATAAGTAAAGTACATGCCAGAAAAATCATCTACTATTACCATAAAATATTTTGCACCTTCATATGATTCGATATTAATTGGACCACACAGGTTGGCATGGAGCAACTCAAGAATTTGATGAGTTTGATGAGTTTTTCTGCTTGCTTTACTTATATCACAAGTTTCACTTCTGAAATTATTTACATTATCAATATCAATATAATCTTTCATTTTAAGCATATATTTACAATTTAAATGGCATATATAATCTGTTATGCCAAATTTCATAATTGTTAGAAGATTGGTTAGAAAAGTAACACTCAGAATTATGCATAGGTTTTAATTTTATTTATAATCTACCATTATTTTTAAATACTTTTATTAGTAACATTATTGATGTGTAACATCTTTCCTCTCGGTTGCTGGATATTTGTTGGGAGTGATTTCGTGAAAAGGGACGGATGTGTGTAACAGGATGTGACGTAAGTGTGTGCTACTTGATTTGACCAATGAGAGCACATCACATGGTGGTGTACAGCATATCGGGGTCGACTCTAGTGGCCATCAAGCACTCGAACGCTTGACTCTAAATTCACAATCGGTCTATAAAATCTACCCCTTAATTGCAAGAATCTCTATATTAGAGCAGAGCAAATAAATTGCTTACCTACGCACTAATCCTAAGACCAGTTTTAACCACTAAGCCGCGCCAATCTCGGCACATGCAGCTAAAATTCATATTAATCAAATTGAAATTTCTCAAAGCATCATTCGCCGACAAATATTAAAAGCTCGATGGTTCATGAGGAATAAGGACCTCAGATCCGCGAGCAAAATGATGTCTATCAGACAATTTATCAAAAAATTAGCAACTAACTTTCAAAAAAACTAATAACTAATTATCCTTCAATCTTGGATATTAAAAATGTATCCCTGGTCCTAATTTTTAGCAGACCCAATAATATTCTTTCGGATGCTCTCTTCAATTAAAATCCTTAATTAAATTCATTTCTCTCTTCTCACCCAACTTAAAAGCTTACTTTAACTCCTTCCCCGAGCCTTCGTAGCCTAATGCTCATAGTAACTGACTTGAAATTAATCACCCCAGGTTCGATTCCCAGGCTCCCTATTTTCAAATTTACTTTAAATCACTTTAATTTTTCCTGGAAAATTATTTATCCAGATCAAATTTAAATTTACGCGTTCTTTCCTATTTTTTCAAAATGTATTATTTTTTATTAGCTTTTAAAAAAAGCTGTTTTTTCTGATTTCAAATCATTCAATGTTTCTCCCATTTCTACAACGACTGAGTTCCAAGCTGCATTCCCATTCATCAGGCCTCACCTCACCTCGTCCACCCACTCATCAAAATTTGTTTTCATTCTCAGTGCTTGCAACGTTTTTGAAGATTTTTTTCTAGCACTTAAAGCATTTTAGTAGTTTTGAATTTTAATTTTTTTCTTTCATATAAGTATATTTTACTTTTTAAGTATTTTTTTTTTTATTAACAAAGGGCAAGAGTGAATTCGTCACAGTCACTCAAAATCCTATAGATAAGAGTTTATAGCTTGGAAGAACTAAATACTCTGGTCATCCACCCAATGATACTCTAAATCCACTCGCGCATACCAGCAAGTCTTAGACTTCACCCAGGATAAACTTGTAATCCTTAGGCTCAATTGTCAAAGGGCTCACCAAACAGATTTCGATGACATTATTTCATAAAAATTTTCGTTACACATGTTGTCAGAGACGTGGTTAGATAATGATGAACGTGTTTGGATACCTAACTTCGATTGCTGCATATAGTTTAAACGACCGGGCTGCAGAGCAGCTGGTGTTGCGATCTATTGCAAACAGAAAAACTCACATGTTGTGACTCATATGAACATTACTTATCGTCAAATAAGTGGACTGGGTATTGTTAGTAACGATATTGGGGGACATATGTGCGGCAAAATGCTTATTTGAAAACAGACAAACAGTGATTTCGGTGGTCGCATACATTTCTTGAACTCAAACGGTACAAAAAATTAAAGATTTCCTGCATTTTGTACTTTTACCATATAACGTTGGTGGTTCTGCTCTTTTAAAAAAAATTATCACTCGCTTCCCCTGATTTTGAGTGGTGATTTTAACTTTAACTCCAGTTTCCCTAAAGCTGAGCCGCTCTCTCTCATAGCTTTTATGAATGATGAACTCAAGCTCGAAATGAACACAAATTATAATGTTTTGACTGCTAACAGTGTTATTGACACTGTTTTTCAACAGTTTTTAAATACTTTGAAATCACAAGTATATGTGTTATAATTTAGTTATCATAAGTCTATTGTCTCCGCTCTTCCCCAAATTGAAGAAGAATAATTATTTTTGATAAAATAATGCATTACTCCTTTTGTTAATTAAATACAATTTTCTTTAAAGATATTAATTATTCGATAGAAAATTATTTCAAATCATACCCAATTCATATATTTTTCAGGAAAAAAGTTAATATTGCGTATTTACCACGATAACATGTCAGATATTACATCATATGTGACTACTCTAAGACTCATTTCTTTTTTTTATCATATATCAATACAAAATTATTTTCTGATTTATTCTTACAATCTTTATCCATGAAACATGTAACAGACAGTAAATTACACCTTAATTGAGGAACATAACTGTCATTAGTAATTGCTAAATTAATAAAATTACAATGTTTTATATGCACAGTTTTAGCTGAAATGTTTCCTGTTCCTTGACTTACAATTGCAGAATCTTCATCCGCTAAATATATGTCCATAACTTCAGAACTTATATGTGCTGAAACCACACAATGTCTTTGGCCATATGACAGGATGCTCCACTGTCCAGGATCCAGGTATTATCACAAAGTTTTCCTTTGTGGTGGGAAGCTTTAAACACAGAAGGAGTACGGGTACATTGTTTTTTAGATGGATTATTTCTTTGGCTTATACTATTTGGTGTGTTTTGATTTCTATAGAAACAATCCTTTGCTAGATGATTTTGCCTTCTACAAATATAGCAATCTCGTTTGTTTTTCATTTTTTCTTCTAGAATAAAATCCTTCAGTATTTATTCCTTTCATACGATTTTTAGATTGTAATTTAATGGAAGCTTCTTCTTCCCATAGAATTTAGAGGATTTCCTCCATGTATTTCTCCCGTTGAGTTTTTAAAATTTCCCTCACTTTGGTTGATTGATTGATTGTATTGTTTAATGGCGCAAGAGCAGATTCTGGCTATACCCCTCACTTTGGAGAACTTTCCATTCAATCCTCTAATGGTGTGGTATACCAGTTTCCTCGGTGAGACGTCTAATCCTAGGGAGTGACTGTCGATACCCCTGTGCTCTTGCAATATTATCAACGACATCTTCACCGTTTTTCATGACGATGTTTTTGAGTTCATTGACCGCGTTAATTTTACGATCCTCCGCGCGCCCGAGGAAAGTCCCTCTAATTTTTTCCCACAGGAGTTTCGCGTTGTCTTCCGCCGCAAACGGCGACGCCTAGTCATCGGCTAGTGATAGCTTTATATACGCGACGGCATCCGAATTTTTTTGGTCCCGTTCGGGATCTGCTTTCCGGCTAAGTTCTCCGAGTTTTTCGTTGGTAATTATTGTATCCAATCGTTTTAAGCTTAAGGCAACCTTCATCTTAAGCGCTCATATAAAATAGTTCGTTCCTCTTAAATCGGGAAACGTTATTTCGGAGAAAAGGTTGAAATTCACACAGACAGTTCGACCACACTCTGCTACCAATTGTTCTTTTTGTAAGATAATTTCCCCACAGCTTTCTGGACAACATAGTTTATTCAGTACAAACGAAAAATACGATTACGAATACTGCACACAGTAAACCAAAGTCTGACCACTGCACACAGCATCTGATCAGGGTGTGGTCCCCATGGAAGGAATGCTTAGGCGGGAAAAAATGCGTGTGCGAATCGCACAGTTATCCTTCTGCCAGAAAAAATAGTTCACTCCCCTCAACCCAACAATTATAGTTTATTCTTCATTCATATTTAATTTTTCGAATGAAAAATTCCCATTAATATGTATGAATAATACATTTAATTTGACCTTTTTGTTTAATCCAAGTTACACAAAAAGCACTAAAAATATACTATCTTTGTTGCATATACTCTGGCAAGTTTAGACTAACTTGTCTCTATTTCGAGCTTTTACATTTCTCCATTATTTTTAGAATTTTTAGCTTCTTAACTCAAACATTACGTTATAATACATTAAAAGAATCTTCTGATTAATTGTTCACATAAAAATGTAGTTTCCTTTATTGTTTTTGACATTTATTGAGTGTAAGAGAAAGTTCTGTCGATTTTTTTTTTCTGAAGAAAAAACAATTTTTTTTGCACTTTTTATTTAAAGTTTAATCTAAAATGTAATGTCCTCTCTCTCTTTGTTAGTTACAACTGTCTGTCTGTGTTCTGGCAGCTTATCTAATCCCCTGAAAAAGAAGTTCTCAGTTTTGGAGACAAAGTATTCTTCCACTGCCATTTGGACATATATATTGGACACTCATATATTTATTTCCATCAAAAAAGTTTTGCATCAACCTGAACAGATGATAGTTAGATGGTGCAATATCAAGAGTATATACTGGCTGAGGTGAAGTTTTTCAAACCCAACTGTGCAATTTTTATGCAGTGTTTCTTGTCATGTGTAGTTTATTGTTATCGTGATGAATCACACTCTTTCTGTTGACCAAAGATGAGCATTTATGTTGGATTTTTTTATTCAAAACATCAAGCTGTGTATAGTGATTGCCGTTTCATTTTCTTTCTTCAGTGCACTATACCCTTGCTGTCTCACCAACACAACATAACCTTCTTCTGATGTATCCCAGCTTTGGATGTGGATGGTGGTGTAGCATAGGTGGTGGCCTTTGTAAGCATATGCTTTTTTTTTTTTCTAATTACGTGTTTGTACAGGATCCACTTTTCAACTCCAGTCACCAAGTGGTCCAAAAACGGTTCCTTTTGTGACAAGTAAGATTTGAAAAGCATAGAAAAATATTCTATTCCATTAAATTTTTTTCACTTAATTCATGGGGTGCCCAAAAAGCGTGCTTGGACACAAAACCAAGCCGTTTAATGTAATCCAAAGCAGTTGTCTGATGAATTCCAGGCTTTAAGCCCACTTCTGTGGAAGTTAAGGTGGAAATTCTCCTGATCATACTGCATAGCTATTTGTCATTAACATCTAATGATTTTCCTGGTCTGGGTTCAACTTTAAAAAAAAAACACCCAAACAAAACTTCACTAGCCATCTTTGGCATGTTCAAGCTGTTACTACTTTTTCTCCAAACACGTCACACAAGTTTCTTTTTACCTCCATCACATTACTCCTTTTCAGAACTTAAATATGAAAAAATGTGTACAAATCATCAATAGTATAACTGTTAGAAGCTAACTGTTTAAATCAGTTTCAGTCGAATCCGAATTCTTGCTAAGGATTGACAACGCATAAAAGTTACTGTGTTCAAAAAGGACAGAACTTTCCCCCGTCTACCCAGTAATATATTTAATTAAATTATAAGGATTTAGTCTTATTTTTTGTGGGGTTTTTTTCGTCTAATTTCTCTTTTGTTGCTCAGAATGTCATGTATTTATCCTTTGGTTCTATGTGTTAAATATTGTATTAAGTAAATTATTTATTCTATGAAGTAGTAGTGAATTTTTTATTGGCAGTAAAAAAATTATTTTCATCGACTTTTTTAGGATGTTTTCTTATCACTTGTATAAAGTTTTTAATTCACATTTTAACTTTTTCTCAGCTGTTGTATTTCATGTAAATATTTTAGTATTACATATCTTTTTATTGCTTATAGATCACTGCACCAATGAAAAAAAACTTGGATTACCCTGTATTTGCCTTGGCAGAAGGAAAACGAGTAGATATTGAAGAACCAGATACACCTTGTGGCTATGCCAGATCTTCTATGTCACGTAATAGCAAAATTGATGAAGATGACTATATTCTACTGTGAATGTTTTTGTAATAATTTACTGGCATGAGTATTCAAATACTCTTTCAAATTTTAAATGATGAGTTATTTCTTTTTTTAAAAGTTGATGTTTATTTCTGTCTACATAACTTTTATCATTATATTACATATTTATTTTTAATTTCGGAGTTGCAACACTCCAGAGTATGATTTTGGGAGCTCTTTTTTTATGTTATGACAGGCATTGAAAAAAATATTTGTTCATAGAACTTATTAAACACCTAGTCATATATTATTAGTGCTTAAAATAATGGTGTGGTCATAAATAGTTTCAGGAAAGGGAAAGTAAACAAATATTTAAATGCATTATGGTATTTTTATTGAGGGTTTTTCTGTCCTGAAACAACATGTATCTTATATAAATCGTATATGACACACAATCATTTTTAACTGTGATGCAGGGAATGTTTCAACCAAAAAGTTTTTATGAAGCGATTTATGTTTTACAGAAGCGTTTTCTCCTTTCATAAATTTATAGTCTGTTGAAATTCAGTTTGCTTTTAAAATTAAACTATCTGAGGGTTTATTTTAAAAATAAATTACATATGTGGCTGCTAATTTGGCATTTTTTTATATGATTGAAAAAATTAATGATGTTTAAATAATCTATATATATATATATATATATATATATATATATATATATATATATATATATATATATATATAATCATATACTTATTCTTAAGAAAGTACTGTGCCAAGTATGTAGAATGCTATTTTTTGTTATTTTGATATTGAATATTGAAGTATATTTTTTAAATTGTTGTTAATATTATAGTTTATTGTATTTGTTGTTTTTGTGTTTAAATAGAGTCTGGAAATTTTTATTTCTATTTTTCTTTTGTTATCTTATTAAATTTAAAATTTTATTACATTTTAAAATAAATGCAAAAAAAGGAACTATGTAAAACTAGTGAATCATTTTATGAAAATAATTACTTTAATAATGATAACTTTTGCATTAAAATAATGTATAGTAAAATTATTATCTGTTGAATTTTTATGTTTCAGAATCAGTGATTTTTATCCCAATGTGTTTATACTTTTCCTAATACATTGTAGGCAACATAAGAATTTGATGAAAAAAATTATAGAGAATTATGTTTAAACTATTGTATTCTAAAAATGAGGTATTGGCTCATCAGAATTGTTTCATGTAATAACAATAACTCAAAATATTTGGTACTCATAGGAGAAAATCCTCATTTGGGAGTATTTTCCTATGGAAGAAAAATTGGAATAATGAATAAGTTTAACTTGAAAAAGTTCACTCTCAATTTAAATGTACTTAAAACAGATATGTGTTAATATTTTATTTACATTGGCCTATTAATCATTTAATTAAATCGATCTAAAATAATGCGATTGTTACTTCTAATATTTTTAAAAGTTATTTGTAAGTTTTTCTTGTTTTATTAGAAATCTTGTATAATTTAATTTGTTCCTAAACTGTGTATGATCATCTCTAATGTTTCTTTAAGTTAATTTAGTGATGGCCACATATATATAGCATGGTTGACACCCTTACTTCTTATTTGATTCCTATATTCATAATTATTGAATTTAAGTATTTTTTCCCCCTTCCACTTTGTATTGAAACCAGAAATCGATCGACGCTAAAAATATGAAATGCATAGTTAAAAAATTAAAATGTTGGAAATTTTAACTGCATAAGATTAAACTATATTGTATATGCATTTTCAACTGTCAAAATTCTGATTTGTAATTTTTGCTATTACAGATAACATTACTACACATGTTGTAATTTCTAAAGTTAACTATCTGCCAAATTTAACCATATTTTTATTGTCCTGACATTAAATGTTTTACATTGCAAAGAAGGCACCTCTTCCTTGACCACCTTTCTTGGGGCTCACAGTAATAATTTAACCTCTATAAGTTTATTAATTTGATTTAAATGGCATACTTAGCATTTAGTAAAAATTTGAAACTCTGTTGCATAATCTTTTATTTTTATTCATTGATTTTAAGTGCTGTCCTTTTTTTAACATCTATTAAATGAGATATTACATGAAGTCATTAGAAGATTTTATTGTGAAGAACATGGCTCAATTGTATATTTTAAATGTTGACCATCTTCGCCCCCTCCCATTTATTATATTGGTGGACTTTCTTGCTTATTTTGGATTTAAACTTTTTTTTAATAATTTTCATATTTACTATTTTCTGTCATCACAGCTGCTCTCATTGGGAGTAGTTTTCAAAAAGTTAATAGATTTGGATTCTACTTTATATGTTACCAATTATCCTAAAAAGGAGTAAATATTTCCTTATACATTAACTATTATTTATTTTTGCTTTCTTTCATAAGGAAATAGGAATTTTCTGTTTCAATTATTATGAGAATTAATTCAAAATGTCTCAGCTGAACAGATGGCTTTTCTATTTCTTATTGTATGAATTTTTAAATATTATTTAAAATGTCATGATTTCTTATCATGTAAGAACGAGTAATTTACTTGGTACAAAAGCTTCTTCATTCTTTTTTTGTCCAGTAATATTTAATATAATGCTGGAATGTAATTACAGAACTATTTTACACATTTCAACTTATTATTTTAATATATATAGTTTATTTCTCATATAATCTGTGAGAAGATTTTGATTTTAATAATACTTTCTATAAAGTCATGTATTTAATGTTTCATTTGAAAAATTAAGTTATTTCAAGGCATAATTTTTAAAAAAATATTTTGTATGTATAATGACAAAATTTATATTTCCATTGCATAAATAATTTATAGAATTATAGAATGTTTTTTTATAAATATATATATAAATATATCTTCTCCCCTGAAGCATCTGAATGATATATAAACTTTTGTATTGATAAAAGGAGGATTAGAAAATACCATATTTTCATTTTTTGCATATTTTTCAATGTTTTTTTTTTTTTTTTTTTACTGTTTCATATATATAAAGAAGTTATGTTATTTACTTAATTCATGTTGAGGCTTTTGAACCTTATATTTCAGTTGTTACTGAAAAGCGTTTCCAAGATGTATTTATCAAAGTTACATGTTTTAAAATTCTAATTAAATATAAATCTGTTCTGAAACAGATTATTGTATATAAAATCAAATATATTTTTCAAAGTTTAATTTATTATAAAACTTTTTATTACATATTTATGCTTTAGAGTGTATGAAACATTTGTTTAATTATATGTTCATTGTTGCAGGGTGAAGATCCTATTTTAAGCAAAAATGTTGTGTAGTTTATATATTTAAAAATACATAAAATCTGTGATACTGAATTTGTGCTGTTGTAACGATTTTCTGTGAATAAAATATTTATACATTGAAAACAATTTCTTTTTTAATTATACATATGCCAAAATAATTAGAGGATATTTAGGTTCTGATAAAAAATGTAAATCACAATGAAAAGCTGAAATATATGTTCTCTGGCATAATGTTTTGAGGTTTTTTACTTATCTTGATGGAAGTGATTGCAATGATTTCTTTGTAAAGAATAACTTGTGTTATTTTACAAAAAAAAAACTATTTATTTTTTTGTAGTTTGTATTGAAGTTTTGTGGATAAAATTGATATATAGTTGTGTGTTCATGCTCTACTTTCTGATATAATTATTATAAACAGAAATCAATCCAATATTTCTTCAAATTCAAAGTGTATTACTTTCACTAATTATCCAGCATACAATGAATGTAACTACCCGCCAAAATCTAATCCATATTTTGAGGTAACTTTTAGGTATCTGTTTCATTCCATGAAATACATTGCCCTTTTTTTTTAAAAAAAAAAAAGAGAGAACAAATAACTTATCATGCATTTATTCATATGTTAAGGTGAATTATATTTTTTGGACACCATATTCAATAAAAATTAATTCCATACTTTCATTTTCTTTAACCCTTTATAAGTCCGTGGTAAGTATACTTCCCACCTATTTCATTAATTTTCAAATGTGGATGAGAAGCTACTTTCCCACCTATTAATCTCTCCTGCTAAGGCTACAGCTAATTTCTGGATTTTCAAGTCTTAAATACAAAGGATGACCTGTAAGTTTTTTGAGCAGCAAGAAAAGTGTTCCAGATGACATACAATTGAATAAATTTGGGGACCATATGCCAACTTTACAAAAAACATTTAGATGTTGCCATTTGTGCTCTACTAAAACACATAAGAAAAGAACATTTGTACAACTTGCTAAGTGTTGATCCCTGTCTTCTGCAATTTTATGAAAAGTAATATATATATATAAATTTTTGAATATCAAATGTATCCGACTTTTTTATAAATTTTTGAATTTACAAATTATATTTTATAAATATCATGCATTTTTACATTTGAATAGCTCCCAGAGAGCAGTGGAAAACATACATCCTACCAAAAAAATGGTCTTAAAAATCAAATTAATTTTAGATAATAAGCTAAAAGTAAATTTATTTTTATATTTCAATCAATAACATATTATTAGGAAAAAATGACCCCATAAAGGGTTAACATATCACTAACTACTAATTATTCATCGATAAACACATTTGCTTTTTACAACACACAACTGCATATTCAACAGCTAGGAAAGGCTCTGAAATTTTGTTTATATGTTTTCCTCTATATTTTTCTTATATTTACAGTGATTTCATGAGTAAAACCAAAATATTGCTTATTTTCTCAGAATAATGTATAATTGTGAATTTGTATGTGATATCATGAATGGCAAAAAATACACTCTGTCGCAAAAAAATATATGCACCCAGAAGAAATTGAGCTACATTCACGAAATTTGGTATGCATGTAGTGTATATGAAAATAAACAAATGATTAAAAATTCAGAACAAAATATCATTTTATTAAGCGGTTACAGCTTGCAAAAGGTTAAAAATCAGTAAGTAGTAAAGCCACCTCTGGCAGCTATACAAGCCGAAATTCGGCGTGGCATCGATTCATTAGATCACTTATGACCCCCTGTGGAAGATCCTGCCATAGTCTTTGCATCTGCGCAGTTAATTCTCCTGTATCTCGGGACGGCTGCAGTTGCCTTCCCAGACATGCTCTATTGGCGAAAGATCTGGTGACCTGGCAGGCCATGGTAGGACGTCATATCCTTGAAGACATTGTTGGGAGAGTCGCGCAGTATGTGGACGAGCATTATCCTGTTGATAAATGGCACCTGGGCGACTTGATAGCATGGGTAGCACAATCGGCGTTAAAATATCGTCCACGTATCTGCGAGCTGTCAAAGTGCCTTGAAGGACCACTAAAGATGATCGTGTGTCCCAAGAAATTGCTCCCCACACTGTCACACCTTGTGAAATTGCTGTATGCCGCTCGACAATAAATGCCGGATCGGACCGCTGGCCGGTGCGCCTCCAGACACGTGTGCGGTGGTCATCAGCACTGAGACTGAATCGGGATTCATCACTGAAGATGACACGTCTCCAGTCTGTCACACTCCAAGTTGCCGAGGTCGGCAAAAATCCAGTCGACACTGCCTATGATGTGGGGTCAGTGGTAAGCGTCTTAGCGGACGTCGGCTCCTCAAGCCAACTTCGGTCAGTCGTCTCCTTATGGTTTCTCTTGATGGCACTGGATGTCTGGAAGGAGGTAAGTGGCGTTGAATCGATGCTAGCGACGTTGTTGGTGCCGAAGTGGCCACTCTTCTGATTGCACGATCCTCGCGATCATTTGTGTTCCTGGGGCGTCCTGACCCTCCGCGACGGTACACTCTACCTTCTGTGATCCACTGTTGCCAACACCGAGCAACTACCATATCGCTCCGACCGAGGTGGCGGCCGATACGTCTATTCGACCAACCTGCTTCTCTGAAGCCTATTATACGGCCCCTATCAAAGTCCGTCAGCTGCTCGTACTGCCGCCGGTTACGTCTTAGAGGCATCCTAAGTCTCAATATCGTCTATCAAAGTCATCAGATTCGTTTGGATAGCCGTACGGCGCTCGTACTCATGCTTTTAAACTCTCCCAGTTGCGCAACTAATATGCGCATAGCACACTTAGCCTTGTCTCATTGGCTTCGAAATTTTAATCATTTGCATATCTCTTACCAGACTACATTCTTGCCGAGTTTCGTGATTGTAGCTTGATTTCTTCTGGGTGCATATATTTTTTTGCGACAGAGTGTATTTATAGATTATAAATGATAACTCAGTTTTTCTGTGCCAAATATTGGTAATGATTGCTGATTTAAGTAACGATTTTAAAATATTCTAAATTATTTTTGTATTTGATTAAATGCTTAAAAATTTTATAACATGTAAATTTAAATTATAGTAAAATATTATTTTAAATTTGTAAAAAAAAGGAACACTGAATGATTTGTGGTTATAACTGATAGAAGCTTGAAGAAATGAGTTATATATATATATAATAAATTGTTATATATTTATAGTTGGTCATCTTTTATGTGCCGGAAACAATTATCAGGCAGGTTCTTTTGGAATAAATCATAGTTTATTCTGTAACTGTTAATAATTACAGTAGTTTTTCTTCTAACAGGAAGCAACACACATATGTGAACTTTTGCACAGATTCTAAGCCACACAAATATTAAACACAGCAATTAAAATCCATAATCACAATTTTGCATAAAGCAAATAAAATATAGTATTGCTGTCGAATGTTTGTTTCTCCAATCTTGATTCCCAGTATCATCCTTATTTAGTCTGGTAAGAATCTTCTAGTAACTTTAGATCACAAAATAATCATCTTAGACCCTTCTACATTTTTCTAGGTACATTAATTTTGTAGCCAGTTCTGTAATCAAGATATCTCTCTCTTGTTCATTTAGCATTAGTGAAAGAGCATTCTTTCTTACACTACAAACAATCTTTTCGACCACAATTTCCTTTCGGCAGAGAAGTGAATATAGTCCAAAAATAATGTGTAGGTGTACATATATAGGAGAGGAAGAAGAGTGATACATATATATTCACAATCAAATAAAAAAGATAGTTTCGTTAAGAAAACTAAAACATGAAACTCGGAAACATTAATCGCCTAACATTTTGGAAGGTAATAAGCTTAAATAATATCTATATGTTCAGCGACGTACCTAGGTATCCAAAAGCCCTGGTGCAAAAAAAAGTGAGGGTCCTATCTAAAATGGTTAGGTTTTGTCAAGTAAAAAATATATATATATGAATATCTTAAAGGTACAGAGAGAGAGAGCTACTTCATCATCAACTCTTTATCGTGCTCTGCAGAACTTAGGAAAGTAAAACTACATATTACCTATATGCATATATATGAGTTTTCTTGTATGAGCTTTAGTGATCACCCAGGTTCAACTTGATACCACGCCAGACCTCTTCAAGATCTGTGAAAAGTTTAGGAATTGCCGGAACATGTGAAGTAGCATAATAAATAACAAAAAATTAAACAATAACGAACAAGATTACAAGTCTTAGGAAACAAAACGAAGTAGATAAAGTGTGATTGCATGAAGGTTTGACCGACCTACTAACAACAAATTAACAATTTAGTTTTCAATCTTTCCCTAGTATTAGTTTTCGCTACACTATCAATAACTTCGGTTAAATACAGGCTGGATGCAACTTCGTTTTCAATTGCTATTAACGGTAAATGTCGGAGACGAACTTAACCCCAATACTGTTTCTTAAATAGTTTTTAATTTGCTAAATGTTTTTTCAGCTACAGCAGGAATTGCACAGAATAATTACTTCACTGTAAATATCTCTGTTAGGTCACATTCTAGCACTCTATATTTGCTCATTATTTCCTTACATAATTGGTGAACAGTCCATGCCCAGGGCGGATTAAGCGGGTGGCGGCCGGCAGGGGCCCACGCTTGATGGATTCCAGTTATGAAAAAAATGTGCAACAAAAAAATCTTGAATCGATATTGCAACCTAGATGGTTTCTCCCAATTTGAGTCGTGTAGCAGCGCTAGCCATCTTTTTTATCCGAAAATCTGTATTGTTGCAATCTATAAAATTTTCGCATGCGTTATTATTTATTTTTTTCTTGCACAAATTTTATTTTGAACAAACGAATACTATTCAAGTCAAACAAGCTCATTTTTAGTTCACAGCCATGCTTAGTTGCTCTCGGATACACTTTACACTGATGGAAAAAAATTCCAACACCAAGAAAAAATTACTGTCGACTAATGAAATTTCGGCAATGCATTTGTATAGATAACATATTTAATTCATTAAAGTTTCAAGATCACAGGTTAATTAATGTAAATGCGAGCAGAGTCATTTCAAATGATGGTACATTGAATACCGGTGTAAACGCCAGAATTTTAAATGCACGGATGCAAACGTGCATACAATGTGTCGCGCAAGTACCGGATGCGTGTGAGATGGAATTATATGCCTGTTGCTCTTGTGTGGTCGGTCAATATAAGGTTTAATTCTGGTTTTAGATGAAGCTGTATTTTCCATCCAATGATGTATCATTCGTGCTCGACTGGAGAAAGACCTGATAATCTAGCAGGCCAAAGTAACACGTTGACAGCTTATAGAGCATATTAGGTAACAACAGGGTATGAGGGAGCATGTTATTCCCCCTGTTGGAAAATACTCCTTGAATGATTTTTATCAACGGCAGTGCAACATTTTGAATCGCCAGATTGTTGCAGTCAGTTTGTGACTTAACTTGGAGAGTGCTCCTACAATAAAAAAAATTGATTGCGCCAGATCAAAACTCTTAAGTACAGACCCAGTGTATCTAGGCCATAGAAAGATTATTTACAGACGGTAAACTGGACTTCTAATCAATATACAGCCATCACTGCAGTTGCGTAATGTACACACCCTCCACCCCGCACCATAGGGGGCAGGATTCTCGTGGGCTCTTAGCTTGATTGACTCCAAGTACGACTTAGGACCCAAAATCTAACTTTTCAGGTGACCCCTAATATTCTAGGTTCAGCCACTGTATCACTGACACAGCTTTGTTCAGGGAACACAGCACATCGCCACTCCACTCTCCAATTATCTCTAGCGTGACATCACAGATGTCAGTGATTTGGAGCTAATGATATGAAAGCTACAGGGCGTCTGGCTGGGAGCCATTTCTTAAACGAGTTATTCTTTGCGGTTGATTCTGTCACTCTGGTACCGAAAAAAACTGCAATTTCGTCTGTAGATGCACTATGATGTTCCCCAGCCAGTGGCGAATACGGCAGTCTTCTCTATCAGTGTGACCCATGCGTGATTAGATCATAGTTTTCTTCTGGTAGTGCTTTCCCGGGGCCACAGCTACCAAAAATCATGAACAGTGGATATATTCCTTCCAAGTCTTTCTGCAACATCAGGAAAAGAACTTCCCTTTTTTTAGCTCTAGATATTGCCTTCTTCGTTTTTTTTAAAGTCATCCTGGACTAACATCAACACACTACATCAAATCTCAACGATGAATAACTCATTTAAAGTACACCTGATTCGCGGATGTTCAAAGTGGAGCAACTAGCGTTCACTTATGCACTTAACGCAAAATTTAAATCAAAGTCATCTTTCAGATGTACACTCATGGACAAAAAAATTAGCGCATCAAGAAGGAGTCGTCAAATGAAACGAAATTTTACATACGTAATGTGTGACTACTTCGATATAAGTAAATGATTAGAAAATCAAAGAAAAAGGATCATTTATATTTCAGAGAAAAAGGCAAAAGAACGGAGGATTTAATACCCTGTTGAACCCCCTCTAGCGCGAATGCATACGATCAGGCATTGAGGCATACAAATTCTGTATGATGTATTGAGACATTTCGTTCCATATTTGCTGTAACCTTGCCTCTAGTTCATTCAAACTCGTGGGATGCCCAACTTTTCATCCCAAACGATCCCAGATATGCTTGATTGGAGACAAATCTGGGGATCGGGCAGGCCAAGGAAGGGCAGTAACAGTGTGGAGACAGTCTTGTGACACCCTTGCCGTGAGAGGCCGAGCATTGTCTTGTTGAAAATTGGCTCCTGGGAGACGTTGCATGAGTGGCAACACATGTGGTTGCAGGATGTCATAGACATACCACTGGGCTGTCAAGGTGGCATGGATCAATACTAGGGGTGACCGTGTATTGTAGACAATGGAACCCCATACCATCACACCAGCTGTAGGAGCGATGTGTCGCTGTAAAGCAAAGGCAGGATTGATGCGTTCACCATGGGGTGAACATGAACACGATTGTCATCACTGCTGAGATTCAATCTGGATTCGTCGCTAAAGACGACCTTTTTCCATACCACTGCAGTGCAGTTTCCTCATGCGTGGCACCACTCCAAACGAAGGTGTCGATGTGTGGGCGTCAAGGGCAGCGCACGTGATGGGCTCCACGATCCCAAATGTCCTTCAGCCAGGCGCCTTCGTATGGTTCGATAAGACACATGGGCTCCTAGTGAAGGTGAAGCAGTTAGCTGTACGCGTGCATTTCGTACGTTGTGGCGGTCTTCTCGACGACTGGTTCGTCGAGGGCGTCCTGAGCCTGATCTTCGTGTAAATGACATCTCTCGGATCAACTGGTCCCAACACCTTCTCACAACACAATCAAAGTGGCCTAATTGACGAGCTACTCGCCAGCTGACCAGCCAGCTTCCATCATGCCGATGATTCTCCCCCTCTCAATGCTCATGTTGTCTTCGAAAACGGCACTATGGCATGTCTACCTCAGCTCTTCCTTTGTAAATGATTCAGCACAATCAAACAAGCTTTGGTTATCTGTTTTATACTCCACGGAGAACGACGTTAAACGCCCTCTACGGGCTATACGTAATGCGCAATCATGCTGCATTTCTAATCATTTGCCATCTCTTAATCATTAATCATCTCTTTGACATGTACCTTCATGCCAAGTTTCGTTACGATCCCGCAATTATTTCTTGGTGCGCTAATTTTTTTTGTCCATGAGTGTTAATGCAACGCCCGGTTAACTTAAGTTAATTTAATTTATTCTTATTATCCGTTCTTTAGTACCCAGGTTCTAAATTAACATTTGGCGTCACACTATAGCTTAAATTTAGACATTAATCATTAAAGACAAATAAAACGGACACTAAATTAAAAAGCCGTTCTTTAAATTAACACTTAATTTATTTACAAAACATTAAAATTACGTTAATTACTAAAGATATACATTATCACTTAACTGAATTAGGATCTGAGAGAGAGAGAGAACATGGTGTGCCATCTCGGGAGTCTCCAACCTCGGCAATTTGTCAAAGGGTCGTCAGACCAAAATCGGTGATAAAATTTGTGTCAGAGAGAGAGTAAATTCGTCGTGCAAGCGCTTATATTTCGCGGCGGTTTACCCCTGTATTCTGGAGGATTCTTTCTCGAAACACAATCAGCTTTTCTGATTGGTCTGAAGTCAGCGGAGGATATCTTCCCGCGGTCCATAACTCACCCAAAACGCGGGAAATTCCCAAAACATCCCATACCATGATGTATTTATGGGTACATTGCCTTCTTCCAGGCGTGGGAAATGCGTCACCCTTTTTCGGTGGGGTGAGAGGCACTCCCAGAAATTCCTCTGCTTAAAAAAACAACAGGGTCTGTATACAAATTACTGTTGTAATCTTTATGGAAAGGCGGCCCCCATCACTCCTCCCTCTCTCAGATTAACAAAACCAAAATGAATAATAATAAAAAAAATTTCAGTAAGCAAACGAAATACAGAATTGGCCTAGCGTCGGCAAATGTCTATGTCAAGAACAAAATTTGTAGACTCCTGGTTCACTATCAGCTGTCCACGTCTTATGAGGGGTTCTGTCCATGTTCATCCCTGATGTTGGCAACTCCATCGTCGCTCAGATATTGCTAAAGAAATCTGCTAAACTGCAAAAAAAAAAGAACAAAACCTTGTCTCCCAGGGAAACCATATTAGTAATGAAACAACAGTTATGAGAAAAAAAAAATTAAACTTGGCCCTTTGTGACTACCCTTGAAGACTCAAGCACCAATTTCCAACTCCTCTCACCGCTCATAAAATGAAAATAAGAATGTTAAAAAAAAAATACAATCAATTTCTGACCAAAACCAAATTAACTATCAATAACTACAATGACGGTAATGTTACGAAGAGGGAGAAAAAAAAATTTTACTGAATGGATCACCCAAACAATTCACAAAAACATCAGACACAGACTGACAAATAGAAATAATTAAACAATCACAAAGAATCGTGTGCCACTAAATAATACAAAAATATTAAGACAAATAACACGTAAAGAATACAAAAATTGGCGTATGTAACAACTGCGCAACTAATAAAACAACACTTAGGAGTGTTGAACAAAATACATTGATAAGAAATAAACGCCAGTGAAAACATGTACATACTGTTTTCAAGCGTGGCACTCAGAAACAGACACTTCATAATCGTTTAACATCGAAATCTTGACACGACCAATGTGAAGTGAAAGTCCCAGACCATCAAAAAAACAAAAAAACTAGCAGAACTCTTTACATACTCAAGCGCAAAAAATTTCAATGGTTCACGAAGAGCATCGATAACAATATTTAATGAAAATAATTGAGTAAAAGTAAAATTTTAGAGATTGAAACGATGTGTGTGCATAAGTGGAGAGAAAAAAAAATTTATAACCTCGGAGAATGCTTAATAGCCTAAGAAATTAAAAAAAATTCACTACAAGCATTGGTTACAAAATGAAAGTTAAAAAATTAACGTAATTAATTCAGATTTGCAAATTAAAATTTTTTATAAATTAACTAATCGTATAAATGAAGAAAAAAATTTATAACCTGCAAGAATGCTGAGTAGCCTGGGGGAATTTTAAAAGAAAAACTTCTACGAGCATTGGTTACAAATAAAATTAAGGAAAAAAATTACTGTGATTAAATTTAGAATCGCAAACTGTTGAGTGCGCATGTGATCAGTATGCACCCCACTGTTTACAAATGCAACAAAAAAAAAACATGCCATTCCCTGCGCAAACGATTTGCTGCATGCCGCAAACGCCAGCACAAGAGATAGAATGAATTTAAGATAAAAAAATTTTGCAAATCCGATTGTAAAAATAACTATAACGATTAATATTGCTTAAAAGAAACTTTAAAGAGAAAAAAAAAATTTCTTCCACATTCAATACATTTGAATTTCCATTTGAGAAATGAATTCCAGAAATCACAAGTGCAGTTGAAAATTTCAGAAAAAAAATTTAAAACATAAAATTGATATGCAACCCAAGTCATGAGGCGATACATACAGAGTAAAGTAATTTAACTAAAAGAAAATTATTAAAAGTGTTACACAGAATTAAACAGTTTCAATATAAAAAAAAATATCGCTTAACTAATCAACATAACTTTTTTAACAATCCTCTCGTAATACAATGTATCCACAAGTCCAAATAATATTAAAAAAACAAAAATTGTTTCACTATACGCGCAACAAATATACAAACACGAAAAAAAAAACACAAGATCCTCGATTTACAACAATACCGCTAACTCATTCATCGAAAATCCTCTAATTAATAACTCAAGTACAATTTTCTATAACAACAACCTAAAATTCTCAGTAACCTTTAAAGTGATTCCTCGATAATCCAAAATTGCCTTTACCTCGATCGTACACATTTGAAGCCTCAACAACACTAACTAAACTTATCTGCAACTACCGAATAATCAATTGACTGCTCCACAATACCATTAACTAAACCATCTATGCTCATCAACTTATTTTTACACAAAATCTCACATACTCAATAACACTTAACTAGACTTATATATCTTCAACTTTCAAATAATTAATCGACTTCTCCACAATATCAATAACCAAAACCCATCTTAGCTCATCAACTTATTCACAAAAATCTCGCATAATCCTCCACTCGAACTTTCCTAAATGCATCTCAAAACATTCCTAAATATACCACACAACCATTAATTCAACTTATCCATGTTCATCAACTATTTACTCGGAACTGTACCAAATCATTAACTCAAATTATTCTATCTACATCAAAACAACTTTCTCAATTATACCGTATAATTATATCAACTCAATATTCCCTTTGCCCAAAATCCGTAACTCAAAATATCCTTCTGTACATCAAACAATTTTCTCAAATAAACCATGACTTTCCCTTCAATTCAATTATCCATTTCTATAAAAAACAACCATCGAATAAACGTACACCTTGAACACAAACTCAACTATCTCCATAAAAAAAAAACCTTCCCAACCATTCAACAAATTCATCAGTGCAGACTTTATCGATCTCCTTCAAATAACTGTCTCAAATATTCCACGAAATCTCTTAACTCAAACTTATGTAACTCCTTACAAGTAGTGAAACAACAACAAAAAAATTCACACCCAATCCCATTCCAACATTTCCAAACTCTCATAGCAACAGCACCGTAACTGAAAACAGGAAACAAGGGGGAAAGAAACGAAAACCCATCGGAAAAATTTTGCTGAATCTCTGTCGCGACAGCAGTGGGGGGCGAGGGGAAGACCCCTCCTAAGGCGGCAAGAATCCGACATCCAAAAATTCCACCCCTGAATTATGCTGCCCGCGGGGGAGGAGTCCCTGCGACAAGGAGTAACCAATAAACAGAAATTCCAATCAACAAACAGTGTTTTGTCCTATACCGGATGTCGTGCTGGGGGGGATACGACGAAAAGGGGTGCGGACAAGCTCTCCCCACGTTTTCGAAACGAATGGACGAAACATTTTTAACACCATTAGCTGACCAACAACAACAAAAAAACTTTACCAAATAACAAGCAGAACTACGTACTAAAATCCAGAACAAAAAATTGAATCAACGTCAACACTCAGTGAAATAATCTACCCGCACTGACATAAATCAACACATGTAAGCCTAGCCCCAACGAGAAAAAAAAAATACAATATTGACCGACCAAAATCAAAATTCTTAGTTGTTTAGCACACAAGCGAGACACACTTATTGACTGCAAATTCATTTAACAACCATAATTAATCTAAACCAACAGAAATACTATCTCGACAAACAAAACCTTCAATTCCTAGTACAGTTTAGCACACAAGCGAGACACAATGATTGACTGCACATTAATTTAACAACCACAATTTTAATCTAAACCCCTGAATAAACCACAACAAAAAATTCCAAATCTATAGCAAACAAACAACGCAGAAATTAGAAGCATTAAAACACTTAACGGCAACACAAAAAATTTTAAGTAAAAGTTAGCAATCATCTCACATAAAAAAAAAAACATGCGCGGGAAAAAAACATATTAAAGTTTCAACCTAATATCTTATAGAAAATATTCAAACAACCATCTCTATCCATATCTTAACAAGCATAAATTCCAATGTTATCATCATTTAGTAATACACAACCACTTAAAAGTAATACACCAACACAATTTAGCAATAAAATTGATTCTAACAAAATGCTGCTACCAAAATTTAATCTTCTATGCAAAATAAAATTTTAACCAGAAAGTACAGTTATAAACAATCAATTCAGCATAAACTAAACAATTCAATAAAGGAAACCTTTTATATGAAAAAATTATTGAAATTCTAGATAATAATCACAAAACAAATTATGTAATAGGGAAAAAAAATTTAAAATTTTTATGTATCGTAACAACATTCAAATTTCATGACAGGTGTCCAGAGACCCCAAAATTTGACCTTTGTCACAAACATAAATTAAAGCTTAAAATTACTAAAATTAAAAATTGACGTACGTACATGATTATCATTGAATAACACTTGCATTACACAAAATTTATTTAATATATCGCACAAAACACACAGCATGAAAATATTTTATCTAGAGTTAAAATTGATATTAACCACAAACAACACTATGTCATTTAAGCATAAAATCAAGATATAAAACAAACTGCATAAAAAAAAATTTAACTGGAATTCATTAAATAACAGGAAATTATTAAATAAATGAGTACAAAATTTGATATAACTAAAAAAAAACATAAAACATAACATGAAACAAGGTGCAACTACGAGACAGGTATCATTCAATGCGTGCTCTCGAAATGACGAAGCGTAAAATTGCAAAAAAAAAATTAAGTCTCCCTCAAATATTTTAGCGCAGAAACGTATTTAACGAGCCGAATTACCTGCACGAGCCCTTAAATTATACCGTGGACTTGGAACAATACCCTTAACCTCCGTCTCGTCTGGTTGTAAATCATCCAAATTTTTCAAATGCAAATATGAAAATCTCTTAATAAATGGAATCATCCGATTGACATGCGTGTTAAATCTTTTCCTCAATTGTTCCACATGTTGCACCCTATAATTGACATTAGAAAAACGCTCTATCACTCTGTAAGGACCTTCGAACTTAGGTCTGAGTTTTGGAGATAAATTAGATTTAATGTTAGGCGTCTTTATAAAAACACAAGGACCCGATTTTGTAATCGTAATGATGTTGTTTGTCGCTCTCGTACTCAATTCAACATGTGATGCCTCCTGATCCTTTAGATTTTTTAAAACTTTATTGAAAGTATGCTCCAAAGACGGTAAAAGTTTCTCGACATATTCATACTTATTTTGTGGTGTATCAGAATTCTTTTCGTAAGTGTAGGATAATCGAATATCTCTGCCATGCTCTAGGAAAAAGGGAGATGTGTATGTAGCTTCATGGATCGCTGAATTTAATGCTAACATGGTGTGCGGGAGTTGATCATCCCAATCGTTTGTGTTTTGTGAAATTGATGCAAGGATATTGGCTAGCGATTGATTGGGTTTCTCTACCCTACCGTTGACGTGAGCGGAATAACTTGATATGTGCCTTTTTTGAATACCCATGACTCTGCAAAATTCAACAAATTCGGAACTCTTAAAATATGTAGCGTTATCTACGACTAATTTATGTGGGCAACCCCTGTGTACAATGTAATTATCAAAGAAAGCTTTTGAAATCGTACTGGACCTAGTATCCGGAAGTGGAACGATGTGAATATATTTTGTGAATGCATCTATCATAGATATATAAAACATAGCTATTACCTTTAAGCGTGGTTTTTAAAGGACCGAAAATATCCATATGACACGTTTCTCCTGGTTCAGTACTTTGTTCAACAAGTTGATGGGGTGCAGGCGGGATTTTTAAAGGCGTTTTTCGAGATAAACATATGGTACAAGAACGAACAAAATTTTTAGTATCTTTATACATATTGTGCCAAAGAAGTTCTCGCTGAGTCGATGATAAGTTTTAAAAAATTTAAGATGTCCTCCATATTCTGAATGAACTGATTCGAGAATTTTAGCTTTTTAGACAATGTGGAATGCAAACCTGCTTTCTAGTGGTGTTAGACCTGGGTGATCTCGAGGGGCGCTTGGACAGATGACATAACAAACCTTCCCATTAATAAAATAGTTGCTGATTTGTGGGCTAACATCATTTTGATCAATTTTTGTATGATAGTGCTTAAAACAGAATCTTCGCGTTGCATATTAATAAGATCTTTAGAGTCCGGTAAAGCTATTGTGATGTTGTTAATATAACGAGAAAGATGATCTGCGACTGAATTTAAGGATCCCCTGATATAGTGTATGTCGTAATTAAATTCTTCAGAGCCAATTTCAACGCAAAATTTTGGAAGAGGGATTTTTATTAGAAAGAAATCCCGCGAGAGGCTTATGATCGGTAAAAACTTTAAATTTTCTGCCTAACAAGAAAGGTCTAAAAAATTTAATGCTGTATATATCGCGAAAAATTCTAAAACAGTTGCGTTATATTTTGATTGTGATGGATTTAATTTCTTAGAAAAAAATATAAAGGTTTGACTTCAGAGTTAGGATATTCTTGTTCTAAAACTGCCCCTATGCCGCGAGAAGAAGCATCCGTTGTTATTTGTAACTCCGCGTTTTGATCAGGTAGTGCCAAGACCGGTGGATTCAATATGGCTTTCTTAATATCATCAAATGCCTCCTGCGTTTCGGATGTCCACTCAAATGGAGTGTCTTTTCTCAATAAATTCGTTAAGGGAAGTGCGCGTTTTGCGAAATTCTTGATATATCTCCTATAAAAATTACAGCACCCTAAAAAAGATTTAATTTGTTTTTGATCCTTTGGAACTGGAAACTCATTAATTGATACGGACTTATCTTTATCTATAAGAATGCCTTCCGGCGTTACCACAAACCCTAAAAATTTACAACTTTTCGTTAAAACTGACATTTACTCTGATTAAATTTTAAGCGAATCCTTTCAAAGCGTTCAAAAACCTTACCCAGTAGTTCAAAATGTTCATCTATAGTTTTAGTGAATAAAATTATGTCATCTATATAAACCAAGGCTCCGTGGTGTAATAAATCTCCTAGGACCTCCTGTGCGATTGATTGAAAAGCTTTAGGCGAGTTTTTTAAACCGAAACATAATCTGTTAAATTGATATTTATCACCGTCGGGAGTAGAGAATGCCGTCTTATGCCTGTCCGCAAAGTGTAGTGGAATTTGATTAAATGCTGACTTCATGTCTAACGCCGAAAAATAGTTTGAACCTGAAATTTCATGTAGGATGTCGTCCAATGTTGGAATGACAAAATCCTGAGTCACAGTTATTTCGTTGAGTTTCCGAAAATCTAAAACTAGGCGCCATTTTTCTTTCTGTTTGACAAACAATGCCGGAGTATTATACTGAGAATTGGATTTCGAAATAATCCCCGCCTTTTCTAAATCTGCTATTTGACGTCGAAATTCGTTTCTTAAATTGAATGGAATCTTATAAATTGGACATTTAATGGGATAATCGTGTTGTAAACTGATTCTGTGGTGCTCCGTAACGGCTGCGGATAATTCTACCGTAGAACGAGCGAAAGCACTTTTTGTGCGAAATTAAAAGTTGAAATAATCTGTTTTTGATTTTATTGTCCAAACCTGAAAGATTGAAATCTTTCTCCGTGAGTGGGGTAAAATATCTTGAGAAACCGGAAAATCAGAAGAAAAGTCTTCGTAATTATTGACTGTAATTATTTTCATGTTCTTGTTAAGGGTGATTATGTTATCTGAATCGTTTCTAATTTCTAAGACGGTGTCATTTGTCTGTGGATCAATTTTAATTTGCGAATTGGTTAAATGAATGTTTTTATTCCGTAGCTTTGCTGAACTCCGAATAGTGGCCAGTGACGTCGAATTAGGTAATGTTTCAACATGTATGCGAACATTTGTGACGGAATGGGGACCCACACACGTTTTGTGTTTTAAAAATCCATTTATAAAGTTACTCTGTACCACACGCGTGGGGAGTGAATAATGAATAAGCGGAATTGAAAAATTATGAATTAATAAACGTTTTTTCCTATATCTAAAACTGCATCCCATACTTTCAAAAAATCGTATCCCAAAATAGCGCAATAATTATCGTTAATCTCTTGTTTAGTTATAAAAAAAATATGTCGAAATTGAAATTCCCCCAATGACAATTGTATTTCATAGCAACCGATAATTTCTACCGTGTCTCCGCTTACAGCTTTAATCTGAATTGAAACATTAAATTCCCTAAAGTTATCATTTTTTATTTTAGTGAAAAAAGAATTCGACATTAAAGATACGGATGCACCTGTGTCAATTAAAATTCTAAACTTGTGATGTTTAATGTTAGCATTTATGATCGGCAGATCGAATATTTTATCTCGAGATTGAATCGGAGAAAACCGCTCCTCTACCGAATGAAAAAAATCTAAATACGGTTTTCTCCATGGGAGTTTAAATCCTGATTTGTGCGAAAACGTTGAAAACCCCTATTCTCAGAATTTGTGTGTGTCGCTCTCACCGAATGCCTGGGGCTGCGTAATTGTCGCGGAGAGTAGATTCCCTGAAATGTACATGCCTCCCTCCTGGCCTGGGGCTACTTGAAGAAGAATACTCGCTTGCGGCATTTCTCCGGGGGGGCTGGTAACGGGCAGCGCGTTCGTCCCTCTGTCTCTTCCTACATTCCGCCTGTCTGTGTCCTTGAATACCACAATAGAAGCACTTGAAAACGTTCTCTCTTCTGTTAAAATAGTTCCCACCTGATTTACGAGCTGTAACTGCACTTGCCTCTTGTAGACGGCCGACCCTTAAATTTATTTCTTGTAATCTATCCGCTAATGCCGAAAGAACTGGATTTTCCGTTTGTGCGGACGACAAGCCGGATCTCTCTTCGCTAGCTATTTGGTTTAATTTCATGTTCTGCTCTTCTATCAATGCGGCATTGATTGATTCCTCTAAATTCAAAGGATCGCGGGAGAGAACAAACCGGCGTATTTCATTTTTTAAACCACTTATAAACCGAGATTGCAACAATTGGTCATTCGCATTTCTCACCGCGGTATTTTTGAGCCGAATTTCCTGACTGGAAAATCTGTGTTCCCAGTTTATTGATGCGTGCTGCAAATTCCTGTACGCTCTCCGAAGGACCCTGGATACACGATGAAAATAATTGGAGACGCGTTGATAAAGGTACAGCTTTTTCGAATCTTCCAATAAGAATTCTTGCGATATCGTTATATTCTGTCAATTGACTATGTGTTGGGTCAGATAGAAAAAATTCCTCAGCTATTCCCGTTAATTTTAATTTTAGAATTGTTACTTTCTCATCGTTTGACCACTTGCCTAAATTCGCAACATCGTTTATTTTCCCAAGAACCTGCGAATTCCTAACGATTCACCTCCGTCGTACATTGGAATTAGATCAATTAGATTAAATTTCTCGAACGCCGTTTGCGTCAAAAGGGGGTCTGATTGTCGTGTACGTGGCATATTTGTTAATTATTAGTTAAGACCAAAATTTCTAGCGAATCTAATTCACAACGAAAATCGTTAAATTAAAACAAAATTCAAGCACTCGTGCAAGGCAACAGAAATTCATGAACTCTTAAATTTAAATGAAACTTTTAACTAATTGGCTCTCGCGTAAATACATGCATAGAGAAAAAAAAATTCACATCAATATTGAAAGAGAAAAAAAAATTAAAGAGCACAAGTACCTGCGTCATCGTTGCACCCCGGACTCTCTGACAAAACTGCAAGAAAAAAAATTCACAGTATCAAATTCAAGCAATACATAAAATACACAGTAGCACACGAGATGAAATTTTGTCCTGATGATCCATCAAAAAACATTTACAAAAAAAAATGTAAAAAAAAATTCTAACTCAAAGGATGTAAAAAAAAAATTTTCTAACGACCAAAAAATTTTAAGATTCTGGTCAACTGGCGCACCAGATGATGGTGCAAAGAAAGAAAAAAAAAATTAAAATCCTGTCACGGTACCATTATAATGCAACGCCCGGTTAACTTAAGTTAATTTAATTTATTCTTATTATCCGTTCTTTAGTACCCAGGTTCTAAATTAACATTTGGCGTCACACTATAGCTTAAATTTAGACATTAATCATTAAAGACAAATAAAACGGACACTAAATTAAAAAGCCGTTCTTTAAATTAACACTTAATTTATTTACAAAACATTAAAATTACGTTAATTACTAAAGATATACATTATCACTTAACTGAATTAGGATCTGAGAGAGAGAGAGAGAACATGGTGTGCCATCTCGGGAGTCTCCAACCTCGGCAATTTGTCAAAGGGTCGTCAGACCAAAATCGGTGATAAAATTTGTGTCAGAGAGAGAGTAAATTCGTCGTGCAAGCGCTTATATTTCGCGGCGGTTTACCCCTGTATTCTGGAGGGGATTCTTTCTCGAAACACAATCAGCTTTTCTGATTGGTCTGAAGTCAGCGGAGGGATATCTTCCCGCGGTCCATAACTCACCCAAAACGCGGGAAATTCCCAAAAAACATCCCATACCATGATGTATTTATGGGTACATTGCCTTCTTCCAGGCGTGGGAAATGCGTCACCCTTTTTCGGTGGGGTGAGAGGCACTCCCAGAAATTCCTCTGCTTGTAAACAACAGGGTCTGTATACAAATTACTGTTGTAATCCTTATGGAAAGGCGGCCCCCCATCAGTGTATAAACATGAGACGGATCTATTCGCGTACCTTCCTCTAACTTTCTGGGGAATCTTTGGGATATCAATTCGCGTTATTCACAACAGACCCTTCGGAATAAGAAATCCTGATATGCAAATTAAGTTTACTATATATAGTCGAAGTTTTCTAGCTAGAATAGAGTAGGAGTGGATGCAAACCAGGAATCAGGCGAAATTGTTACTGACAAGTATCATTATTGAATTATTGTGATTTAATATTTATTAGGAGAAAGCTTTAAACATTCACTGAGATTAAATTAACGTTATATTAAATCGGATAATAGATTAGATCCTATATAAAGTAAGGATACTAATCATTCGTGTATTTCGTCGTAGTTCCACTTTCGCGGTTAGCACTGAAACATTATCTTACTGTTTGTAATTGAATTTGTGTCGTTATATTGTGCGATCAATAAATCATAGCGAGTGGGCTTCCCTACCTCATACATATCTAGGTGTTCAAGAGAGAGGTGAAGACATCTCACAATGGCGCCAGACCTTTACCAACACCGAGAGAGGAATTAGATCTAATTTTAGGGTCTTACCTGAACTTTTTTTTTCGGGTCGGAAAATGTGGTAGAATTCTTAGAATGCATTGATAATAACGTAGTATTCTATAAGATTCCTTCTAATTTGGGTTGAGTACATCTGAAAGGTCATCTCAGAGGACGGGTGCTAGATTGGTTTGAAGTTATAGGGTATTCACTTGTGCAAGGTACTGCAACAGATTTTGCATAATTGAAGGAGGCGTTAACGGAAAATTTCCCAGTAGTAAGAAATAGGTAAGAATTAGAGCTGAGGTTCTATTCCACATATAAAATTAGGGGTCAGGTTCCATCGGACTTTATTTACGATTTATTGAAGATACATAAATGTTTAAAACTAAATATGTTTGAAGACAAACTTTTGGAGCATATAATTTCTCGCCTCGAACCTCAGATTCTTGATTATGAGGAAGTGAGAACCCCAACCACTAAAGCTCGGCTTTTGCAGTTAGTCACAAGTTATGAAGATAGATACACGGGTAGAGAAACCCAGGCTTCAGTCAATAATATCCGAAAACAGTATTGGGATGCACGTAGGAGACTGCTTGGATAAGGTTTTTGCTAGAAAACCCCCTTATAAAACTGCCTTCGTGACCAAAAATGGCACTCATGCGTTCACTCGCATGCCATTTGATCTCTCAGGGGTAGGTACGAATTTTTCAAAAAGCCATTGGGATAATTGTTTAACTGGTTCTGGGGCGTTACGTGAGTGTTTATATGGATGGCGTAATTATATCGTCTCCATCGCTTACACGCCGCGTATGACATTTAAGGGCGGTTTTCAAATTATTACAGGAGAACCCTGAACAAGGATAAGTGTCATTTCCCTTCGCAAAAAATTTAAATATTTAGGTCTTGTTGTTAGCAAAGAGGGGGTTCGAACTGATGAAACAAAAGTAAAAGTGATCACGGAGATGAAATCTACGAAAAATGCTCAAGAAAAAGCAAAATTTTGGGGAATGATTGGAAGGTATCAAAAATTTACTAAAGATTATGCGGATCTCTGCGAACAGCTGTATAAGTTAAAAAGGAAATCGGTTAAATTCATTTGGTCGAAGGAAGCGCAAACTGCCTTCGTAACTAATTATCCGAATGAAATAGTTTCATTAGATTTGTTAGGCCCCTACCCAGCGTCTCAACCTGAAAGATATAGATATATTTTAGTAATAATGGACCACTTTACGAAGTGGGTGGACGTTATACCCCTCAGAAAGGCTTCCACCAAAATTGTTGCAAATACCATGTTTGAGAATTATACACTGCTGGACAATTGCTAAGGACGGATCACAAATTGCTATGTAGCATAACATTAAGCGAGACATGAGGCCTATTAGGATAAAATATAGTTGCCACACTGTTCAGACATTAGAATAAAGAATATTTATTGTTCTGAAAGTACAAAAGCTGTGAAACATCTGAAAAAAAAAAAAATGTTCATTTGATCTGCGTACGGAGAAATGGAACAATGCATCTAAAAGTCAGCAGGCACCTTAAAGAAAGGTATCAGTACGGGATATGTCCACCGTGGAATGTGATGCAACATTCCACACGTCGTACCATACTTTGCACAACATTATCCAGCAGCTGTTGAGGCAATTTATCCCATTCCTCTGTGAGTGCACGGATGAGGGTGTTTTTGTTTGTCGGAGGATAGTTTCGACCAGCAACTTGCCTCCCCAAAGAATCCCACACATTTTCAATGGGGTTTAGATCTGGAGAACGCGCTGGCCATACGAGACGTTGAATACCCTCGCTGTCTAGACAATCCAGAACAGCAAGTGTTCGATGACATGTTGCGTTGTCGTCCATAAAAACAAATTTATCACCGACAGCACCACGGAAAAGACGAACATGAGGAAGTAGAACTTCATCAATGTATCGTTGGCCCGTCATAGTCCCATTCGCAACCACATGTAGGCGCGTGCGGCCATTGATCATGATGCCGGCCCACACCATGATACTGCATGTCGGATATCGGTCCTTTTCCTGGATATTTTCTGGACGATAAGCAATACCACTCTCGCGCCAGATCAGTTGGCGTCTACAATCCGATGACAGACTGAACCTACTCTCATCTGAGAATAGTACGCATGCCCAGTCCTGTTCAGTCCAATTGTGATGCTCACGACACCATTGCCAACGGGCAGTACGGTGCTGTCTGGTCAATGGGACACACACAACAGGTCTGCGTGCGTATAGTCCTCCTCCCCTCAAACGTCTGGCAACAGTTTTTCGGGAGATCTGCTTTCCTGAGGCTGCAAGAAACTGATTTGCCACCTGCTGAGCTGTGGTGCGCCTGTTCCTTTTTGCTGATAGGACGATATATCTCTCTTCTGCAGGTGTCGTACTTCTAACACGACCTCCCCCGTGCCGTCTACTACACATTCCAGTAGTTTTAAATGACTTCCACAGCAGTGAAACAACGCTGTGAGCGATGTCGAACTCCCTGGCAAGATCTGTTATTTTTCGCCCTTCTTCGATCTTTCCAATAATTCGACCACGCATAAAATCATCTATGTGATGTCGGGAAGACATGCCAAAAATTTCAAGTTCGTCTTTTAAATCTTTCCTGCAAAACTTTGACTTGAAACAACAACTGTCCACACGCGTCAAAACCTTTAAAGCTCTTATGAACGCTATCACGTGATGAACAGACGTGGAAAAAAATTTGCATACTCATACTTCTTCTTACTAATATCCCGCACTTATTCTAATTTTCCTCATTTTGCTTCCTTTCATTTTGTGGTTGCTATGGAAGATAGTGTTATCCGTCCTTAGCAATTGTCCAGCAGTGTATATCGCGATATGGAGCTCCTGTAAAAATGATTAATGATAACAGTCCCCAATTTGTATCCGAAGTTTTTGAGCATTTAAGTAATAGATTGGGCATAATTCGCGTCAAAACAGTTGTGTATAGACCCCTGTAGAATAGAACGGAAAGAGTTAATCGTGATCTTTTGCAAATGATTGCTAGTTTTGTAAATGATAATCATTTGACTTGGAACCAATTCCCGAAGGTGTGTTGGCCTACGCTTTGAGAACGGCAGTACATGAAACTACAGGAAAAACGCCAGCAGAGTTATTTTTGGGCAGAAAGCTTATTAACACATTTTTTAAAACATGTGAGCGTAACAAATGGCGCAGAATTTGTGGTTTGCAATATTAAGAAATTATTTAGGGAAGCTTGGTAGAATACTAGAAATCAGCACAAAAGTGGGCAAAGTACTACAATAGAAGGAAACGCGAAGTTAACATTAGGGTCAATGATTTAGTGCTTGTAGAAACGCATCCCATAATCTCTGACAGAAAAAAGATAGTGGCTAAATCTAAACCAAAGTTTGAGGGTCCATATAGAGTTTTGAGTGTTCAAAATAATAATGTACTTTGGAAGGCGGGTAGAAGAATAACAGTTAATGTAGACCAAGTGCGAATTTACCATCTGAAAAAAAGTTATGAGGGTTTGGTGGGCGTTGTGATAGTTCAGTTAGCAGAGGATCGGAATATCAGTCGAATATTTCGGAGTGGAGTAGATCTAGGTTGGATCGGTCGCAGGGCCTTAGGAGTAGTGAGTCTTGTGAAAACAGGTAGAAAAGCAAAAAAGACAAGTGTTGGTGGGAATAAAAGTGGTAGGAGAGAGCAGTGGGTGAATAAGCGCAAAAGAACTAGTGGTTCGAAGGAATCTTCAGTTGGGCTTCGGCAGCAGCCAAACAAAAAGAAAAGAACCCAGGAGGTGAGTAGATGCAAAAGAGGCGTCCCTTCATTGCTAGAGGAAAATAAAGATATGAAAAGAAGGCCACCTAACAGAAACAAGCATAAGAGAAGGTTGCTGTCATCCATCTCGTCGAACCAACAAGCTAAAATAAGAAACAGAAAGATGGAGGAGAACAATGGACAAGTTCCAGCCAGAGGTTCAAGGCCCGGGGAGAGGCCACTCCAGTCAAGCCGGATGCAGCAAGGGATTTCCAGCCCATACTGTCTAAGGAGCAGAGGAGAAATGACCAGGAAAGCCGGTTCCCGATCTTCAAGAACAGTGCAAGCCCAGGAGGGACAAGTCCGGTCCAGAAGAGACCAATTCAGAAGATCACTACTTCAGACATCGTCGACAGTCCAGACAAGGTCTCCAGGAGCCTGAGGCGAGTCCAAGAAGCAGAAGTTCAACATCGCTGGAGGTCCTTATTGGAGACATAGCAGAAAGAAGAGGAAAGAGCTTTAGCCAGGTTGTACTGTTTCATTTACTTTTTTTACTGACAGGTGAATTTTTGCAAGAAGTAAGTCTAGTTCTGTTAAAAAGTTTTTACTGTACAAAAGTTTCACACTACATTGTGGTGCATTTTTCTGGTTGTTTGAAAAATGAACTTTTGTATGTGTAAATTTATTCCAAAGTGAGGAAAGTAATTGTATGTTTACATTGGCTTATTACTTATTGAGACTTAGCTGTGGTGCGAGAATTTCTTGTATTGTTTGTTTATAATGAATGTTTTGAAATTGTATATAATTGTGTATGTGTAAGATTCGCCGGAAGTTTAACATTCTTTATAGGTGGCGCGGCCATCGAGAAGAGAGACTGGGAGCTGAACAGAGGAGGGGAGAGGAGAGAATGAGCGGGCGCGAGGAGAAAAACAAAATGGTGTTAACTTAAATTTAAATGTATATAGTTAGTTTCGTTAATATGTATTTGTGTGTGTGTGTGTGGCTATCAATCATCAATAAATTTTGAGCCATTAGACTTGGAGTATTCATTGTGCCTGGATTTTCTTTTGGAATCTTCATGAAACAAAAAGTACCTACAAAATTCCTTATTGGCGCAGTCGGATGTATTTTAAAGATTTCATCGAAGCTCCAGGTAAGAAAGGGTGGTCCACACTCACAAATTAAAGTTATTATTGTATGTATTGTAATGTAAAGAGTGCATTATCAATAGCTGTAGTTGTTTGGAATAGATATGTTATTGTAGTAAAAGTAAAATAAAAGTTACAGTCTAACTTATGTATGTTGATTCATTAGAAACCCCCAGGGTAAGAAAGATTAGTCGGGTGAGTCATTATAATCATTAAATGATCACCGCGAGAAATATGTAGTTTTCTGTCATAGAAAACATTTTTCTAATTTATGGTATCATCTATTCCAAGAGGTAAAAGTATATTTGTGTTTCATCAGAAACATTTAAAAAATAATTAGATATATAATTCTATTGAACACCAGTTCAAATAATTAGCGTGTTTCACCAGAAACGTTACGAAATATTAGTACATATTATTTCTTTTTCTATTGAACATCAGTTCATATATTGGTTGTGGCAAATCTGAAACTTTGTAAAGCATTAGAATACAACTGTATTTTTAGTTGAACATCAGTTTATATAATTGTGTGAAAAGTATAAAATTTTGTTGAGTTTTGAGTATATTAATGACTAGAAAAGAAAGAATGTTTTAATTCATACCTCAACTTGATGAATGATTTATGGTATTAAAATATTGTTGAATTACATATAGAAATCAAATGTAATTTAAGCAGAATATCTAAGTAAAGAATATATATATATATATATATATATATATATATATATATATATATATATTGTTTTTTTAATGTGAAATGTACATTAATTGATGAAAGATTTATTCATTATTTCACTCGATTGCATAATATTTTTTTTAAAAAAAGAGAATTGATCATATATTTTCATTTCCTTTTCTGTACGCATATGACTCATTATGAAAATACGATTTTAACCATTGCTGAGTAAGGGAAAAAAAGTGAGTGATTGCTCAAGGCCATAAGCTGAAGTGTGCATTTTTTTTTATTATTAGAATAAAGTGTAATAACGTATTTCTTTTTCTCTTTTGAATACATTAAGGAATATTATGTCTGCCAAGTAGAACTTGTATTTATGAGTATATTTTTTTTGAAGTATCTGATCTGTCAAATATGATTACTAATGATTTTTTATTTTGGGCTAAAAGGTTTTTTTCTTTTATTTTATTTGGTTTTATTTTGTGAAAAGGATATAAACGCAGATATTTTTTTTTATTGTTATGATTTATGATGATTTTTAGAATTACATTTTGGAAAATTTAGATATTATTTTATGCAGCAGAAAACCTTTCTTATTATTGTAATAACACTTAGTTGAATTGAATTTTGGTCTATCATATGTGCTAAATGTATCATCCAAGGTATTAATTTGCAAATTTTATGCGGAAGAAATACAAAACATTTATTTTTTTAAAAAAAATAATACCCACCTGGATTAATTAAGCATACTGTTGTGTTGTGAAATTTAGAGTGTTATTGATTGATTTAGAATAACTATAGTAAGGGTAGAAATGGCATTTTTGGGGAAGGCTAAAAAGCAAGATTTAGTTTTGTTGGCTGAGAAGTTGGGTCAGAAGGTATCAGATAAAATGACGAATATAGAGCTAAGTAATATCATAATCGGTAGCAAAGATTACGAAGAAGAGTTCGTTAGAGATCAGTTATCTGTTATTTTAGAGGAACGCCTTGAAAGGGAAAGTAAGGAGAAAATCCAGCAACAACGCGAATTCGAGTTAAAAAAATACGCTTGGAAATCAAAAGATCGCGATTCGATCCTGAAAATTTAAGCCCGCTTAAAACAAGTGTTAGTGATTTAATTAAAATCATTCCGAATTTCGACATAAGGGATGGAGATATCGTTCTTTTCCTTACCCTGTTTGAGAGACAAGCGAAACGTATTGGAGTGGAAAACGAGGTGGGTATCGGCTCTTTTGGCACGCATGCCGCCCGATATTACTCAGCTAATAGCCAGAGAGTCAGAAGATAAATTTGACAACTATGACTACATAAAAGGAGTGTTATTAAAAAGGTTCAAGATGAACCCAGAGACCTTCAGGCAAAAATTCATGAAACATCAGCGCATACCTGCTAGATCTTGGCGTGATTTTGTGTTCGAAATTACGAGTTACTTCGAAGAATGGCTCGATGGAATGGAAGTAAGGGATTTCAAATCATTGAAAGATTTAATAATCACTGATCAGCTCAAAAAACGCGTGCCGGGGGAGATAAGAGAGCATTTCGGGGATGAATGAGCCAAATTTTATGAACCATCTGTTTTGGCAGATAAATTGGACGGCTACGAAAGTGTTCGGTCGAGTGTCAAGAAAACGAGTCAACCTGAAATGTCCCTCAGCAATACGTCAGATTCACGATCTAATATTAAAAAAGAACATGCAATAATTAAAAATGATTTTCAGAGTAAAAGGTATAAATTGCCTTTCAAACAAGAACCTAAACAGCCAACATTTAAACCTACTTGCTATTCGTGTGGAAGAGTTGGGCATACCTCGAGGGTGTGTCATGCGGAAAATCATAAGGAAACCTCCCCTAATCGACAGATCAATGCTGTGGAGACCAATGAACGTTTTCAAGAACAATCCTCTGCAATTTTAACGGCTAAGGTTGCGATTCCGGTATATTCCCCTATCAAGGAGGACGAGAAAATAGACGAGTTACAGTCTGTCCACATTAAGTGTGGGAATGAAATTCTGAAGGCTGTCATCGACACAGGTGCCCAGATATCCGTGGTAAGAGCAGATGTCGTCGAGGGACAGAGCGTCGATAGTGGAGGGACAATCCAAATAATGTCGGCGTTTGGGGAACGTGAAGTAACCGAATTGAAGATTTTCAACCTGAAAATCGACGACTCCAGACACGGGGTAGTACCCATTATGTGTGCAGTTTCTAAAAGGCTAGTTAACGACATGTTAGTCTGTTCGTCTGCTTATGAAGCGCTGTTAGAAAACGCGAGTGCAGTTTATTCACAACCCCGCAAACTCCTATGTATCTTCAAGGGCAGTTGAAGGTATTACTGCAGATGATCCAAAATCAATTTCCAGCCAAGAAATGACCCGAGAAACTTACCCCTCTGAAATTTACATACAGTCTTTGAGCAAAGCAAATGAGGAGGAAGAAAAAATTTCCGATGAAGATTTGGAAGTAACCCAAGCAATCGAGAAGGTTCTTGTGTCTAAAGGTGAACCAAGTCAGACGCGTAGTACGGATCAGTATGCCGTAGCACAATCTGTCGTTGTGGAGAAAGAAAAGGAAGAAATATCAGTTGATGTGATAAAGGATAAAAATGAGAGTAATCCCGTAATCCTTAGCAAAGAACGAATTGACTTTGATGAGGATGAAATTGAAGAAGAAAAACTAAAATTACCTAAAAGAAAACGCAAAAATTTAAACAGAAGGACAGTTGCCGAATTACAACAAAAAGTGAATCTAAAAGCCTCAAGCAACATGGTACTCATACCCCAGCACTGGAGTTTTAGAGGCGAATATTCGCAGGACAAAAGTGGAATAGGAAAACTTGCATGGAAACTGTCGGATTTTATCAAGCGAGATGGTACTGTGAACATACGACGATCATCGCGAGAAAATCGAAGCACCAGGAAAAGAGTTCGACTTAAATTGAGACCACAAAACAATATCTACCGAGACGGGAAGGTTAGGGTTGAAACCCGACACCTAGACTTTAAGATCGTTGACCCAACGTGGATGAAGCAGGGAGTTGCACGTAAATTGAGGGAAAGTGAAATAGAATTTCAGAAACGTTGTTTTAAACGACGTGCCAAACCGAAAGTGACCATTCGGGAGGATAAAGCTTCGCCTCGCTTATATTGGGACCGAGGAAAGAGGAGTAGCAGAGACATAATCATAATGTATCTTTATAATATTTTTTGGGTGTTAATATTGTATATGCATATAACCGTCGTATTCGGTTAAAAGTGAAATATTTGTAGTTTATTTAGAAAACGTCTATTATTGATTGATTTATGTATTAGCTGTTTTGGAGTACAACGTATACTTATTCTTATTGTTTTTTTTTTGTTAGTGTTGTGTATGCATATATATCAAATGTAGTTTTCATTTAAAATTGAAATTTCCATAGTTTGCTAGGAAACCGTCTATCATTGACTTATTTACGTATTTAGCATATTTTTACCTGTGTACTCTTAGAACTAATTAAAGAATGTTATTGAGTAGCTTGATATTCATAGAAAGATAGTGCACTCTCTCTTTATTTAAGGATTTGGTGTTATGTGTGTGTGTGACAAACCTTTCTGGTAGCACCTGGTCATTGATGACGCATGTGCTTCTGTTGGGGGGCATGTAAGATTCGCCGGAAGTTTAACATTCTTTATAGGTGGCGCGGCCATCGAGAAGAGAGACTGGGAGCTGAACAGAGGAGGGGAGAGGAGAGAATGAGCGGGCGCGAGGAGAAAAACAAAATGGTGTTAACTTAAATTTAAATGTATATAGTTAGTTTCGTTAATATGTATTTGTGTGTGTGTGTGTGGCTATCAATCATCAATAAATTTTGAGCCATTAGACTTGGAGTATTCATTGTGCCTGGATTTTCTTTTGGAATCTTCATGAAACAAAAAGTACCTACAAAATTCCTTATTGTATGTATTCAAGTATTAGTGTATACATTCCGGGCCGGCGCTAGGGGGGGAACAAGTCGGGCCCATGCCCGGGGCGGCAACCTTAGGAGGCGGCAAACTGGCTGTAAAATTAGCTAGTTTATGAGGAAAATAAACGAGTCAGAATAAAAATTCGAAGGAAAAAAAATTAAAAATGTGTATGCAAAATATTCACGTTTTCTGTGGAGTCCTAAAGTTTTTTCTTTAACGAGTATTCATTAGTATTTAAAGCCGTGTTTCTCAACGCTGTTCCCATGGAGGAAGGGGGAGGGGTGATAAAGAAGAATTTCGGCATCCGGTTCCTTCCCTTTCAACTAATTTCATATAACTGTTACTGCTTTGTATACGTGAATTCGCGTACTATTAAAAGAGATAGATTTTGGCAGAGGTCTCAACAAAAGGGATGAAAAGCACAGTCAAGTTTTATGCATGAAAAGAAAGGGGCAGAATGACCTTGAGAAAAAGACCCTTTTTCGAAGAAAATTGAGGGAATCTTGTGTGTCAATTTGACTTCCGAACTAATTCTTTTAGTTTCGTGTGCTTAAACAGACAAGACAAAGTAGGACAACAAAAAAGGTAACAGTATTTTAATTTTTAAATTCTTTTTAGATTTTTAATGACCAGGAATTTTAATCATCGCTTAAGATAAAGTGAAAAGAAAAAATTATTTTGATACATTTGCGCTTTTTCTATTTTATTTATTTATTTATACAGAGTGTTTTTTTCCAGGTATAGAAGTTTAAGTTGGCATTACTTTCCAAGATGGCGAGCGATTTAACAGCTGTTAAGTGATTTATTCTCAGTTTGGTTTGGAAATTCATCATGAATAGACTCACAACTGAACAACGCTTTCAAATTGTGCAATTTTATTTCGAAAATACTGGTCAATTTTCATAAGCGAATTTTGTTTAGCGGATGAAGCGCACTTCTGGTTGAATGGCTACGTCAACAAACAAAACTGCCGCATTTGGAGTGAAGCTAATCCACAAGTGTATGTCGAAACACCGTTACATCCAGAAAAACTGACTGTTTAGTGCGCTTTATGGGCTGGTGAAATCCTTCTTCAAAAACGATGAAGGCCACAACGTTACAGTCAATGGTGATCGGTATAGAGCCATGATTACTAACTTTTTCATTCCTGAATTGAACAATCAGGATGTCCAGGAGCTGTGGTTCCAACAAGACGGCGCAACATGTCACACAGCTCGTGCCACAATCGATTTATTGAAAGACACGTTTGGTGACCGCCTAATTTCACATTTTGGACCTGTGAATTGGCCTCCAAGATCTTGTGATTTAACACCGCTAGACTATTTTTTGTGGGGCTATGTAAAGTCATTGGTCTATGCGGATAAGCCACAAACGCTTGACCATTTGGAAGACAACATTCGCCGTGTTATTGCCGATATACGGCCACAAATGTTGGAAAAAGTCATCGAAAATTGGACGTCCAGATTGGACTACATCCGAGCCAGCCGTGGCAATCCTATGCCAGAAATCATATTTAAAATGTAATGCCACAAGATTATCTTTCGAATAAAAAAAATTCATGTCAATCGAATAATACATCGTTGTTTTATTGCAATTTAAAGTTCTCTACCTCTAAAAAAAAGACCCTTTATAAAAAGAAGCATGTCGTTTGGTGTGTTTTTTAAAAGTGGAGTATCGTTATGTAGGAGTTAAAACTAATTTCGATTTAGAGAACTTTTTTTCCAACGTAATTTCTATCGGACACTCAAATAAATCACGCTTTCTTCTTGGTGGGGAGCGTGACGGGTCTTTACGCGACCTTCACACTAATCCTCTTGGGGAATTTTTGGGCAAGCATTCGCGTTTGATTCACAGCCATCCCTGTCAAGAAGAAACCCTTATACGCAGATTAGTTCGACTATATAAAGTCAGAGTTTTGTAATTGTAAGAGAGAAGGAGCTGAGAATCTGTTACGTGCGTTACGAAGGTGAGATATAATTGATTTTTTGGCCGCTTAAGTTAAGAACGGAGTTTGCCACTGTATTAGATTAGTAGATGGGGAATTTATAGTAAAAGATAGACTAGGTTAAATTAAATTGATTACTTGCGCTTGTTCACTTAGGGTTTATTGCTTTCTCTATATCATCTCCTAGGACATTCACTTGTGGTTTAATCTGTTCTTGATTAGTGTGCTTGATTAAAAATAAATAACAGTTATAATGGAAGTTTCTGATCCTGCTTTGTTTCCTCCTACACTCTTAGGTAGACAAGACGGTGAGGGATCGACTTCAGGGGGAAGTCGTTCACAAACGTAGAGTGGGAACATTGCCCAGGTACTCAAAATGTGGTAGCAGATTTGTTTTCAAGAAACCACGTTGAAAGCATACCTGATTCGAAAATATCTTATGCAATTATTAGGTTTTTGGTGTTATCGTCAATTGAACAATTCATTCAAGAGCAGCGACAAGACCCTGAATTAAGTCATATTGGTAAATATCTAGAAATCCCCCCAATGACAGCTCAGTTAGTGCAATAATCTGCAAGAATTGGTCCCATTATTTTAAATTAATTGACTTATTATTCTTCTACGCGAAATACAGTACCACTCTTGGAGAACTAAGAGTGTACATATCGCGATCACTTCGGAGTGAGATAATGCGCGAGTTCCATAACAAGCCAATGTCTAGACATTTAGGCGAAATGAAAGTGTATTTAAAAATAAAAGATTCATGTGTTATTTTGCCTTTATGAGGAAATATACACTATCTGGCCCAAAGTTTCCGGACACGCGCTTAGAGTGTCCTGAGGCACATATTAATATGATGTTGGTCCCCCTTTTGCATGGATGACAGCCTGCACACGTTTGAGAAGACTTCCCATCAATTTTTGATAGGTGACCCTAGGAATTGCCTTCCAGGCGTCCATCACAGCTGAAGTGAGCACTTGCAGTGAGGAGGGTCGATGTGGCTGGCTACGTAATCTGCGTTCTAATTCGTCCCAAAGGTGTTCTATGGGATTTAGATCGGGGCTCTGAGAAGACCAATCCAGTTTTTGAACACCCATTTTGTCAAACCACGTCTATGCAAGCCTCGATGTGTGAATGGAGTAGTAATCCTGCTGGAAGAGAAATGGATCTTCCCCGAAATATTGTCATAGAGTTGGGAGTGCAGCATTGTCCAGAATGTCCACATACATCTCAGAGTTCATGTTTCCCATCACAGGAACTAACGGATCCAGGCCAAGCCACGAGAAACACCCCCACACCATTATGCTTCCACCATCCAACTTAACAGTCGGCACAATGCAGTCACTAAAGAAACGTTCACCGGGCATCCGCCAAGCCCAGATGCATCCATCCGACTGCCAGACTGTAAAGCGAGGTTCATCACTCCAAAGAACAGTTTTCCACATGTCCACAGTCCAATGACGGTGAGCTCTACACCATTGCAATCGATGCTTCACATTCTGTGGTGTGATGTTTGGCTTGTGAGCGGCTGCACGACCATGGAATCCCAAGTTTTTTAACTCTCGACGGACAGTCCGGCTGCTAACACTAATTCCTGATGAACTTCGGAACTCTTGAGAAATTTCCACCAACGAGGACTTGCGATTTTGTTTCACTACCCTTTTCAGAGTTCTGCGGCTGCGTTCACCAAGTATTTTCGGCCTACCGGTTCGTTTTTCTGCCGTTTCACTGCCTCGACGTTTCCACTTCACAATTACATCACTCACAATGGATTTAGGCTTCTGTAGAATGTACGCAATCTCACGAACTGATTTCCCGCAAAGGTGGCATCCCACTATACTGCCACGATCAAACTCACTAAACTCCTTTGACTTACTCATTGCCTCACAAACGCATAAATACAATCTGATAAACCACTACCAACACTTTTATAGCTTTCAATTACGTATCAAATTGCGTCACTCTCCAGAACCACTTTTTTAAGGGGTGTCCGGATACTTTTGGCCAGATAGTGTATATATAAATATGTTAAAACGTGTAACTTATATATACCAGAAAATTACTTATATACCAGAGTTACCGGTCAGCCAATTAATACCAATTGTAACAAATTATCCAAACGAAATAGTGTCGTTAGATTTATTAAGCCCATACTCAGCTTCTAGACCCGAACGATATAAATTTCTTCTAGTGATAACTGATAATTTCTCAAAGGGGGTTGAAATTATACCCCTGAGAAAAGCCTCCACCAAAGCGATCGCAAATGCCCTGTTCGAAAATTATACATGGCGTTATGGAGCTCCTATAAAAATGATTAGTGATAATTGTCCCCAATTCATATCTGAAGTTTTTGAGCACTAAGTCATAGGTTGAACATAAAGCACGTAAAAACAGTCATGTATCGACAGCAATCAAATAAATTGGAAATAGTTTATCGCACCCTTCTACAAAGGATTTCTAGTTTTGTAGAAGACAATCACAAAAATTGGGACCAATTTCTCAAGGAGCTCAAGTACGCCTTAAAAACAGCTGTTCATGAATCTACGGGGAAAACGCCGGCAGAATTATTTTTGGGCAGAAAACTAATTACCCCGTTTCATAAGTTAGTGATGGTTACAGATGGTGCAGAATTTATTAAGGTAATATGGAAAATACTAAAATTCAACGGGGAAAAAATGGGCAAAGTACCGGGTGATCAAAAATTCAGTATAAATTTGAAAAATTAATAAATCACGGAATAATGTAGATAGAGAGGTAAAAATTGACACACATGCTTGGAATGACATGAGGTTTTATTAGAACAAAAAAAAAATAAAGTTCACAAAATGTCCGACAGATGGCGCTTCATCTGATAAGAAAAGCAATAATTAGCATAACAAATTAAGACAAAGCAAAGATGATGTTCTTTACAGGAAATGCTCAATATGTTCACCATCATTCCTCAACAATACCTGCAGTCTAGGAATAATGTTGTGTGAACAGCACTGTAAAGCATGTCCGGAGTTATGGTGAGGCATTGGAGTCGGATGTTGTCTTTCAGCATCCCTAGAGATGTAGGTCAATCACGGTACACTTTCGACTTCAGGTAACCCCAAAGCCAATAATCGCACGGACTGAGATCTGGGGACCTGGGAGGCCAAGCATGATGAAAGTGGCGGCTGAGCACACGATCATCACCAAACGACCTGCGCAAGAGATCTTTCACGCGTCTAGAAATATGGGGTGGAGCGCCATCCTGCATAAAAATCGTACGTTCCAGCAGGTGTTTATCAGCCAGGCTGGGGATGATGCGATTCTGTAACATATCGGCGTACCACTCACCCGTCACGGTAGCAGCTACAAAACCATAATCACGCATTTCCTCGAAGAAAAAAGGCCCGAAAACGGTAGATGTGGTAAATCCAACCCATACCGTGACTTTCTCGTCGTGCAATGGAGTTTTCACGACAGTTCTAGGATTTTCAGTAGCCCAAATTCTGCAGTTGTGGGTGTTGACGGACCCTCGGAGCGTGAAATGAGCTTCGTCGGTCCACAACAAGTTATTCAACCAATCGTCATCTTCCGACATCTTTTGAAACGCCCACACCGCAAATGCCCTCCGATTCCCGGAATCGCCAGGTAACAATTCATGATGCCGATGGATTTTGTACGGATAGCATCGGAGGGTACGCCTAAGTGCCAACCAAACAGTAGTGTATGGAATGCCGGTGCGACGTGCGACTTCACGGGCGCTGACTTCCCCGTGCATAGACGAACCCGCTACAGTCTCCATTTCATCCTTAACCGTCTCAGCAGCATTCCGCCGTGTGCTCGGTCGGCCACTACGGGGTCTATCGTCTAAACAACCCGTCGCTTCGAACTTCGAAATCATTCTCGCCACAGCTGCATTTGTCAACGGACCTTTACCCCTTCGAATCCCCTTCGTATGGCGATAGGAACGTAACGCTGCACTAGCACATTCCCCATTCTGATAATACAGCTTTACTAACAGTGCCTTTTCAGGTAACGTCAACATGCTGCGACTGCTGGTGCAACTGATTCTCTCTCTCATGACAGCCCCTTTTCTATGCGATTTTCATGCGCAGTCACTGACGTTTTGTTGTCCAGCGCCATCTGTCGGACATTTTGTGAACTTTATTAATTTTTTTGTTCTAATAAAACCCCATGTCATTCCAAGCATGTGTGTCAATTTTTACATCTCTATCTACATTATTCCGTGATTTATTTAATTTTTCAAATTTATATATACTGACTTCTTGATCACCCGGTATTATAGTTAGAGAAGACGGGAGGTTAACGTCAGAGTTAAAGATTTGGTATTCGTACAAACTCATCCCATAAGCTCTTCAAGTAAGGAAATTGTAGGTAAATTCAAACCACAAAATTTGAGGTCCATATGAAGTCGTGAAAGTGAAAAATAACAATGTTGTGACTTGAAAATTGAATAAACAAACAATGGTTAAAGTAGATTAGGTAAGAATTTATCACCAAAAAGGAGATGAGGGTGTTGCAGAGTCAGAAAGATCTTGTAATATTAGACCTAGGTAGCACAGTCAGAAGGTTTAGATAACAGTAGGTCTACGGCAACACAGTTAAAAACTGAGGGCAATATAAGTTTAGCCAGGGAAAGGAATAGTGAGGTGGAACAATGGCGGGAGAAACGAGGGTTCGACTGAATCATCAATAAGGCTGGGTGAGACCCAGAATAAAAAAAAGGCCGACGGAGAGAACTAATTGGTGGAAAAGATATCCTTCCTCATCATGGTCAGACCATCATCACATCAGAAGGCTATCTGGAAACCACAGGTTCAACAAGAGGAGAGTACCCTCCTCTGTTTCCTTGGTATCTCAAATAGAAAGATGACCAGAACAGAATCTAGTCCCTGCCCGTTTAAAGCAGCCGAATAAAGACCAGGCCAGTCCAGAATATCAAGACTGTTCGTCACGAGGAACAGTGGCAGCCGAGTAAAGACCAGTCCGGTCCAGGTAAGAGCAGTACAGAAAGACCAGTCGCCGTCCATCAAAAGGAGCCTTAGCAACTGAGTAAAGACCAGTCCGGTCCAGGCGAGTCCAACCAGAAATATCAAGTTCTTATGACCTACGAAGCCAACAACTGTCCAGGGAAAGGCAAAGAAATCAAGGTGTCCAAGATCCTTGAGAAAACCACCCAAGACGGAGATCTGAGTCCTTGGAAGTTCTCTGTGGAGATATAGCAGAAAGAACATGAAGATTCATAGCCAGGTTGTATTATTCCTTTTATTTTCTTACTGACAGGCAGTCAGATGATTTTTGTGAGATACAAGTCATATTTTCTTAAAGTATTTTAAAAATACAAAAGTTGCCAATGAATTGTGTGCATTTTTCCTACTATTTGAAAAATGAACTTTTATATATAAAATTTTATTCCAAAAAGGTGGAAAACATATGTTTATTTACATTTGTTTGCTACCTGTTAAGACGTGGCTATTATGCGAGAATTTCTTGTATCGTTTGTTTATAATATTGTATGTTTGAAAATTGTACATATTTATATATTTATTATTGTTGGTATTTAACATCTGGTTTGGGGACGCGGCGTAAATAGGAAATACTAATCCTAGTAGCGTGGTTTGAATGGGAGTTCTGTAAAAAAACAGATGTGTTTAATTATATGAAAGTATATATATAATTAAAATAATTGAGATGCTAGACATATAAGTTTGAAAGTGGAATGTTGTCAATACATATATATAGTGTTAATTTATATTTTTTTCCTGAGAAGATATCGATTCAGTTTTCATTTCAGGGTGGCTGACCTTGAACTAGATGTCTTGAAAAATTTATGAAGAAATAATGTTAAAGATTTAAGTGAATTCTAGTATTTATAAGTAATGTACATGATCAAGGTTTTTGTTTTCCTTGGGAGGTTTTCCCTTGGCTCTCGCCCGAATGGGGTTCACAGTAGGGGTTTTGTATGTACAAGAGAATGTCTTAATTAAAATTAATATAAATTTAGGCTAGTTATTTTTTCGAAAATCTAAATTCTAGGAATGATGCTAGTTGAATTTAAATTCTAGTCGGCGATTTGTTGGATTAGATGTTCAAGGTTTTTAACGTAATTTCTATAAGGTCGTTAAGACTCTCAATAAATCACATTTTCTTCACGGAGGGAGTGACAGATCTATTCGCGATCCTTCAACTAATCCTCTTGGGAAATCTTTGAGCTATTAATCCGCGTTATTCACAAGTAACCCTTCGGAAGAAGAAAATCGTGATATTCAAATTAAGTAACTATATATAGTCGATGTTTTCTACCTTGAATAGAGAGTAGGAGAGGAGGTATACTCAAATCAGGAAAGATTTCTACTGAAGGTATCATATTTGAATTATTATGATTAAGAACTCATTAGAAGGAAGTTTTAAAGTGACGATTGTTCACTGAGATTAAAGTGATATTAGATTAAATCGGATGATAGGTTAGATCCTTTATAAAGTAAGGATCGAATTTGATAGTATCCTAATCGTTCGTGTTTTACCATCGTTGTTCCACTTTCATGGTTAGTATCGAGACATTTTCTGACTATTATTAATTGGATTTGTGTCTTTTCATTGTGTGATAAGTAAATAGATTGAGTCATGGCAAGTTTTTCTTCCCTACCTCCCACATATCTAGGTGCCCAAGAGAGAGGTGCCAACCTCTCACAACTTTATTTTATTTTTTTGATGACAGATGGATTATTACCTGAAATTAAGAAGAAAACTACATAAAAATTAAAAGATATTTACAAAAACGTTATTGAATTTTTTAATTTTGACGATGAATTGGATAAATTTTTACTATTTTTAAAAGAAAACAAAAATATACAATGAATCCCCACTATAAAGATTTATTGAGTTGCAAGAGAAATGGCCTCGACTTTCCTAATGTACAGATACTTCTGAAAATATTTTTAGCAATACTGATATCAAATGCATCAGGCGAGGATCTTTTTCAGTTTTAAAGCGCGTTAAAACTTATGTAAGAAGTATTAGAAGACAAATTGAACATGGTCGCATTATATAGAAAGAACAAGATATTTTGGACAAAGTATAAACGGCAAAAATAACTGATGAACTTGCCAATAAATAAATAAATAAAAAAGATGTAAGAGAGAGGATATATTGTGCAAAATTTTAAGCTCTTTTGCGTGTAAGCTTTTTATTTTATTTTATTTTTGAATGCAGTTAAGGTTTTTTTTTAGCCATTGAGTTTTATTATTAGCGATACATTTTATTTTGATAATTTAAAGTTAGCGAATCTTTTTACTATTTTATTTTTTCGACGCTTGAGCCCTTCGGCCTTTACTGCCAGGGGCCTCCAACAAGCTTAATCCACCTCTGTCCATGACTAGGTTATTTTAGGGAGAACTAAGTGGTAAATATTAAGAAATTGAAGGTAAAAATTTGGGCCTATTATACCAGAATACTTATTTTGGAATTCGTCAATTTTTGTAATTGTTTTTTCCACTGCACCTACTAAAAATGTTGGTCTTAGAAAATTGAATACTTGACACAGACTACACTCATACCAGTAAAACGTGTACTTAACTGAGCTAATATTGTCTCTAGTATACATTACTAAAAAAAATAATTTTGAATACTTCTTCCCGTTTCGAAATCGGTGATCAGAAGCTAATTCATCAAAATGTTTTTTAACCTTCCTTTGTCTTTTTTCTTGAAAACGGTGATTTAAACCATGTTTTCTTACAGTTTCTCTGGCTTTGCATTTGAATCATCCGCAGTCATTTCTATAAATTTGCAACTTTGCTTTTCTCTATGCTAAAGCTTCACTTGCCTCATCCAAATCGATATCGCACTTATTTAAAATTCTGGATGCTTTCATTCAGTACACATAGCAAGAATTCGCAAAGCTACACAAACTCGAAGTTTAGCATTTTTGTTTTAAGGGGAGTTGGAAACCTTTCTCTCTCTCTATACTGATAATGTTAAATTGGCTGTTTTCGATGTTCCTTTTCTCAAAATCTGTTTTTATGTACATGCTTGAAATTTTTCATACTATTAAAGTACACCTCTCTCATTATACTAAAATGAGCTTTTAGCTAATTTTGAATTTTTTAATAAATTAGGAAATATTTTATCAAACATTGCGAAATTTGACCCATTTCTTACTTAAAAAATTAGTAAAAATTAAATTTTTGAGTTTTTTACAAAAAGCTCATTTTAGTATATATTAGACATCATTATAAATAATTCATAAAAAACTTACATACCTTTGAACAGTAGTTTCTCAGAAAAGGTACATCGCACGTTAAAATTTACATTTTGAGATAAATTGATTTTAATGTATACAATGAGACTTCTAATCGGCTAGGAAATAAAAAAAATAAAAGGCTCAATTTAAAATAAAAGATACATGTTTTGGTTTATATCAGTCGTTACACTTTTAAGCAAAAACAAAGTAATTTGTTTACAATTTTCGCCATTAAAATGGGCGTGGCCCAAGTTCAACGATTATTTAAAAATACGTTTTAAGGGCTTCTAAATACCCTAGAGGTTAAAGTAAGGTATTTTTAGAAAGGTTAAAATCTATACAATTTGAAAATGTAAAAATCTCAAATTGTCAAAAAAATAAGAATTTAGCTTTCCAACACCCCTTAATAATCTCTGCTTCACTACTATCATCTTCACTGATGCTCCTGAGAATTATTTCTGATAACGCTTTGATTATTCGAAAAACGAAGTTTTATTGTAGATATCGTATTGACCCTACTGAACCCTCTAGTCGGATTTAGTGGGGGTTTTTTTTATAGTGATATCCCTTTCCCCAGTAGATCTCAACGCTTAATGCTGTTTCAAAAGAGTTATACAAATCGCGCAACGTTACGAAAAAAATCAGTATCTCAACATAACAGCAACTGCATAATTTATCACCAAATTTAAATTATGAGTGACGCAATGTACATACTCCGCGTTAAGCTGAATATTCTTAATCTGTTTTTGTACACCAACATACACGCCACTCAACGCACTGGCTCCATCAGGACCTTGACGCACACATCTTTTTAAGTCGATATTTTTGCCGATAAATAATGTAGTCATCAGGTTGACTAAATCTGCTGTGTCATGTTTGATGGCTGCATAAACACCTAAAAGTACTTCTTTTCCGTCTGTATCAACTGGCTGTCCATTTTCCGATCTGGTTATCACTGTATACCTTACAGCAGTGCTCAGCTGATCTATTTTTTATATGTCCTGTTCCGTATCCATTTCGATGGTGAAAAACGGTGACACTTTAATTTGTTCTATCAGAATTTTTAATTTGTTTTCAAGTTTGGTCCTCAAACACATAATCATATCATGTTCAATTGTTAAAAACATTTAAAAAGCATGGTTTAAATAACTGAATATAAAGAGTTTATAAAAATAAACAAATAATAATAAAATGATAACAAAGCTAATAGAAATGAAATCATTACCTTGGGGCACATCTAAAATTTGCCGTAGTAAGTGATCATATCAAACGACGAACTCTAAACATGAGAGAAAATTTTCATGGTATATTTTTCTGACTTAAGTTTTTCTCGGTGTCTTCTGAAAGCCAAGGAACTCTTTTCTGGAGTAAGTATGATATCCAATAACCTTTGAAGAGAACCATTTTCCAAAATGGCACTTTGAGAATTTCATTTTCATGTTCCTTGTCGATAGTATCACTTTTTCCAGCGTTCATAAACAGCATATGCTTTCATATAGCTATTCGAGAAACTGTATTTATTATCTATGATAAATACCTCCAATCCCTAAAGTCCGTACACCATACATTATTCCTTTGTAAAGCAAATAACAAGCATGGTTGACAGTAGACAGCTTCCAATATTTTGGAATAACAAAGCCCAAAAAACTGTTAACTAGGCCATATTTAGCTGTTTAAAAAGTACGATTTTCAAAAGCACCTGTTGTTCCAGTGGATGTGTGACAAATCTATACGGAACTTTATCACTAACCTTCTGAGTCGTCTTTTTTTAGGGAAATTTAATTCCTACCTATTTCCAATCAGCTCCAAAAAGAGGACAGGATTCCTTGTTATGCAGATTAGATAAAGTATTTAAGTCAAACGGAATCGTAAAGTTAGAGCAGTAGGAGAGAGAGATTGAAGCAGAAAGTGATAATAGTGAAGTTAAATTTATAATTGAATATTTCTTGTTGGATAATTTAATCTCAAGAAGATTTGAGATTCAGTGTGGTAAATATTAATTTATATTTGAAGTCTCACTAAAGATTTATATTAGGAGCGAGATTAAAGTTAAATGTTCAATAAGAACATTATAGAATACTAGCTGTACCCTGCCACGCGTTGCTGTGGCTCAATCTTGTTTAACAGAAAGGACATATTTTCAGTATGTTAAATAATTTGCATTGTACATATGATCTTTTATAAAAAAAATGTATAAATATATATACACGAAAAACTTTTTCCTAAACTGATATTTATAATTTGTTAACCAAATGCTTGAAGTTATTACATCTTATTTTTGTCCTTATGTAATGTTATGAACCTCTAACTTTATTTACATTGTCTTTAAAGTGGCGACCTCAAGTTTGAAGATAAATTTTAAATGGCTCCACTCTGGATTCATTGCGGGAATTGGGTTAGTTTTACAATGCTTATGGATATTTTTATTAAATCAGAGGTGTGTTCACAAATGCACATTTATCCAAACAATGTCACTTGGAAACATGAATTGTATTTCCTGATGTCATATAGGAAATGTTTTGATTCCGCAGTATATCTAGCAAGCAAAATTTGTAATGGCTCTGTTCTCGGAGTTGAGGCAGTTTAATTTTTTCAGTGGTACAAAACATTCCTTTGATTTCTCCCTTAAATTCCAGAACATTGCAATAAGGATACACTTCCATCATTGTGTAAATGAGAACATGCTGCCTGAACCTAGAACCTTCCACTGGGTTGTACTGGAATGCAAGTTGACTGTTATTGTGTGATTGCTCACCACAAAGTCATGTTTGACGCAGATGTGCTGTTTTTGGTTAACATCTTTCTGATGTTGTAAAACACGAATGATGTGCTCGCAAATGTGCTTCCTCAAGTCTGGCTACATGTTGCTTTGCTGCACTCTCAGCCTGTGTTTGTGACATTTTTATCTGCTTTTCTTGTATGCTGATATCCATTCTTTCTCAGTTTGATGTGCAATTACACTCATTGTAGTACTTTTGCCTTGCAAGTATGACAACCTAGGTTTGATTTTCCGCAAAGCATTATTTTTATTTAGTGAAGCCAATTGACTGCACTTAAAAAGAAAAAAAATTCAAACAAAGCATATAAAATTTCTTAAAAACTTAAAACTACACTTAAAAAGAAAAGAAAATTAAAACAAAAACATATAAAATTTCAAAACATGGAAAAAAAAAAGAAACAAAAATCAGAAACAAAAAGAAAAGGAAAAAATAAATAATGCTAATGAAATATTTAACTTTAAACGTGCATCAATTGACACAGCTGAAATTCAACGCAATGAGAGGCTGAAGGTATTTTTAATCGAATACACCAGGAAAATTCCAATATAAACACGGATTTTGCAGCAGAAAACTACGACAAAGTGTTGATAATGATGGGAGTATTTTTGCAATTCACAATTTGATTAGTATTAGCAATTGTTATCAACAAAGTTAAGGGTCTATCTTTAAAACAGAGTGGCTTATATCTAGACACAGACAGCTTTTCACATGGAAAATTATTTGTTATCTGTGTACTTAAATTTAGCATCACCACAGCCAAATTACCGCCATGCAAATCACTGCATTTTCCCTCCATTTCTTTTTTCATAAAAAAAATGTTAGAATCTTTATTGTTTAGATATTAAGGTACGATATACATGGCACCAATTTTGTTAGTGATGCTAATACATAATTACTGATGTGTGTTACAGAGCAGCAGTCATCAATTGGTGATGCATGAAAAATTTTGGATGGTATTCAGAAAAATTGGGAAATTATTTATACTTTTATGAAGATTCAGTTTAAAAAAAAAGAACAACAAAACAACATATTACGGAACACGAATTATTCTTTACTAAAAGCTTTTAGTTACTGAAATAACTAAACAAAAAAACATAATTCCTGAGGTTAGCGATTTTTGGTAACCTCAACCATTTTTTGGAAAATTGTAGGCAAAACACACCTCAGTTTGTTGATTTTCATGAAGCTTATTTGGTTCACTCCTAGAAGAGCCCACACCCTTGGCGAAAATTACTTTGGTTGGCGATAATTGCGCCATCTTGGTAACCCTACTTTTTTTTAAACACTACATACGACAACCCTAACTATTTCTAGCATTTTCGTATTTTGTGGGCGCGCATTTCGAATTTCATTTTGTTGTTGGTCTCCGGGCTGGTTGCGTGTGTGAGGGAATCTACTTTAGAATTTTTTACTTTGTTGAATGCGAAAGGTAAGAAAGAATTGATTGAATGGTGTATTAAGGAAGGATTGATTGCTTCGAGTTATGAATGTCCTAAATGTAATGATCAGCATGATGTAACATGGTCTGCAATAAAATACTTTCTTCGAAATCGTGCCAGCCACACCAAATATATGTTCGACCATTACCTCGCAGAATAAATATGGCGGCGTTCACACGATCATTCGCTTAGCAATGAGACCTTTAAGACTTTTTTAAAATTTGTTGTTACGCTGTCCCCTCCACTCGGAAAAGATCAGCAGTAAGAAAGTAAGTGCTGTTTTTATATTTTTGATCTCAAATATTTAATTTCTGTATTGCTTACATATATTTTCATTATGCATCCACCTTATCCCGCTATATTTCCTTGCCACCATTGTCGCTTTCGCTTGGCACCATCTTGTTCTGGCTTAGCACCTTTTTTGGTTTGTCGCCAAGGGTGTGGGCTCTCCTAGGATTTTACTGCTTATTTTCAGGGCATAGAAGATTAAATAAAGACGTAAATATAGCTATAGTGCTCCACCACATAGAGGTCAATCCTATTAGTGAAACGCTAATTATAAAGTTATACATTAAGTGGTTCATGAAGTGTTGAAAAATGGCAACTACTGCTCTAAAGCAGGCGCAGCAGACAATTTCTGTATATATACAGACAATGAAGCAACACAAAATGTCTACTCATAAGCATTGTAAAATTAATCCTTTCACCTCAAGAAGAGTCATTTAATTTGTTTTCAAACTTGGCACCTCTTCTATGGAGACAATGCAAATAATTTTAGATTCATACCATGACAAAAAAACCATAATAACTTGGGAGTATTCCGTTAACAAATTACAAATGAAATCTGTTTAGAAAAGTTTTGTTAATGTATATTTCCACATTTTTTTATAAAAAAAATCATACTTGAAGTGCAAGCAGTTAAAGATATTAGAAATGTGTGCTTTCTCTTTTCTTTCTTTTTAACCAGACTGAGCGACAGGAAAACATGATTGGGTACAGCTAGCTAGCTATAACAAACTTAAATGATAAAAAGCTATCAAAAACCAATTATCAACAACAAATTATCATTTTGATAAAATCACTAAAAAAAGTTGCAAACAAAGGTTCTTAGGTACTGTTGCAACTATATCAACCCCGATTTTGTTCGCATCATACACGGTGAATTGGCAATTAAGTGTTAATCTAGCCAATATGGTTGCGATAATATCAAAACAAACACAAAATATACATCAGAAAATCTCAATTTTTCCATTTATATTTCACAGTAACACCAAATAAAATTTTGAAATTACACAAAATAGATATTTCGTGAGTCTAATGTTATTGCCCCAACTATTAAAAACTACAATAACTATTTCGTGGAAAAATTCACTACCAAGTGCAAAAAAGTATTATTATTGTGCACAAACAGGCATAGAATGTTCTTCCCTTATTGAATGCATATTGCAGTATTTGGCGATGTCTTTTGATTTTAGGTAAATAGCCGACTAAAGAAAAAATATAAGTACCATAAAAATTATATATTAATTTAATTTAGATTCATTGGAGAAAGATAAAATACCGTAAAGTTTGGCATATAACGCACACCCATACTTTCAAGCTGCAATTTTTAAATTTTAGGTATATTCGCTATATAATGTGTACCCCTTTTTTACTAAGAAACCTGAAATGTACAAATGCAATGCTGTTATGTTTAGAAGCGATTTATTCAAGGTGTTTATCTAAGTAATTGCAAAAATAGTATACTTTTAAAACTACCACCTTTTAAGTTCAATAAGAATGTCATGTCTTTTAAATAAATAGTATTTTGAAATATTTAGAAGTTTAATTTTTTTATGCTCATTAATTTTTTAATTTTTAAAGCCCTCATTTTTATACCCAGCGTATAACTCACACCTGTAAATTTCGATCTTATTTTTTTGTGTTCAAAGTGCGCGTTATACACCGGATTTTACGGTAGGTGGAAGATTTTAATTGGTGTGCTATATACTCGCTAAACACATACATAGTGTAGAGAATTAAATTTAGTATTTTATATATAAAAATTATCCAAAGTAAATATTCTGAGCTTAAAAATAAATTGGAAAAATGATATACAATACTAACAGTAATTGACATAAAAAGAGCTATCAACACGAAAGTATAATTTGAAAAAATAATTAATCTTATGACAACCTGCTTCCTCAACATGTATTTGAGCCCTCTGTCTGTTTTGCTCATTCACTGATGCTTACTCTAATTTGATCAGCATTTAGCCCTCACACTGCATTTGCTTGGCCAGTATGATGACCTAAGTTCGAATTTCTGCAATACAATTTTATGTACTCAAGCCGATTGACTGCAGTTAAAGTGAAGGTTTAAAGAAAAACATATGAAATTACAAAACAGCTCTGAGTGGGCCTTGTATCCGAATTCCTTTGTGGCGCTTTTTCAGATATGAGCACCATGTAAGTGGAATTGTAATAACATTCGTTGGAGCTCCTGCATCATTGATACAGCAGTAGCTCTACGTCCCAGACAAAAACAAACCATAATAACTTCCAGTGTTTTTTTAACAAATTACTAATGGAATCTGTTTAAGAAGGTAATAATCTTATAAAGCAATGAAAACAAAATAAGGTGCAATATTTTGATGACTCAAAATCAGAAAATCTTAGTTTTAACATTTGTATTTCAATACTAACATCAAATGAAAGGTACTTACGTATTATCGCAACCTATTAGCGATATTGTATAAAACGAAGCACGATTGCCAATTAAGCGCGTACAACATCTGCGAAAATGGAATGGCCAACTTTGCGAGTTATCATTAAAGTTGGTGATTGTTGCGATAATACGTAAGAATCAAATGAAGTTTAAAAAGTTGTCTGAAAAAGAAAAAAAACATTCCTATTAAAAACTCCATCGATTAATTTCGTCACATTAAAATATCTCCAAGTGGGAAAAAAATATTGTTTCCAAACATTGAATGTTATATAGCGGCATTTGGCTACGTCTGTTTATTTCAGGTAAATGGTTGACGGAAACTATTTGGTAGAAAAATAAGTAGCGTACAGAAGTGAATTATGTTGGTTTCATATTCGCTTAATAAAGAGAAATAAATTTAGCTTAAGATTACAGAAAAAACACGATGTAGAATTTAATCAAAGTCGTAAACATCCCGCGATAATGCTATCCAACTGTTGCCAAACCTACAAAACAAAATTTGAGTTCTTGAAAGAATAATTTTAAAAAAATGATTTATTCGAAAAATAATCCCAATCAAAGGACAATAAATAGATAAATATGACAACGCATAAACATAACCATAGAAGAGTTATACAATAATTTGGAAAAATCTAAGCGTAAAGTTTAAATTTTCGTATTCAGAGCGAATCATGACGTCGTATGACGTCATAACACCAAAAAAATCACTTAAAAATAAAATTTAAAAAAATTTAGAGAGAATTTCGAAATAAAAAGTACATAAGTCCTGACCGGAGACAAATGCAACGTTGTGTCAATATTTAAGATTAATCCATGCAGAACTTTTTGAGTTATGCGCGCATACACAAACCAACACAACATATATATATATATATAGATAATTCTGGGATCTCTTATCGTGGTAATCTCTGCGTGATCGATATTCTAACTGTTAATTAATTGGATCATTCAATATTTAAGTTAGTTTAAAGGAAATACCCTTGTTTAAACCTCATATAGCTATTTCTTTATATATTTTTTATTAAAAGTCTGATTCTATTTGGGAAAGATTACCAAATAAAGAAAGTTATTTATAAAAATGGCTACTGGTTCTTATCTGACTCCTACTTATTCTCGTTCTCAAAGTGAGGTCCAAGGGGACCTTCACAGATGTCTTTTGGAAAAGGCCCTGAAGGCTGTAAAGGTTCCATATAATGAATTTGACGTTTTCCATTTTATTACTTACACTCATGTCCATAAATTAAGGATAATTCAGAATCACACAGAAATTGAACTCTAAAATAAAAATTTCATCTGTAGAATTATCACACACATCTTGAAGAAGAATATGCAAATTACAGGAAACACCAGATGGCGCGGATAGTACATCACAATGACGAGAGTGTAAGAGAGGGGTATATAAGGAATGGTGACAAAGAAGTAAAATTTTTCACAAGCGCTTTAAAAGCCTTTCAGTGCAATAACCGCATAGTTATGGTACAAAGGAAGCATTTGGATGATTTTTTACGTGATAGAATTATTGGACGACTTTAATGTGGACGTACCCAGTTGGAAGTATCCGAGGAACTTGGAATCACCCAGAGTGTCATCTCCAGGCTTTGGCAACGATTCCAACATGATGGTAATGTGAGTACATGTTACAGCACAGGTCGCCCCCGAGTTACAACGCCGAATAAGGACCGGTATATATATATATATATATATTTGGCAGTTACTGCCAAAAGAAACAGACGGAGCACAGCATCAGACCTGTCTCGTCAGCTCTCTTCAGCTACCGGTACGACAGTTTCAAGGTAGACCGTGTACAGACGCTTAGGGCACATTGGTCTATATGCTCGTATGCCTGTCAGATGTGTTCCACTTACCGCAACTCACTGTCGCCTGCGATTAACCTGGAGTAGAGAGCATGCATTGTGAACACTACAACAGTGGTCTTGTGTGATGTTTTCCGACGAGTCCAGGTTTAGTTTGCAGCTTGATTCTCGCCGGACTTTAATATGGAGAGCGCCAGGTACCCGTTACCACCAAGAGAACACCATTGAACGACACCGTTACGGTGGTGCAGAATGGCTCGTTTAGGGAGGAATTATTCTTGGTTCCAGAAATGACCAGCATGTTTAGAGTGTAACGATGACAGGCCACATATATCGGGATGTCATTCTGGAACAACATGTACGTTTGCTTCGGGGTGCCATGGGTGCTGAATTTCTGTTTATGGATGACAACGCCCGTCCTCACTGTGCAAACATTGTAGACGAATGCCTACAATTGAAGGATATCACCCGTATGGATTGGCCAGCATTCTCACCGGACTTGGATCCAATAGAGTATGAGTGGGATATGCTTGGCTGACGAATTGCAGCCCGTGAACCCCCTCCCACCTGTATACCGGAACTTCGGAGGGCATTGCTTGATGAGTGGTGTAATATTTCCCAAGATCAGATTGATAATTTGATACTCAACATGCCTATGCGTTGTAGGGCCTGTTTTGCATCGTCCGGGAGACATACTCCGTATTAACCATCATACTAACCATGTTATACTGTTTTTTGTAAATAGGTTCTTTTTTGAAATTTGCTCCAGGGAGTGAAACCATAATTATAATTGTGTTGTAGCCTGTTGCATTTACATCTTAACACTTTCATGGGCCATTTATTTCTCTTTTGAATTTATCGCAGTTTTTTTATGTTTTATTAACATTTAAAAAAAAGCATTTAAGGAAACATACTTTATTTTGCCGAATTTTATGTTTACATTTAATTTTAGGGGCAAGAAGAATACTTCCCAAGGAACCATTCACCGTTATAAAGAAAATTAAATTTAATGAAGTTATTTGCCATGAAAAGATGAGAAGCATGTTGCAATGCACATGTGGGCATCCCATTCTGCACACATGTAGCGGGTCTTTTTTACTTGTCCCTTTCCGCGGCATTTCCTACATTGTATATTGTTGAAAACCATCTTTGGCATATGATTTACCACACTGGCAAAGTGCTAAGAGCTAAGCACTCCTTTGGTTGGAAGCTAGCACGACGTTCTTTCCTTTTTCTTGAGGAATATCTGTCCATTAGCTGACGAGCTAATGCTATACAGAATGTTAGCTGGTCTTAGCTTCTGTGTTTCTTTTGTTCATTTACCACAGTATGAAACTAGTTATGATGGCTAGGTCAATATGAAAATAAAAGATATGATGCGTATGTTTTTTTTCTTTCATCGAAGCAATCAACCTCGCCTATGACATCGTTATATACAGCGATAGCTTTTGGACAAGGTACTTCTTCTTTAGTACCATCTTTTTTTTTTTTGCTTTTGTCTGATTTACACATGTCATAATCACTGGATTATGTGCAGTAGCACAGAACTGAAGCGGGGATTAGTCTTCCCATAATAGCAAGGCAAATATATTGTAATGGGTTTAGCGCTTCCCATAGATGTATTTTGTAAGATCGTGATCTCTTCCCAAGGCCCATGGGGTTAAAGGCGAGAGAAATTATCGCAAGTTTGGTGGTCAGAGATTGAACTCCCCCTGAGCTTGAGGACTCCTCCTACGGCACCGCCAAGCCCCTTAGAAGCTACGCGATTGTTTATGTTTTGCTTTCCCACTTGATTTGGTATAAAAATTAAGTTCTCAGACATTTTCTTTTTCTATTCTTTTACATTTGAACTTATCCATTAATGTTAATCATAGCTATTCCCGTTGTGTTATAGTGTAACATTTGAATGTGATCTAATAGTCTTCAAAAATGAATAATTGTATTCGATTCAACTCTGAAATTTAAACTGTTTAAATTATGCTACATAATCTGCAATGAAAAACATGTTTGATATTTTTGTGACGTATTAAACCATATTAAAAATGAACTATCTAAATAGAGATTCATAATCTTGTTCCTTTGAATAATAGTGCCATATTTAGGCATTTTTAATTTAGTGTATCTCTTTTTTGACATTCATACAATACTTTTAAATAATACATTGGGAAAAGTCATGCAGTAAGGATTTTTAATGTAAGAGTCAATGAATTATTTGAAATATAGGTGATGGAATGTCTGCTTTATACATATTTATATCCATACTAAATATAAACGTAGGTAAAATCCCAAAGTAAAAAACCATGGGAAGAAAATATGTTTGAAACGGTATTGTATTTGGAATGATTTTTAAAAAAAATATTCCTCACACACATTTTACTACACTACGCTTTTTTTTTAAATCGTCTTTGAAATTGAAAGAAGAATCTGGTATATGATTATAAAAAGGATTTTTTCAATATTATTAGAAGACGAAATAAGGAAAAAAAATTGAAATTTTATATATACTTTATTAGAAGATGAACTCTGTACAAAATATACAGCTGAACTGCCTAAATTAACAAACTAAAGAACTAGATATTAGAAATTGAAAGTAGATATTTTGTTAAATATATTTCAATTATTTTCGTGAAGAGGTATGAAATTGATCTTTTCAAGTTTTGAATAATAAATAATGCAGAATAAAACTCGAAGCTTTTTTGTGTGGTAAGAACACTTTGGGAATCGAGAAATCTTTGAATTTCAGTTCAGTTAAACGTACTGCAGCCTCTATTATTTCTCCCGGCGATTTTTTAATAGAGTTCGGAGTCAAATAAGGTACTGAACTTAAACAAGACATAAAATTCGCCGCTAAATTACAACGGTTCCATTGATTAACACCAGAAATCTCTTAGACTGAAAATATTGAAAACACCAATTATGTGTGTATGTGATAGTTGTTTACTCAGTGAGGAATTCAAAAAGAAGTAAAAACATCGTTTGACCATAAAATTTTAAGATCGAATCAGAATTCGATGATGAAATAGAAATTAAAGGCAAAAATAATTGCTCTTAAAAGACTTCTTGGGAAACTAAATGTTAAAAAATTAATGTCATGGACCTAAAATACATCACATAGAAAAATATAACTGCATTTATTTGTGCACCTTTTACTTTATTCATACAAATATGTATCACTTCAGTGATTCAGTCGGTTTTATGGAGTTTTAATATTTCTGTGAGCCAGTTAGAATGTAGAACATGACTATAAAAAATGATCACAAGATATTATTCTACGTTTGATCAGAATCTCGATTAAAATGGTAGGAGTTTTTAAAAAGTTCAGGAGGAATATGTTTGATCCGCACTGCAGAATTTTTTTAGAAGCGCTTGAAATTGAAGAGCAATGAAAAGAGAGAGAGAGAGTATTAGAATTTTGTTCTAAAAATTCCAATCAAAACATTCAAATACATTTGAAGATTAATTTGGGACAGCGATTTAAGAAGTTGAAGCTGTCTACCTATCACAAAATCAGGAAATAGATTACGTTCTGAAAAAGTCTTTAAAAACTGAATTAGAAAATAGTAGTTTAAAGAGGAATACAGATAAGTATGTTATCATTATTGCCAGTTTTAATGCTGAACCTGAATTTTATTATTATTACAGTCATCATGTTTAACTATGTACAACTAACTTTCATTCCACACAATCGGAGTTGAAAATAACAGAGTACTCAATGAAATTTTTCTGTAGTTTTGCCTAATCAATAAGTGTTGAGGGAGAATATTACACATTTGGGTCTCTCTCGTATATATATATATATATATATATATATATATATATATATATATATATATATATAAGTTTCCACTCAACTTGATACAGCATTATTTTTACGTATGCCTTGAAGTGAAAAGTAACCTACCGTAATTCTCTTTATATAAGTAGCCATTATAAAAATACCATAATCATATATTCTAAGCCACTTCTCGAAGAAAAGGTAAGTACTTAAAATGTATAAACTTACTGTGAATAACATTTTTATATTTTATGGACTCTATTATATTTTTATATTTTAAATCTATTATATTTTTATATTTTTAATCTATTATATTTTTAATTTCTCATATATCCTTCCTAAAATCTTATGTCTGGCTATCTTGCAATTTCAATTTTTTCAGTTTTGATTATTGAATATTCATCTTATAGTTGAGAATTTTGACTACATATATATTCTATACAACTGTCATCTGCATGATATATTCTTGTATATATTAATTAATCCTTCTTAATGATATATTTTATTGCGAACTCAATTTTTCCCTCTGTCCTTCTTTATTCTGTTGCATGCAAATAAAATAGTAGCTAATATATATATGTCCCGATAATGATCCAATTTAAAAATTTAACTAAAACATAAAAGACTTTTAAATAGCAATTGTAAATATTTGTAAAAATAATAGTTGATATAAGAACTTGACACACACAAGAATAGACAAAAAAAAAAAATAAATGAATAAAATAGCGCACCAAGAAATAATTGCGGGATCGTAACGAAACTTGGCATGAAGGTGGATGTCTGGGAGATATGCAAATGATTAGAAATGCAGCGGGATTGCGCATTACGTATAGCCGGTAGAAAGCGTTTGTCGTTCTTTGTGGTGTATAAAACAGGTAACCAAAGCTTGTTTGAGTGTGCTGAATAGTTTACAAAGGTAGAGCTGATGTAGACATGCTATTACACCGTTTTCGAAGTCAATATGAGCAACTGTTGCAGTTTGAGAGGGGGAGAATCATCGGCATGATGGAAGCTGGCTGGTCAGCTGGCGAGTAGCTCGTCAATTAGGCCGCTCTGATTGTGTTGTGAGGAGGTGTTGGGACCAGTTGATCCGAGAGATGTCATTTACACGAAGACCAGGCTCAGGACGTTCTCGACAGACCAGTCGTCGAGAAGACCGCCACATCGTACGAAATGCACTTGTACAACTAACTGCTTCATTAACCGCCATCCAGACACAGGTAGTACCTTCACTAGGGTCTCCTGTGTCTTCTCGAACCATACGAAGGCGCCTGGCTGAAGGACATTTGGGATCGCAGCGCCCATTACGTGTGCTGCCCTTGACACCCACCCATCGACGCCTCCGTTTGGAGTGGTGCCACGCACGAGGAAACTGAACTTCAGCGGAATGGAACCAGGTCGCCTTTAGTGACGAATCCAGATTCAATCTCAGCAGTGATGACAATCGTGTTCGTGTGTGGAGACTCCATGGTAAACGCCTCAATCCTGCCTTTGCTTTACAGCGACACACCGCTCCCACACGATGGTATGAGGTGGTATGATGATATGGGGTGTCATTGACTACAATACATGGTTACCCCTAGTATTGATCCATGGCACCATGATAGTCCAGCGGTATGTCCATGACATCCTGCAACCACATGTGTTGCCACTCATAGAAAAGACTCCCAGGTGCCATTTTTCAACAAGACAATGCTCGGCCTCACACGGCAAGGGTGTCACAAGACTGTCTCCGCACTGTTACTACCCTTCCTTGGCCTGCCCGATCCCCAGATTTGTCTCCAATCAAGCCTATCTGGAATCATTTGGGAGGGCGAGTTGGGCATCCCAAGAGTTCGAACGAACTAGAGGCAAGGTTACAGCAAATGGGGAACGAAATGTCTCAAGACATCATACAGAACTTGTATGCCTCAATGCCCGATCGTATCACATCATGTATTCGTGCTAGAGGTATTCAACATTCTCCGTTCTTTTGCCTTTTTCTCTGAAATAAATTATCCTTTTTCTTTGATTTTCTAATCATTTAGTTTTATCAAAGTAGTTATTACGTATGTAAAATTTCGTTTCATTTTGACAACTCCTTCTTTATGCGCTAATGTTTTTTGTCCATGAGTGTTTATATGGAGAATTACGGCATTCTACACACATTTTGTTATTGGGGTGATCCTTTTTTAGTGCGGGTTGCAGTCGTTGAGGGATAAGGTGGCCAGATATTTTTAAAACCACATTTTATTTTACACAAACAAAAAGCAAGTAGCGAAACACAAAGCAAGACATTAACACGCGCAATCTACATGATGTTCACAAAAGTAGCCTTTGTTCGCTCCCGAGATCTCGTCTATTTGTAATTTTGATCAACCCGAAGCTGTCAGAATCATATTTTTCCGTTAAATTCTTTTCTGATTGGGGTTACGAGGGTGATGTAAGATTGCATCATCCAGTTTTAAAAACGTTGAAGTTTCAGTTTTAGGGAGATAAAGTCGTCGCGCGAGCGTTATTTCCCTTTAAGGGGGTAAATTAAAAATTAATTATCACGTGAAGTCTTGGACGGCTCAGAACTATACTGAATTAAAATTCTTCAAGAGAACGTTTATGTGAATTATTACACACGCGCGCGCACACACATAATATATAAATATAAATTTAAAATATGAATTAAAGAATTATATATTATTTAATTATTATAATTTAATTTTTCTTTAAATTAAAAAAAGTAAAGGTATAAAATCTCTTTTTTTAAGTTTGAAAGTAAGAGAAAATTAAGTGCAAGCAAGTTTTTAAGTGGATATCAGCGATAAATCTCGCAATTTCGAACCCCAAAAATGAGGAAGATTGGTTACAATTTTTGACTCTAAATCCAAATGGGACATATTGTGCTTAACATAAAATAAAAAATTTAATAAAGAAAAATAGTTTAAGATTCTAATTTTGGAAAATAGAGATAAAATAAAGTTTCCTTTATAAAATAAAACGAAAGGGAAAAAATCAAAATCATGTAGAACAAAACATTTCTGGCTAAGGAATCTCCATTCAAATCAATTAAAATTAGAATTCATGGTTTATAATTTATAAAAAACTAGTAGGTATGAATTACTTTTCAGATTTCACATGAAGGAGAGAAAGAATTTGGATGACGTACAGATTCCAAGACACTCAAATAATTCCTAATATGAGAAAATGTTCAATTGTTCAACTTGAGACCCATTGAAACTCTTATTAATGACAGATATCTCAGTCGATCAAGTAGGTCGCTGAAAAACATTTAGGATCTATCCATTTATATATTAGACATTAACATAAATCATTCACTTCGAATATAGTCCATGTAAATTTGAATAAAAAATCCAAGAACTATTTCATAAAGTCATCAAAAAATCTGAATAGTTCTGGTAAAAATCTCAACCTTTCACATCGCCACTTCTTAATAAAGTTTAACAACCACGTTTTAAGACCAATTGCTCTTTTAAAAGATTTTTGAGGCTCGCTTAAGTAATTTTTTAACTCAGGGTGCCTTACTTGATAACTGTTTTATATTTTGCATTTAAGTACAACATGCGTTTGTATATATACATATAGTAAAGTTCTTTCATTCTATAATATTCCTGTTATGCACTTGTATTTTTTTTTAAAAAAATGTTGAACTTTTCGATTTATTAAATAGTAAAACTTAAATTTTTTAGTTTGCAAGCTTTACTGTAAAATCTTCTAAACAATTCCAGTATTGTTTAATTGATTGATTGTTTATCAACGTTGCATTTCGAAGCTAAATTAAAGCAATCAGCAAAGGACCTCATAATTCTGAACCACTGTCAAGTGACGAGGATGACTCCTCAGCTGGCATCCCAACCAATGTGGACACTGAATCGCAACAAATTTAACGAGAATCAACCTTCTATAGGGAGGATTTTTAGCGGCATCAGCACCTAACAGAAACAATACCGACCATGAATTTGCTACTTTTATGTTGCAACTTCTAGTCTTTAGGGTAAAATTTGATTGTGCAAAATCTTATTATTGTTCAAGAATGCTTCAATGTTAAAACTTTAAATTTTTATAGTAAAGGTTTTTGTTAAGATTTCATGTTCAAAATGTTTCTGTAAACTCTAAGAAAAGTTACGTTCTCTTCTAAAAGATTTTTATAATTCAAGTTGTCTAAGCTCTGTTTTAGGTTTTCAATAAAGTCTGGAATGATAGGCTTTTTGGAAGCCTATCTCACTCACACACACTGCAAAGAAGCAGTATTACAGCTATAGGATGAAGATCATCTCAATAACTTTTAACTGTGATGTTAAGTCTAAAACGGTGTCTTTAGTGTTCTAGAATCCTGTGGAATCAGTCAATTGACAGAAGCGATCTCACTCCTGCCACTCGTCTGCTGAGAAGCACGGTCAAAGAAAAATCCAACAGATACCTGGGGAAGCTCCTTGTGAAGTCTTCAGGATCCCAGATTATATTTTCTCCAGCAAGGATCACCATACATGGTAAATATACGTAGGCTGTTTAATAACTAATAAGACTAATTTTACTGCCGTGAAACCACTCATCGGAATGTTAATTTCTGTGGCATAAGAGAAATTTGTTGTCTGTATTAACAAAAGCTACCGATAGATGGCGTGTACAGACTCATGATCTTGAGTATCACGTGCTCGAACTGAAGCGTGTTTGCGGGCGCCTACGAGACGCGGCCAGTTGTCGAAATGGAAACAAAAATCAGCATCAGAGATCGTTGATATGATTCGATGTATGATTCAAGACAGAAACAAGAAAGCGACAATATCTTAAAACGCTACATCACAGCAGACAAAGCTTGGTTGTATCACTGATCCAACCATAAAGGTGTTGACAGTAACAACGGAGCGCCTGATCTCCAAAGAGGTCGAAATCTCCTATCGAACATTTGGGGAGTAGCATTGAAAACCTTACTTGCCCTTGTTAAAATTAAGTAGAAATAGATAGTACTGGATTGCAAAAATAAATCGGGGTCGCCGCGCGACCGAGGATCAGAAGAGTGTCTCGCTTCGACCAATGGCCGGGGGTTTCCCGGTCAGTGGGCGGAGCGAGCTTTCGAGGGAGGCGGGTTTGAAAAAACAATAAATCTTTACATTGGAGAGGTATTTGAAATGAGAGGAACTAGAATTTAGGCCTTTCGATCTTGATTTTTAATGAGGTTTTGATAAAAAATATCAATTCTCTCTTCATCTTTTGCGTAACTAAACTGCCTACCCATTTCTAAAAGAAAGGGGTAGTCGAGGAAGAATCTTCTTAGTGCATTTATCGCGTCTTTAAAGCCAAAGTCATTTTCATTACTTTTTTCATTAGTTGAAGGGGTTTCTTCGGGGGCGGCCGAAGTTCCGGGAGTATTGTTTTTGTTAGAAGCGCCCGAGAGGGCAGCTGCGAAGGAGAGATTTGGGGTTTGAGGTTTTGCTAGTGTCTGTAGAGGTGTTACGATGACGAATCGTTTCACCTTTTCTCGGTTTTCTTTTGGGGAAGTCTTCACATTGGCTCCAATTATTCCAATTGCAATTGATGCATACGGGATTTTCTATCTTTTCTTGAATGGGGCATTCACTGGTACGGTGAGATTCACCGCATTTTAAACACCTAGTGCGCATAAAATAATTTTTCGACGAGTGGTTAAACAAGTTACAGTTGTAGCATTGTGAACCCCCCGGTCGTCTGTTAAAAGCGTCGACCTGCACCGTGAGGTAGCAGCACTTTTTCAGTTGAAAAATATCTGGGGAATCTGGTTTCTTTTCGAGCTCGACCATGAAGATGGAGAGCGGGGATTTTGTTTTAGATCGGGTGAGCTGGGCCACCTTTTCGACACAAAATCCTTGCGAGGTTAAGTCTTCTTGGATCTCACCTATTTCGGTGGAAATCGGGAGTCCTTTGATGACAATTTTCAGGGGGCGGGAATCCGGTGGGTCAATCACGTAGAATTCCTCGCTTTTTTCTTTGAGGTATTCTGTCACAATGCGATGCTCGTCGGGACTTTTAGTGAAGATTTTAAGATATTTCCCTGCTAGCTTGACGTCGCAGTCAGGGAAATCTTTGTTTAAGTTTTTAACGATTAATTTATAATTAGCTTTTTTATGTTTAAACATAATTGGGGGGACTTTAGGACGGGCGGAAATTGGAGCCGCTGTTTGGTTTGAGGTCGTGGGGGTTATTTCAGCTTCCTTTCCAGTAAGGCTGCTGAATTTGTTCTGTACGCTGACAGGCTGACTGGTCCCGGCAATGGGATCAGAAAGTTTTGGTTTTTTCGCAAACTTTTTGGGAAGGGGGCGAAACCACCGTCAGTATTTGCTGTTTTCTTGTTATCGTGGCTCATTAGACGCGAGTGTTTTTTCACACATGGTTCTGGGGCGTCATTTCTCTTAGTAGAGTTTTTAGCATTTTCCGGGCAATCCAGTACAGGGCAAGGAAGAAACAAAGCTAACTCACCCAAGTTTCGCTCCTTCAGGGAAGAGAGTTCATCATATTCATTTTGAAATTCAACGAGGGCGTCATCATCAGTGAGGTCAGGAAATTCCTTCTCACTTTGGATACAATGCTCGAGGAAGGAGAGTCTACCGTTCGTCATCTTAATACGTTTTTGTATTTCCTTGTGGCGACGGCATTTGTCGTTATCGGTTTCTTCTAGCGGAGGCTCAACGGCTTTCTTCTTGGGATCTTTCTGCTTGCGGCGCTTATCGTTTCCCTGTGCGGCTTTTCCGCGTTTGAGGGTTTGGAATGCGCTCGGTTTAGTAAAGTCAGGAAAGAGGATGGCGGGGTCCTTCGAATGTCTCAGAATATCGTAATGTTCTGTTTCCATGTCAGACATCGTAACTATCAGAGGATTCACTGACGTGAACTCTTCAGTGGAATGCAACAAAGTGATATGCATAAAGCCATCCAACCATAAAACAACAAAGCAGTGAATGGAAACACCCATCTTCACCTACTCCCAAGAAAGCAAAAACTGAAATTGGCTGGTAAAGTTATAACCACAATTTTTTTTGATTATGAAGGAATTGTGTAACAACACGCCACGAGTCTGTTACCTTGGATAATAAGCTACAGAGGCCACTGGAGGCGCATCGCAGCGTTTTCCTAAGACAGTAAACTCCATAAGATCCCTCGGAATATATATATATACATAATAATTCCCATTAGCATCCTTTTTGTTAAGTCTTTTTACTAATCTTTTTACTAAACCACCTTTAATTCTTTGATTCGAAAATAACATTTTAATCTTAATCGTAAATAACTAGTCCGAAATCCCTGTCCCGCCTATTCTATCCAATCAGAATTACTATTACATAAAAGTCACGCGCTTGCCACTGCCGGTATAAAAGGGAAAATCTTGTGTGATCGCTCTCTTTGTCTGCTTGCCTTCATCATGCAATCATCGCCGTTTTTTTTTTGTTTCAGCCTCGTCCACCTAAAAATGTAAATAGCTGCAGCTCTCTTCGTCTTTGTGTTGTGTCCTTCAAGATGTCGCTGCTGCTTGTCTCTTTGTCCGCTTTGCTTTGTAATCGTTGCAAATTTGTCTCGTCAACGTGAAAATGTACCGCAATTTTGTCCTAAGCTTTTGTATGTGTGTGTCATAATAAAAAAAAGATGAACGTCCTGAAACCCTACTAACACTCGACAAATTATACCACTCGGCCAATACATTACACACACACACACACACACACACACACATATATATATATATATATATATATATATATATATATATATATATATATAATTTATCCCTTAATTACCTATACAGGAAGGTGTCACAATTAACGCGCAATAGTCCTAATTCTACACTTCTGGAATCAGGATCTGACTGGAACATCACTAATCATTAACATTTAGCTATCATTTGCAAATTACAATAAAATATAAATGTGAAATTAAGGTCTGTTATTTCTGATGTCTTAAAAAATAAACTTAAGTGGTGAGCGAGAATGAGAAGAACTATGAACATGAGTCAGTGGCGCACACAAAGGGGAGGGGGGTCCGTACCCCCCAAAGCCCTTGATTTTTTTACGATTGATTATAATTCTAAGTATATAGTACGTAAAATTTAATTATTTGTTACTAATGATTAATTTTATTAATTAATGCTAATTATTTATTCAATAACTAGTTTTTTACTGTTTTATTCCCAAAAATAGACAAAATCAAAAGGAGCATGATACAAGAATGGTGAACCTTCAACCCCGGACCCCCACCCCCTTGAAAAATTCCTGTGTGCGCTACTGACGTGAGTTATATCAGAAACTTGGTACTCTTGCGTTTTATTCAGAATAAAGCAATTCCTTTTTTTTAAAATGTAATTCTAAAACTTTTTTTTAGGAAAACTAGATCCTAGGGGCCAATCTATAGGGTGATTCGCTAACATATTGACAAACTGGTAAGGTACGTAGCAGTGCCGGTTTAAGCTCATTTCGGGCCCTGGGAGCAGATCTACGGGGCCCCTTGGCACTGGTGGGTCGAAATTTACAACCAAAAAATCTGGGTCAGCTTATCCGGGCCCCTGGGTGCCCAATGGATAAACCGGCACTGGTACGTAAGGGGTACACAGACAACTCAGAATCCCATTGGAATGCAGGGTCGCAAATGCCGCAGTTACGAGCTATTGTGCAAAAAAGCAGAAACAAAGAATACAAATAGCAACAATAGGACAGAAAACATTTTATTGAAAGGTTATACTATAACAGGTGCTTGAAAGTAAGGCCAGAAGTCGTCTGGCAGGGCTAATAGCGACTCTGCATGACATTGCGGAAGAGATTCCTGGCATGTCACGTATCCTCCCGGCACCTACAGATATTCGAGTGTTTCCTTCAACTGAAGGAATAGGTGTCCGTACACCAAACTTTTTATGTGAACCTATAGAAGTTAATGTACTTTCGAACACCTGCTATAGCACAACCTTTCAATAAAATATTTTCTGCTCCATTAATGTGTTATTTCTGTTCTACTTCTTTGCACCATAGGCGGCATTTGCAACCCTACATTTCTATGGGATTCTATGTACTCCTACCAGTTTGTCGGTCTGGTAGCGAATCCCCCTGTATGTTTATAAAAGAGAGTTTGTGTTTGCTTAGCAAAACTAAACAATCCAGACGTATGAAACATGGCCCGTAGAAACTGTATGCCTTGAAGATTTGCACCTTGAAGAGATTTTTTCGAAATCCACTGGATTTTTTCAAAAATCAATTTTTAAGTGATTTTCCAACTGGTGGTATGACGTCATGTCGCGTCTAAATTTGCAAAAATTAATGCTTCGTGCAGTTTTTAGGGGGATTGTTTTACATATTTTTCCAAACATATTTATTTATTGTTTTATTTAATTGCTTTTCATTCTTTGTGGCGGAATCACAATAGTTTTTCCAAATAAATCATCGTAAAATCATTTCCGTTTTGGTAACACGATTTGTTTTTACAGTTGTATTTTTATGTGAATTTTCCTTAATAGAAACTTATTACTGATAATTATTTTGTTACAATTTTTATTTATATTTCATTCATCCATTTCTATCTATTTTTAGTATGTTAATTTTTCTCTTTTATTCTAATCTACCACAAAATCCAGTACTTTTAACACAAAAAATAAGTTCGGAATTGACGGGTGCGCGTTATACGCCGGGTATAATAATGATAACAGTAAAAACAAGAGAAAAAGATGAGTACAAGAAAAATAAGTTTTCTAAGTATATATCCAAATACTCTTTATTTAAAAGAAATGACATTTCTTATGAACTTAAATGGTTGTAAAGTGTTTTTCAAAAGCCTGAGATAATACCCAGAATACATGACTTCAAAACATAAGAACTTTCAGGTTTTTTCTTTAAAAAATGGGAGGGGGGTGCGCGTTATAAACACCGCATTTTACGGTATGCTTTTGTTAAATTTCCTTTACTGTGACCAAATTGTAGCTCGCTGAAAATTGTTTAAAACGCGCTGTTCTTTCCTCTTCAAAAATATGTTTGCCACAATAGCTTTCTTTTTTTTAAAATTTAACCCGTTTGAAAAATGGGTACTTCAGCTAGTGATCTAATATGTAGAAAATATCAGGCGGCGTTATAATCTTTATTCATCTCAAATCAGACTTCAATGCATAAGCATTAGTATTTATTATTTCATAAGCTTCTCCCTACTATGGTGAGATAAAAGCGTAGAGATCAAAGGAAAAGTATTTCACAAAAAGGAATGAAAAAAGTGTTTAAGTAAAATATTTTAAATTAACATAGAATTTGTAATGAGAGATCAGACAGAGAAAAGTTTTACTACAATGAAGCAATGACAATGAAGCAAGTGTTGAGAAATGCAAGTCTATCTTTTTAATTTCTGGATTTCTCTTAAGTAATATAAACTTATACTAATTTTCCCCCCACCAAAGTGGTTACATAATAAACTCGTACAAGGTGCCCTTTTACATTTGTTTTACAAGCGTTCGGTTTAACATAAGAATAATTTAAGAGTACATTTTTTTTAACAAATTAATTTAATAACTTTTGGAATTACTTTGAGATGATCCAAGTGCAACCTGTCATAATGGAACCTAATTTCCGATACAATTTTTGATGCACGAAATTGTGATCCAAATGCAAGAAACGATGCTAAATTTTTTTTTCTTCAGAAAATGGTATTTTATATCAGAAGTTGGTTTTTAATAAGTCTTTCCTGAAATCCTTTTGATTCCAGAAAACTTCTTTATTATATGTATTCTTAAATATATCATAATTCTTATCACAAAGCAGTCTTTTTATTCGATTACGAGCTAACGATTAAAACAAAATCTTTCTAAATGCGATACTCGCAATTAAATATGAAATAGATTAACCAAATTAACTGCCAAAATAATTGCAAAAGTGAATTAATTCAATAGAAAAATCTGTAATCAGACTAAAAGGTTAATTTATATTTAAATAAATACAGTAGGAACTCCATTTTACGAACCTCTATTTCGTGAATTCCTCTGTTTTACGAACTTTTTCCAGTAACCAAGAACAAAATAATATTGAAAGATAAATCTCTATTTAACGAATTTTCCATGTAACGAAATTTTTTAAAGGTTTTATCGGTTTCGTTAAACAGAGGTCGAACTGTAACTTCAAAAAGAGCCATTGCTAACATCTTGACATTTTTGATTTCCATAAAAAAGGTTTCAGCTAACAAAATTTGTTTCGTTAAAAAAACTGCATCTACATAAATCATATTACAAGTGAAATTCTAGACAAAGATTATAAAATTCCTTTATTTTAAAGTTATTAATAAATTAGCTTACAAAAATAATCCAAGAATATAATACTGACAGACAATACAATAGTTGAAATTTGCTGCGGTTTACATTTCAAATTTCAAAAAATAACATCATAAATACTTCAAATAAAGAAATATTTAAAATATGATATGGCACAATAATAAGGGTTAAACACATTTTCAATACAAACAATAAATCACAATAACTTAAGTACATTAATTAATAATGGAAAAAATAAGTAAATAATGGCAGATATAAACATTAAAAAAATTGAACAATCCAATAAAAAAATGAGACATTAAAACATGCATAATACAATGTTATTATGACTTATTAAGTAAACAATCTAATTAACAATGATAAACAGTTGAAAGACAAGATAAATATTTTTATCTCTTCAAATTAAAAAAATTCTATAAAAAGATAAAAATTAGTGGATTGATTTCATCTATCAATATAAAGTGGGAATTTAATAAAATAGTTAACCTAGGATGAGTATATGTGTAAATCAAATACTTTCTTATTTGCAGAATCTGGTTATGTTTTATATTAAAATGGAATATTCCATCAGTATATCAGCTATTTAACATTAATTACACATTCTAAATTTTTAGAAAAATTTGCTTACAGAATGGTAGTTAGTATATTAAAAAGAGAAGTGAAATTTGTTTATCAGATATATATTATTACCTACAGGAATTAAAAAGAAATTTTAATATACCGATCAGGCATATAGATTTTTGGCATCATGAACATAAATTTTCAAATGACTCACTAGTATTTAAAAATGTCTCGTTTACCACTGTTAACCATATCATGGTATTTTAAAATGTCTATGAACAACTAAATATTGAACAAAAGTATCCATGTTACACATAATAAAAGACAATTATGAAGTGTAAGTAGAAAATTCTAAAAATGTTATTTAATAAAATATAAAAGTAATCATTATGTACACAATCATTTAATTAAGATCAAATGACCCAGCAAATAAATGATTGAAAAAACTCAAATTTTGTGTTCCTAGTATTATATGCATTCCTAATACCTGTTATAAATGCAAGTATATAAATGATAAAATTCTAAGTATTGTTTTTGAGGATTTCATGATGAACCAATTGAGAATTTGTGCTGAAGATACATGCAGACTAATTTGTTCACTTTCATTTAATCTTTTCTGTTGAAATTACTGATAAGTTGAATAGCTGCTTTCTAGTTAGTCAGTTTTGTTGAGAGAGATTTTAGAGAACTGATATTTTTACTTTGAAGAGTTAATCCATTAGTTCTTTCTAGACACAGTGAGATGGAAAATTGTGATTTATTCATGAAAATGATGAAATTAGAGAAAAATATGATAAAGAAGCTCATTAATCTACAATCCTGCAAGGTGAATGCAGAATTCAAAAATTAAATTTTGGAGTTGAGCAGAGTTTTGTCAGAATAAATAAAATAAAATTGCAAAGAAAATCTTCATAAAATGTTGGAACACACTTGAAAAATATACTACTGAAACTCAAGAAACTTATTCGGATGTTTCAATACAATTCGACTTCTTTGTAAAAAACTCCACAAAAATTGCCATTCATAGTTCAATAATTGTATTTATTTTATCCTGATCTATAAGTATTTTTTACTTAATAGAAGTAACAATAAATATTATTGAATGAGGTGACTTGTTTCCCTTTCAAAACTTAATCATTCTTTTAATATGTCCTATGATTCTCTCTTTCAACCTTTATAAATCAGTTATAATAACTTTAGTAACCATTTTCTCAATGAAAATACTGTATATCCAAGATTGAAGAAGATGCTTTCCTCTAATCTCTCTAGGATTCATATTAATGCAATTTTTTAAAAAGTCATGACAGTTTGCTTGTTTTATTCAGAGTTTAAAGAAAAAATTCCTGACAAAGAATTATCTTGAATCACTCATTGAATTTGTAACATGCACAGAATTCCAAAGAAAGGCAGAAAAACATGATAAAATCTAACTTGATTTTATTACTATGAAAAATAAAATAGTATATGGGTACAGCAACATAGTTATATAAAAAAATTACAAATAACCTATTCCTTGCAAATAAAGTTCTAAATTTTACTTTATATTATTTACATCATTTCTACATTTTAACTATTATACAGATAGAATTTTACATTTTTGATGCTTTTAAGATTTGATCTCAGATACAACACATCCAGCACACCTTTATTTGGATTAAGAAAATCTTAGACTTTCCAAAGATAAGACAGTAAGTCTAAGAATATCAAAGTAAAGAATTACTAAACAGTTTAAAACCCCCCATGACAGCCCTTCATTAAAGCAGTTTAATTTTTTAAGACAAGATATTTCTTTAATTTAGAAATTAATATTTATGTCTTTTTGATGATTTTAAAAACATTATACATTTATGATTAAAAAAATTATTTCATTTCATTTTTTTAAACCAAATTTTAAAAGTTAGCATGTCCTTAGTCAATGTCTCCTAACCTGAGAAGTCAACGTTTTCCTTGCAATATTTTAAGAACATTAACTGAAGAGGAAAATACAATATAAAACTTCATTAAATATGGAAGATCAATTGCAAGTGTTTAGGGAGTTAACACAGCTTTTGTAGATTTTAGAATTCATTAACAGCTTGATATTTTTAAGCATACTGCTTAAAAGCACAATAATAAGTTAACAACAATATAAACACAATAAACATTACCATTTATGTATATAACTTTTACAAACACAGATTTGTCACAAAAACACTTAATATTTTTAACAAAATATTATCAATACCATTTACTAAACCAAATACTGTTTTTTTAAAAAAAAGAGATCAATATTTTTGTGATGATACATTTGAACTACAAAAATAATCATTTGCAGTAATATTACAAAAAGGATTAAAAACAAACAAACATTCAAGGCTTTTTTCAAAGCTTAATTAATGTATACTACCAGCACAATAGTGTAAATAAGAAACAGAGTAAACCATCTTTATCACATTATATTCTTGTTTTCTCTAAACAATTCTTCCAAACATAGCTTTACTCTTGGCCATATTTCATTTGACTCCTTGCCAGAAAATTCTCTTAAAATACTTTTTTTCCTATTTAAATAAAGGAAAAAATGATGAAAGAAAATAGAATCAAGCAAAAAATGATATAAACAATAGTCAAACTGGGAATAAGGAACAAAATTTCAACAAATATTTATGAGGAAATATAAAATTTAAAAAAAAATTATGAATAGAGTTTAAAGTATAAATTTACATACACACACCAAGTTTTGAAAAAGTAACGATTTATCTGACATTGCTATTACAGCTTAATTCTATGATACGACTTTAAAATGGTAAAAGATTATCAAAAGAGTTAATGTTTTTGCAAATACACATGACTCTTATTCCTTTGCATAGCACTAGAATATGTCGATCTCCTTCCCTACATTGAAACTCACTTCAACAATTGTCAACAAGCAGTAACTTTTATAGTATAATCACTGTAAATTATAGCATTCTCTTCTTGCAATTCTGTTCTCTGTCTAACTTATCACCTCACTCCCGCACTCTAATGAGATACAAATCTAACACAGTTAAAACAGTACCATCTGTCTACTAAACAGAAGTAAAACTCACAAAGATTTATTTTGATGAATGAGCCACTTCTCATATGCATCAAAATTCTTTTCTATAGAGTCAAAGTTTCAATTCTGGTTTATATTTTTGTAAAAAAATGTATTAGCATAATTGTTCCATCTTTTAATATCACATTATCAAACTTAAAGAAAGAAAAATATAATTATGATAAATAATGCTTAAAACACAATCTAAAATGAACCGAAAATACCAAAATTATTCCTAAAAGAAAAAAAAAAAATGTCTATTAGTGATAAATATACTATAACATAAAATAACACATTGTACTAAGAGTAGACAGGTAGTTCTAATTTAGTACCAAAACATTCTGAAGCAATAAATTTATATTTTTGAATAAAAACGAAAGTACATTTTCATCAAAAAAAGTATTTTACCTAAAGTACTCTAAAACAGGAGTATTTCCTTCTTTATAGTGAAGTAATCTAGCTAAGACTATATGTGGTTTATCATCTTCTCTTTGGATCAGTTTTTCACCAGTGATATCATCAATTCCCTGAAACAAAAAAAAGAGAACTTTGAGAGAAATTTTATTAAATACTTGGTATATCAAATATTATGGTAGAAAATAAAACATCATTAAATCAGAAGTATTCACACCATTGAAAATATCGAACAAACTACAGATTTTTTAAAAAGTAAGTTATTTATATTTGGTACATTTCCCAGATAATACAATATACTAATGAGATCTTTACAAAAATTGTATTAGATATATATATTTGAACATAAAACACTATTAAATAGCACTTTAACAAAAAAGCATACCTTTACCTTAATTTAAATTTTAGTTAGATAGAAATCAATTTTCAGTTTTTGGCTGTAAAACTAAATGAAACCAGCTTCTTGAAAATAAAAAAAAAGATATTATTTTATTTGTTTAATTAATATTGAACTTCATCTAAATAAAAATTTGAGTATAACACACAAACTTTTCTTAAAATCATTTTATCAATAAATTAAAAATAAATCAAAATTTTTAAATGATTTTACGGTAGAACACGCACACTGCAATGCAATAATGGGTATTATAGAAATAAAACTGCATACTTGTTTCATTAAAAAACATTTACAAAATAAATAACTAATACAAATACATTTAGGCTTAAATTTTGCCAGAAATTAACACAAAAATCCTTTGGAAAATGCTGAAAAATGCACTCTTTACGATTTTTTTCCATATAATTTCATAAGAAATAATTCAATTCAAAATAAAATTCTCAGAAAATGTTGAATGAGAGAGAATCTTCATAACTTGCAAAGAAACTAATTTTCATTTTTAATTTTAAATGACATTTATTAAATATGCACTGTTTAAAATGGAGCATTTATTTTGGAAAACAGTTTTCCAGTAAAACTGTAGCTTCACTACATTGAATGGTGCATGAATCAAACTATTCATCAATATATAGTTTTGGTCAGGTCACTAAAGATGTTACAACATAATCATGAAAACATTCTCTATCAATAAATTTCGGCCGTTCTTTCCCTCCACACACACACACAAATATCTGCTTCAATTTCATCAGCTGCTGGCAACACAGATGAAAATTTAAATATTAGACCATAACCCTCATGATGCACAAATGTCTGAACCAGCTTTGAATTTCTATTGTGAAACTACACATCATGCCCACAATTAATTTTTTTTATAATAGCCCCTGTAAAACATTCTTTGCTTTCCAGCAATTTCAAAATATTTAGTTGAATTCTTATTTACAAGACAAAGCCTTCTCACTATGTGTATAAGTGTAAGCAAAATTTTACAACTCTTAAAAATATCTGCATGGAATTATACCTCTTAAACTGCAATCAGATTAGCTGGATACTACAAGAAGTTCTTGTATATTTTTTAGTCACAAAGATACGATTGTATAGTCATCCATCAGCAAAATAATGAAGAAACAATTATCCTAATCCAATTATGTAGAAATGAATTTGTATTAATCAAGCATATAAGGCGAATTATAGGACATAAAAAGCATTTCAAGATACACTAAATGATGCTGAAAATGTAACATTAAGAAGTGGTTAGAAAGTAAAGAATCTCGGCAAACGGAGAGAGACAATAGCGAACAATATACGTTTATTTTTAAATGATTTTTGTAAACAGAAGGAGAAAATTATCAGCTCAGTAGGTTTTAATACTACCGAGTACGGTGATACACGAAGCAAAACCTTTAGGTAAGGAGTGAGTGAATATTAACGTCCCACTGTTCAACTACACGAGGGCTTTTGGCGACGGACCACGTAATTTTGAACTATGGTCAAGTGACGTAGACGACACCTGATCTGGCACCAACTACCACACCACACCAACGGGAGGAATTTTCAACTCTCGACAGATTTAACGTGCATCGCTGCCCTACACGGCGGGTCTTTAGTGGTACTGGGCTCGAACTCATGACATGCCTGCCATGATATGATACCTTGACCACTGGGCTACCGCAGCCCTCTAGGTAAGGAGTGAATGAGAGTAAGGATGGTATCCTGAGAGAGGTGGCTCTCTTTTCCCTGCCAATTCATCTTCCGAACGCAGAGTTGGTAGGGCATGCAAGCGGAGTCTAATCACTTCCGAGACGTGTTAAGTAGGTAAACGATCAGGGAATGATATCCAGGGAAGCATCTGTACACCTTTGCACAGTACGTTGGTTAACGCGTGTAGTGTACGGTCGGGCATCATTATCCTTTTGGTTAAAGCGCCTCCTCTGTTGTAAGGGGAATGTCACCAACCGTAACATATCCTGCACATATTGTTAGGCCATCAAAGTGCCCGGAATATGAGCCAGAAGTGACCTGCTATTGTAAGTGATGACGTGAGTTTTTATTAGCAGCGTACTTCAAGCAATGCGAGGGTTATTGGCGACAGACCTCGTAAATTTGAGCCTAGGTCGACCGGTGCACCGTTGGGTGAGTGGGCATCAGCTGAGATTTGACATAGGGACAAACTTTCCCTTCTCAGTCCAATCACCACGCCCCTTATAAAATCATCTGTCTGCTAAAAATACCGTCGTTATCGGCGACCATGCATTCTCTGCTATTACACTTGATTTCAGAGACATGAAAAAGAATCTGCAATGATTTCATCGGAAAAAATAGCAAAACGAATATATCCAGCAATTTCCTTTCCATGTATCCTACTCAACGTGTGCGAGAGAGCTGAGCATTTCACATAGTTTGCAATACTTACTGAGGTGCACCTACCTGAAACTTGCATAATTTTCTGAACACGCTTTCATGGTGTTGTATTTTCAAGGTCAAGAATAAAGCAATTTTTCCTTAGATAGGTCATTTATTAAAATATTAAAAATTACACATAACATACTCATCAATTTTTACAGCTATACCGAAAATAACATCAGCATTCAGATTGAAATTTACTGACAAGTTATACTTACATGAACTCTCGGAGGATTAAAATCCGTATTGTATATCCGACCACTAGCTGGATGCAACCAGCGACCTTTTAATCTGGAAATAATAACTTCATCAGGTACTGCAAGATTAATAGCTAATGTAATACTGTGTTTTTCAGTTAAATCCTTGGCTTGCTTTACAGTTCGAGGAAACCCTACAAACAAAACTAGTTAAATAAATGCTTGAAAAACTAACTTGTAAATATTTGAAAATCCCCCAAAAATTAAAAAATAATTTGAAAACCAAAACATGACTATGACTACCTTATTTATCGATAACAATAATAAAAAAAATACAAACAATTTAGAATAATGATATAAACATTATGAAACCGATAAGGACTTGTGTATTTAAAAATGTAAAAGGAGAGAAAAGTGACTAGGTAAATGTATTAACATTATAAGTAATTGCCAATGAAAAATATATGGAACTAATATCAGACATGTAATAGTTCCGGTACACTACAGTCTAGATTTATTTTTATAATAATTCACCTAAATGTATATTCAAGAGAAAAAACTCAGGTATATTAGATGCGAAAATTAAAAAACAATAAATAAATAAAATAAAGAATTTCTTTAATGATAAGGCCCACCATGGAAATATCAAGTGAAAAAGGAATTTTTATTAATATCAAAATATTCCTAATCAAAATAAATCAAATTTTTATGTATTAGGTGCCATATGACTTATTTCTTTTCATATTGAAAGAAATCTTCCCACCTTTTTTCTGAAAGAAAAAGTGTCGAATATTTTCAATATTTAAATTAAATAATAAATGAATGAAAACTGAAATGTATTCAAAAACATTAAGAAACAGCATTTTCATGTTCAGTTTTATGTTTTAAATAGGCAAATTGAGTATAAAGCTTGACATCCGATGATAAGATCAAGCATGAGGAAATTAATTCACCAGTAGAACTTGCTAAAATAAAAAACAAGTAGAACAATAACTGTGCAGGTCCATAGAGTTGTTAATCTTTACTTGCTCTTTTGCAAGTTTCATTATCACGATCCTTTCAATTATTCCACAGCACAAGATTCAAAAAATTGGATTTTTATTCCAACTACAGAGGCAGTTCAAAAAACAAGACAATAGGTTATGTGAGGAAAAAAATCTTACTTCACAGTGATACACAACACACATGTAGCAAGGGGAACTGGTATATATTACTTCAAATAGTCACTATGGTTGTCGAAACATTTGTTCCATCATTAGAACAACGTATCAAAGCCGCAATAGAAGAAATCGGTGTCAACGCTGAGAAGTCCCATCAAGACAATTTGACAGAGCTTCTGTATCAACCCATCTTCCAGGTGCTTCTTCAACAGTCCGAAAATCTGAAAATCACTTGATGCGAGATTCAGGCAGCAGAGCTTTCCAATAACGTCCACAAGAAAGGCTGCACCAAATCACGCGTAACTGAAGCCGTATGACGGATAGTTAAAGAAAAAGCATATAAGAGGTCAGAACCAATGTCGACCTTGATCTCGCCACTGATTTCTTCTATGCTGGTTTCGATATGTTTATCTAATGATAGAACAAATGCTTCTACAATTAAAGTATGGAAAAGTAGTGAGTACCACTGCCGTATTACGTTGTACTTTCGAATTCAAGAATTGAAATTTTATCCCAGAAAGCTTGTTACTTCATTTTTGATTCACCGTTGTATTATAAAGAAGAATTTAAATATTTGGATTAATTGGGATGCTGCAACTCTACAGGAACGATCAAATGTTTCAGTATAGTACATTTTCAAAAATATAGCATTTAGTGTCAGCGTTTATTCAAGATTTTCATGTGAATATTACTACATTTCATCCTTTTCATCTTATTGACGTTAAAAATCTTGAGTGAAAAAATATTCAGAAATTTAACAAAGCATCAATACTTTTATTATAAATAATCATGGATGCAGTTTTTAATATCTTTTTGAATCCATACAAGTTTTGCTCTTCTTTAGTATACTTCCTCTTTATTTACATGGATTCAGTTTAAAATATTTGAGATATCGTTGCCAAGATGTCAGCACAAAACATTCATTATCCATAAAGTGCAATTTATTATGTAAACACAAATTTAACCACAACTATGAGGTGAACATTTGCATAGTGTATTTTCTTGATTTTAAAAACTTCAGAATGATTTGATTGTATAGTTTATGCCTATTGCGTCATTAATATGTATCATTTTCACAAACGCAATGTGTAAATATGTTGAATATATAAACAAATATATCAATCATAATGTTTGAGCTGATGCAGTCTGGAATCAGTATATATTTTATGAATATAATAACTTTCCAACAAATATATTAATGAAATTAAGAAATTTTTGGGTTTTGAGTTTATACATTTGTGTATAAACTTAAGCAGGAAGCAAGACAAAAAAAATTTATAAAACAAATTAGTATTTTTAACACAAAAAGCAATTAAAATCATTTGTATCTTAAGGGGGACTGCCAAATGTATTGAAATGGCTAGGGTACTTTTGCACAATGAAATCACATTATTCAGGCGAAAACTTTTGCTGAGAACGTAAATTACTCATATTAATCCGCCTTGAAATGTAGAAATGTCAGATATAGTCTAGAAAATTTTTAAATTACGAAAAATACAAATATCCATGCTTCCAGAATTTTTTGACGCCATATTTGGCAAGCTTTATAACAAAGTCTGCAGATGGCGCCACGTGTATGCAATCTACGAACAAGTTTTGAAACGTTACTTTAGAATTAATTTTCCGGATATAAACTGCTTAAATACACATTAATAATGCCATATTTTATGAAAAAGAATACTTTGCTACAGGAATAATGACTTTAATCACCAGAAACATTAATTCTGCTTTTTTTACATGAAAAAAATGGGGGTTTAAAAAATAAAGTAACCCTAAACTACGTCAAGAAACCACACTCCCCATAACATCCTTTCGAAAAGGTGACGGTCAAGTGACCTTGAGATCAGCTGACTGTTCGTTTTTGCTTGAATTTTTGAATGGCCGGAAGAAGAATTACTTGCACGTGTCAGCTGTGGAGAGGGGGGGACTCTATTTTTAGCACTGGTAGTGGGGTTATTCCACAAAAGTGATCCTCAAACTTTTTCTACTCACAGAACCCCAAGAACACGGGTGGCCAACCTTTTTGGGAAGAGCGCCACAATTTGATAAAAAATAATTATGAGTGCCGCTTCCAACATACCTATCAAACAAATATGGAAAAGTAAAAAAAAATGTTACTTATAGGCTTATAGTGGAATTTTTACGCAAATAGCACATTTTTTTTTAATGAAAGAAATTTAAAAATAAGATGAAGTGCAAATTTAGGTTTCATTGTTAATAAACTTTTTAAAGGTTTAATTCAGTTAAGTTAGGTACAAAATAAAAATGCGTACCTTGAAACGTTTAATTTTAAATAATTATTAAACAGTTGGTATTTACTTATAATGTGGCTTTTGAATTATTCTTTTTTTTTTACCAAGTCATCTATATTAGGATTAACTTTTGCAGATGCTAACAAAATTAGGTTATTATAGGTGCACATCAGCTAGTTATATGAGTAATATTTATTTTATTATTTTCATAGCAGAAAACATTTATTCACATAAACATATTTTGATCCAAAATTTGAGATTGTCTGAGACAACCCCACTTCAATAAAATCGTAGAAATTATTTATTATTATGTATTCAAATTTCTTTGAATTTTTCAGTATGTCTTCGCGTGCCCCCGTTACAACTCCACCAGGCCACGGGTTGGCCACCACTGCCCTAGAACTAGAAGGTCTTTTTGTGGAACCCCTAGAACAAGTAAGTATTTTTGTCGAACCCTATTCCACACACACTTTTTTGTAAAGGCAATTAAAAAAAGTATTGCATCGATTATTAAAAATGTTAAAACTACTCTTTTAATATAATTTACTAATTAATAATATTAATCTGTGATCCAGGTTTCACCCACCCATGCATTATGTTTAGTAACTAAAATGACGCTTGATTTTTTCACACAAACCGTTGGAAGTCTACGCCCATTGAAATTAACTGCAATCGCATTACATATTCTGAGCTTAATTTATTTCTATACTTTGTTTTTGTAACCACTTATGCAAAGAAATATTTTTCACTTATACATATTGTTCTGAATGGCATTAAAATGTTTAGAGGGATACTAAGTATTTTGTATGAATTTGCAACAAAAAAATTTAGGAGCTTTTCTTGCTTAAATTTAGAGTTTGGACATCTAATCTGTTGATAGGTCGATAAGTCGTTACCTCTCCCTTATTTTAGGTGTTTTCCCAACTAATGTCAAAAGGTGCACTTTCCATTGAAAAACTATTTAGTTTTGCAAGACATTGTACTAACGAGTATACAATTATCTCGTGGAACCCGGAAAAGTAAACAATAAAACTTTTACACAATCTGCTAGGTAATATATATAAATAAAACACACACAACGTTTCAATATCTTTTATTATGTTATAATAAAAGATTAAAAAGTATTGCAAAACATAGTTATATTGAAATACATAATTTTTTCAGTTTTTCAATGACAGGAATGAGTTTTAAATTCTTGTGCGGAGACAAACTTCATAGGAGAAGGTGAATCCATTTTTCATACACATTTATTTTTTTTCGATTTATTTATTGTGACTCGTGGAACTCCAGGTTTCCGTGGAACACAGTTTGAAGACCACTGTTATGGAGTGTATACTTTCTTAGTGGGTGAAAAATCTGGCATTGTCATTTGATGTTTAACGTTGCTCTACAAAGCAACAAGAGGGCTATTGATTACAAACCTTGTAATTTTGAGCATCGGTCGAGTGACGAGGAGGACACCTCTTTCTTAACTACCACATCAGCGGGAGGAATGGCCTCATCTACACGGCGTGTCTTTAGTGGCAACAGGACTCGAGCCCACGACACTCCAGCCACGAGCTCGTGACCGTTCACTAAGTTACCGCGGCCACCAGGCATAACAAAAACTCTAGTGAAAAGGTTAAGGGAGTTAGAATTAGATATGAATTGTCGGCATGTGACAAATTGATTGATTGATTGAATATTAACGTCGCACTGTTCAGCTACACGAGGGCTTTTGGCGACGGACCACGTAATTTTGAACCATGGTCAAGTGACGTGGACGACACCTGAGCTGGCACCCCCCTCTCCTAACTACCACACCACACCAACGGGAGGACGTTTCAGCTCTCGACAGATTTAACGTGAATCGCTGCCCTACACGGCGGGTCTTTAGTGGTACTGGGCTCGAACTCATGACATACCTTCCATGGTCCGATACCCTAACCACTGGGCTACCGCAGCCCGGCATGTGACAAAAGGGTAGCAATATGAAACGGAAATATAAAGGTGTAAGATCTAGAATAATTACTCTAAACCTATCAGTTTGCCTATCATGTTTTAATTTTTTAGTTTGTGATGTCACTTCCAGTAGTATGTACTATAAAAATTGGGAGTAGATATTTCTATGCTTATTTTCTGCATCTACAATGATGAGAAATTCTACTAAAGCATTTAAGCATTACTCTAAGACAATCTTGCGATACCCGTTGGGAAGCTAAAATAGATTCGGTTAAAGCAGTGTATATACAGTTTGAACAAACTCGTAATAACCTAGAAGAGTTCATTAATTAAAAAATTATTGGATTCAATACAAGAAATGCCAATCATTTTTAATAGTAATGGTACAGTTAGCAATTAATAATGGTATAATATGTAATAATGGTTTAATAGTATGGTTAGCAATATTGTCCAAAATTGACACTTATCAATGAACTATTTCAAGCAAAAACATTTCTTCTCGATATTTGTCCAAAAATTTAGGGGAAAAAAATTAACATATGTTCAGACGAAGTAAAAGTGCAAGAATATATTTCTATATTTAAAAATATTTTCCTGGATATATTTTTCCTATTGAAAATGGTCATTTAAAGCATTTCATCGCAAATACTTGTAATCTCAGTTTATTATACCTAATTTTCGTTTTTGTGACTGAAAGACCGGCATTTTTAGTATTATAGATAAGTTCGATCCAACTTTAGGCAAATTCTCTTTTTTTATTCCTTTGACTTTCAGTACTAGTCATATAGCTGTTGTAAATATGTAGTTCCTTTTATTAACTTCACCTTAAGTAGAAGTAAATTTTTTACAGCATCACGAAAAACTTTTTTGTTTTTATAAAAAGAGATATTTGTGAGAATAATCGGTTCTTTCAAGGAAATGGCTACTAACTCATACTTTTACTACTGAAGCCTGTTAGAAAAATTATTTTTATGGGAGCAAAGCAATTTTATTTATTTAATTTTTTTATCCCAAACAATCAGTTTCGGTCACTTCATATAAGAGATTATCAGGTATTTTAAACTTTTAAAAAAATAAAGTATTTAAACATTATTAATTACCATCAAGTAACCAGCTACATTTGGATAGTGAATAAAGCTGTTCTAAAATAAGATTCGTAACAAGTTCATCAGGCACAAGCTGTCCCCTTTCAATGAATTTTTTTGCCTCTTTGCCTTGATCTGAAAAATGAAAAAATAATAACTTTATGACAATCCGGCAAAATACAGCACACATTTTAAAAAAATAATAAAGCAATTTTTATAATGTTTATTTATCAACTTATCATTGAAGCAACAAATGTTGAACAAATGTGCAAAAACACACAAACGAAGCAACAAGCACAGATTTTGAACATCCATCGGTATTTTTCTGCATGAAAATCGGCCTAAACAAGATTCCTGCAAATTCTTATGTAAAATGACTTCCTGAATCCAAAAATGAACCCCATTTTGCTCCACCACGCGTGTTTTCTTGGGATTTCAATCCTATTATTAATTTTTGGTAATTTTATGGTCATGGATTTGATTTAGAAGGGGAGGATTACGTAAGTATCTACTGAGTAAGTAAAGACAGGATTTGCCCTCTTAAATGAAAAAAAAAGTGTTTCTCAATTATTTTACAGAACAAAACTACAGCATACCTGCCAACTTTTAAGCTTTTTGAGTAGAATTTACGCTTTTCAGGCTTTCATTACACTATTACGCCTAGATCGTTCATTTTTGCAAAATTTCAGTTATCCGCCGGCTATTTTCTCCCCTACAGTTCCTATTTTTACGATTTTATAACTATAATGTGACCAGAAAACAGATAAAAATTCAACTTATTGCAATTAAGTTGCTTAAAAAATCATGAAGTTTGTCTTCCTGCATATTGTATTTCGTTAGCTATTGGTTCCTAATCTATTCGTATATACATTTTTATTTATTTTTTTGGAACTCAAATCATAGTATGCTTTGCATTTTCTACGTTTCAATATTGTTGAACGATTTGTTTGCTTTTATTGTTACAACAATGTCTAACAAAGGCAAAATAGTATACTTTCAAACGTGTAAATAATGTTACAAAAACGAATTCGATTGTATTAATGCATCCCAAAAGGTGGGGAAGGGGGAGAATATGCATTTTACTGACATATGTATTTGTCACTGTGGACGATACGATATTGCCTGTCATGTGGCAACTCCAAAGCTCATTGCAAATAAGAAATAAAGTAGCATTTGCTCAAAAATGGATCGTTTTTTCAAGAACGATGTCCAGTTAAATGTAATCAGGGCTGAAGTACTGTTTTTATCTTGTCTTGTAGAACATAATGTTCCATTTTGTTAGAGCCAATCATGTTAGTCCTCAGTTTGGAAAATGTTTCCAAAACCTGGCGTTGCCAAGTTGAACACATGTGCAAAGACTAACATCTGTTGCCATTAATGAACTAGCTTTGTGACGAATCTGTATGGAACCTTTCCACTAATCTTCTTAGGCGTCTTTTTGGGGAATATAAATTCGCGTTTATTTCCAATCAACTCCAAAAAGATGTACGGGATATTCAAATTAGATAAGGTATTTAAGTCGAGCGTTGCGAGATAGCAAGAGAGATGATGGAAGGCTATTGAGCTAGTAACTTTAAACGCATTACTAGAAGATTCTAGGAGATTAGATTCGTGAAGACGTCGTGCTGCGAGACGTACCAGAAAGCTGATATAAGCCGGCGGTAAATATAATTTACGTACGCTTAAAATAAGCGTCAGTTTAAGCGACTTAGTTAAAGTTAATGAAAGTTAAGAATTCGAATACGCGTGTATTTCTCGGATCTCCTATTTCGGTAGACCTTATTTGAGCTTGAGCTTAATTATTAATTAATTGCATTCTTAGTAATTTAATTTAATGTAAAGGCAAATCCCTTTAAGCGACGTAACATAATATTATATGTTATCAGAGATTTTTTTTTGAGAAAATAAAAATAATAAATAAATATTATTAGTATTCAAAATGGCTCTTAGTGGTTCTTTGCCTCAAATTAATCTTGGTGTTCAAGGTGAGACCCAGGGGGGTCAACACAGCTTTTAGTCGAGTATATAATTAAATGTATGAAACAAGGCCATTTTACACTTGATAGAAATGATACAAACTATAAATTATATCCTCCATTGTACCTGTTGCTTACTTTGAACCTGCAAAATATCTAATTTAAAGTAGCCTTTTTACAGTTCCAAATTTGATTGTGTATTCCATTGGATGAATTTAAAAAAACGTGGGATACCTTTTGAAAATTTAGTTTCATTTATGGAAAATAATTGTACAGTAATGCAAAGGGAAATAAAAATGGAGTCGTTACTTATTTTAAGGGGGGAATAAATAAAAGAACTTAATAAGTAGGAGTTGCTCGTTTCATTTAATAAATTTGGCATCAGAAAAGGTGTGTTTCTTCTTTATCTTTAAAAACTGATGAGATACTGGGAGATATATTCTATCTATAAAACTTTCAGTTTACATAGTAAAATAGTCTTACAAATTTTAAAGCATTCATGTTCTCGATGGTCGTGGTTTTAAAGTTGATTTCTTCTACTTTGATTGTTAACTTGTGCATGTGTAATTCTTTATAAATATAATCCAAAATTTGAGTAATAATTAACTCTATTTTCTTTAATAAAAGCTTCTTTGCTTTACGCATGGGCTTCATCCCGTATCTGATGCTGTAAGTTTTGTGATGTCAGGAGTACCTAGTTGAACAGTACGCGTGTCTTAGGAGACAGTTGAAGAAACCGCGAAGGCAATCTTATGAGTATGATCAGTTAAGCTGAACTTGGAAAGATACACTGCTTGTTCTAATTTTAAAGAAAATTTTCCTCAGGGGGCCTCCCTCCCGAGAACCCTTGAAAGAACAACGTTTACGCCTGGTTCTAGAGGTGTAGTCTGGAGTGACTATCAAGCCATAAGTCTTTTCAGTGTTACTCTTGATTGCTTTAAATTTCGGAGCAAGCTCCAATAAAAAGTTGGCATACGTTTAATTAGATATTTCTTTTAGTAATTCTAGGACTTCAAATAGATCAGAGACCTGGGTTTTGTTTTCATGTGTACTCTCGGATGCTTGGGATATTATTTTCTTCGAGATTTTCGGTTTTTCCTGGAGTAGTTCCTGTGTACAAGCATATGAAACTCCCTTGACTTCGGTCGGTGCGAAAATTAATTTGATTCTTCGGAGTTGTAGTACATTTCTTTGGCAGGGGAAAACATGGGCATTTGGGATATGAAGCAACATGACGACGGTATTCTTTGTAGTTGACGCAATATGGATTTTGTTGTTTTTTGTTTAATGGAGCAGGATTTGGTGGGCAGGCTTCAATCACATTTCAAACATCTGGGTTTTAAATGACAGTTGGACGTGGTATGGTTGAAATTATTACAGTTGAAGTACTGAGTGACACCTCTTACGACGAATCCCTCAACGTGTAGTCATTTAAATGAGATGAGTATAAGGGTCAATATTTATTGATTAATTTTATTGCGGTGAAGAGCACTTTCGAAGAATGGGGGAGGGGGTCCTGTTTTGGAAATTAGCTGTGAAACATTATTCTACATATGTAAAGGAGAAATGCGAATCACTCACTCACCACGATATCTCCGGAACTATTACGCCTACAGACTTAAAATTTGATAAGCGTGTTCCTTTCATTAAACAGAGATCCGCTGCAAAAGAGGTCTTGCAAAAATTGACCCAAAGGGAAGTATCGCAAAGGGGTTCAAGGGGCGTTATAGATAAAAATTCCCGTTTTTTGAACTATTAGACCTACAGACTTGAAATTTAGCAGGTATGTTACTTTCATGGATTAGAGATCTGCAAAGAAAGGGTTTTACGAAAATCGACACCCAGGGGCATTTCACGAGGGCATTTTATATAAAAAAAATAGTCACTTTTATGAATTACTAAACCCACAACCTTGAAATATGGAAAACATGTTACTTTTGCTGAGTAGAGATCAGCTAAGAAGGTTTTCAAAAGTCAACCCACAAAGGGGTTACACAAAGGCGTTATATATCAAAAATTCCCTTTTTTCCAACTACACTGGTGAAAACAATTAAAGGGAAAATTGATTTCTTGCAATAAAAAAGGAACTAACAAAGTAAATAAAACAAAACTTGGCCAAAGTATTATTTGATATAAGACCAATATATAGCAAAAACAAAAATCAGCACAACCTGCAGCTTAAATTAGGAAATTGGTCATTTTTCCAGCAAAGCAACTGACCGATGGCCGGTGAGTCAGAGAAAAACCATATCTAATAGGGTGAATGATCGCCTCTAACAGCTACACAACTATCGCATCGATGTTTCATACTGTTTACAAGGGTCCTCATCAGTCCCTGTGGCAACCATACCCACTCTTGCACCAAGGCACTCTTGAGCTCATCGATAGTGGTCTGAAATGTTCTTCGAGCTGCAATTGAGCGCGAAACGACGTCCCATACGTATTCGATGGGATTAAGGTTAGGGGACATCACAGGTCCTTCCAACTGTTAAATATCATTCGATTGGAGGTACTCGTTCTCCAACTGAGCCCGTGGGTTTGCGTTATCATCCATAAAGAAGAAATATGAATTTTGGTTCACATGTTCAGTGGAACAATTTAACATAGGGTCCAAGGGTCTCGTCCCTGTATCGCTGACCTTTCAGAGTACCTTTATCAAACACATGAAGATTGGCATGTCTGTCTGCCATGATGCCTTCCCAGACCATCAGACCACCTCGACCATAGTGGTCCTTTTCGACAATGTTAGAGGGCCGATATCGATTCTGCGTTCTCTCCAGATCATAACATGTTTCAGGTCTCTGTCCAGAGTGAATCGCGATTTATCACTGAAGGGGACCAGTCCACAATCCTCCTTTGTCCAAGACAGGAGTTTTCGGCATCATGCTAGACGGTCATTTTTGTGGTTCATGGAAACATATAAAAGAACAAGAAAAAGGTAATGTTTACGTCCTGACACTTGACATCTCTTCTCTGCTACTATCTCTTTCCTATTTCGATAGAATTTTTTAAATTTTATTATATATTATTGTGTGCCGATATGTTGGCCAGGCCGCGAGTTTGACACCCCTCGTCTAGATGATGACGATTGGCCATATTAACGATGGGTAAGCAAAGAGATTTTAAAAACAAAACAAAACAAGAATTGGGCTAAAATGTCCTCACGCTACAAATTTCAGCGAGTAAGTGAAGTATCTCTACACAAAAGTGATTACAGCGCCTCTGCCATACGACGTCACAAACCACTCCATAGCAGAGGTGTGTGGGAAGAGTTTAGCTATCATTTGATACTTTATTTACATACGCGTAATTATTTTGTTCCGTTTTTGAAAAAAACCCGTCCCTCCCATTAATTGTTTTCACCACAGTATTAGACCAACATAATTAAATTTTGATTTTTTGTTGAGCAGATATATACTAAGAGCCTTTATTTGTTTAACTTGCAATTAGCATAACTTTAACTCATTAAAAATTTCTTTATCCTTCAATCTCTATTGCTTTATTTTTCGATTCACCCGTGCGAAGAACGGGCATAGCAGCTAGTTATTGCATAAAGTTTAGCTCTTCTAGATCCGTTTTGACATTCTCAGTTTAGGAGTGCCGAGGCAATCTCTTAGTAACTTTTATTGGGAGTTCTGCTCTAGTAGCTTAATTACATAATATTCATATTCTTTTTACGTGAGGGTATGGACCACGTTTCTATATTCATTGTCATTATTACAAGTAGCATACAATTTGATGTAATCTCCTGAAAAGCGATTACGTAATTTAAATTTCAGGAAATTTATTATATATTCAATTGATTTCTATAATTCTGAGTAATCTTTAACATTAGAGGAGGAGGTGGGGTTTGGACGGCATCTGCAAGAAGGTTACTATACATATATCCTCAATTGTTTCTTTTTCTAAGACTTAATAATTTACTGTAAAATTATTACTTTCTTGTATATTACACTATGCATTGAAGTGACAAGTCACGGGATTCAATATGTAAATATATAGATGACAGTAGTACTGAGTACAAAAGGTATAAATGGGTTATGCACTGGCAACGTTTGTCTTTAATTGGCTATGGCAGCAGAAAAACAACTCGAGTGCCTTCACTAACACAACATCGTCTTCAGTGCCTCTCCTACGCGCGTGACCATACCGGTTGAACCCTAGAAGACTAGAAAATCGTCGTTTGGTCAGATGAGTCAAGATTCCAGCTCGTAAGAACTGACAGTAGGGTTTGAGTATGGAGAAGACAACACGAAGCTCTGGATCTAAGCTGTCAACAAGGCATTGCGCAAGCTGGTGGTGGCTCTATAATAGTGTGAGCTGTTTTCACATGGAATATAAACTGACTTCTTTGGTCCAATTGAAGCGATCATTTAATAGAAATAATTATATCTAGCTACTTGGAGATTGTTTGTAGCCAGTCATGGATTTCATGCGAACAAACAACGATGGACGGCAATGCGCCATGTCACCGGACTACAATTGTTCGTGATTGGTTTGAAAAACATTTTGAACAATTGCATCGAATGATTTGGCTTCCTAGATCCCCGAAGTGAATACCATAGAACATTTATGAGATATAATCGAGAGGTCAGTGACACAAAATCCTTCACCAGCCACACTTTTTAGCAATTATGAACGGTTATAGATGCAGCATGGTTCAATATTTCTACTGTGGTGACTTCTAACGACTTGTTGAGTTCATGCCACATCAAGTTGCTGCACACGATATTAGGCAGTATCCCATGTGAATTATGTCACCTCAGTGTATGTACCTTTAAATTTATCTTATTGCACATGAGTTTTTATAAATCAAGTCGATTCAAAAGAAAAGTTTCCTTTGAGTAATTTCTCATCAAAATATCCTTATTGTGAAGTTTTCTTCGCATTATTTTAAAACTATTCAGATATCATGCCTTGTTTTATAAAATTTAAAACGTTGTTTATCCTTTATATTAGGAATTTACTTACAATGCCGATCCTGTATTTTTCCCCCCATGCTTTGTCATTTTCAAAAGTTGGCATACATGCCGTGGCGAACGTTTGAACAGTTCCAATAATCAGAATTTTTCCAAGCTTGAATTTCGTCTATTTCCCTTTCTGAGTAAAAAGAGTATATACACTACTGGCCTTTAAAACTGCTACACGGTATAGACGTGAAATTTAAATTACAAGAAGTTGCGGTAATATGTAAATGATTAGCTTTTCAGCGCATTCAGACAAAGCAGGTGCAGGTAGCGACACCTACAGTGCGTTTAAATGAGGAACTTGTTCAGCCGGTTCTCATACACATATTGCATCCGAACGTTGCTGGTGAAAAGTTGTCATGATGCCTCGTGTAAGAAGCAGAAACGCGTACCAGCACGTTTCTGACTTTGATAAAGATCGAATTGTAGCGTACCGCGATTGCGGTTTATCGTATCGCAATATTGTTGCTCACGTCGGTCGAGATCCAATGACTGTTAGCAGAATATGGAATCGATGGATTCAGGACGGTAATACGAAACACCATGCTGGATTTCAAAGGCCTCCTATCTCTAGCAGCCGAGAAGACAGGCATGTTACCCGCACGGCCTTAATGGATCGTGCAGCCACGTCACGAACCTTGAGTCAAAAATTGGGGTCATTTGCAAGACAAAAGGGGTCTGCATGAATAGTTCGACGATGTTTGCAGCAGCATGGATTCTCAGCTCGGAGACCACGGCTGCGGCTACCCTCGACGCTGCATCACAAACAGGAGCGCCTTCTATGGTTCAACGAAGAACCTGGACGCCCGAATGGCGAGACGTCATTTTTTCAGATGAATACAGGCTCTGTTTACAGCATCAAGGTGGTCACATCCGTGTGTTTGGCCATCAAATCTCTGTTTCATTCAATGCCTAGGCATATAAGTGCTGTTATTACCGCCAGAGGTGGTTGTTTTGCCTACCGATTTCTCAGGATCTATGCACCCAAATTTCTTAAAAAATTAATCACTTGTTACTTCCGGTATAATATATTTGTCCAACAAATATCATTTTTTATCTGCATTTCTTGCTGGTGTAGCAGTTTTAATGGTCAGTAGTGTATTTTAAATACTCAAGGATTTGGGGAAGAAAACTAATTTTTTCAAACTGTCATTCCAGATTTAATATGTTACAGACTTGGATAGATAAACCTCCAAATTGTATTGATTCCATACTGGAATCTCAAAATTTCAAGAGAATACGGAATAAACTTTGATGGCAGACCAAAGGACACAAATATATTATAGAGTATAAACAGTAGTCATCACGGATTCCGAAGCTGCTAAAAATTGAAATAAAGGAAAACATTTCCAGTCAGAAAAAAACAATAAAAAATTATACTTTACTTGTAATGGAAAAACCAAATTTAATACAGTGGATTCAGTACGTGCGCCGCACACACACACAGATATTTTCTACTAAAAAAATCTAAAGTGTTTTACACAATGTTAGAGCTTTAAGAGAAGAAGTCACATGAAAATTCCTGATAGGAAGAAATGATTAATATTCTATGAAAAAGATACACAAGAAATAAATATAGAAATGGTAGAAATGTGACACAGTTCCTAAAAATTCGGAACAAATCAAGAAATGTCCCTGTTTTAAATTACCATTCTGGCAACAAAGTTATCAGAAAACATCAAGCATCTAGCTTATTAATCCTAGAATTTAATATTTTATGAATAAACCCGACAGTGTAATACATGCCTCAATTTTCTTCTTCCCACCCATTCATTTAGAAAACATGCTACATGCATTAGTTGTAAAATATCCAACTCCAGTCAAATTGTACAAATACTGTACGTTACAGTAATAGTAAAGGGATAACCCAGCTAGGAGAGAGTTCAATTAACGTCACCCTATACAGTTGCACGAGGGCAACTGGCAACGGTCAAGCGATGAGGACGACACCTGAGCTGGCACCCCTCTCTAACTTCCACACCATACCGACGGGAGGACGTTTGAGCCTCGGCAGATTTAACGTTCATCGGTCTTTTCTGTAAGGGCGGATCTTCAGTGGCACTAGGTTCAAACTCATGGCACGTCAGCCCCTAGTCCGTCATTGATTATCCAGCTAATTCTCCTCTTTGTTTCTTATACATTGAAGAAAAAATTACTGAAATTAAAACGTAAACAACTAATTCTTGAAAAGAACTTGATATATTTTCTGAAATATTATTGGGTGTGAATTTGGTATTGCATTTAACGTATCTTATTTCTTTTATTTTGTACTCTGTATATTTAATGATAGTTTTCTTTTTGTTTAAACTTGAAGGGGTTGAGGCGCAAGTATATATTAAAGCATGAAATCTAATAGATATTTTTGTTTACACATCTTTCACTTGTAAATTTCTCCCCATGCCGGAGTGAGGTCACAACGGACATTCCTTTCACTCTTAAGATGCCCGGTTTTAGGTAACCAAAAAGCGACAAGGGTAATAAGAGATTATGGTACATAGAAAGTCCCAGAAAATGCTTTATTGTCTTGAGTATAGTTTCTATAAGTTAAAATATATGCTTGTGATCCCCACCATCAGTAGACTATTTTTAGAAGAAATTGGCTTCATTAAAGAAAATGGTTGCTTGCATAAATAAGTGTTTTTGAACACTTAACGGTATTCGCCTCTCACTGATTGGACACTTCAAAGAGAAATAAAAATCGCACACACGATGACTCGTAGCGCGATCTATAGTAAATAACATGCACAAATATATTTAAAAATTTAATAAGAACTTATTATAGTAACATTAAATGAAACAAATTTAATAAAATATTGGAAATAAATTTAATTTAAAAGCTATTTTCTGTAATTAAATAGGAATTTTTCAAAGACAAGAATAGATAAATAGTTAATACGTTGTAAATTTTTATAAGTTTATCAGAAATAAATTTTAAAATGAAAAAAAAAAAAAAAAAAAAAAACCTCTTAAAGATTGATATTTAAAATTTTGTAAAATGTCTTCACGGGCCACAACTAATGTATTGGCGGGCCGCGTGTTTGACATGCCTGACATATGGGAATAGATGGCTGAAATTCAGATCGTAAGAAAATGTACTATGGAAAGATGTGAAAGACAAGAGGCGTGCATAAGTCGATGTGGAAACGGCATGTATGGAGGAAGTACTCGACATTGACAATGTGGTTTCAGATACTTCAAAGACGGATTAGCTATCGTATTTATTCGAATCTAAGCCGCACTTTTCTTCCCAATGTTAATGCTAACGAAAATCGGATGCGGCTTAGAATCGATAGAAAAAAAATTCGTTGGCAATTAGAGCAATTACAGGTTCATGTGTGTATTTAAAAGTTTATTATACTGGTAAATAACGAATTATTCACTTCTTCAATTTTCAAATTTATTTCAGTTTCATAAAATTGGATATCTCTCTCGATAAACCATTTTACACTACTTTTCATTTTTCACAAAAACTTGTTGAGAATTTGGGGCGAGGCTTTGATTCGAATAAATAGGGTAATTTTGAAATATTTCGATCTGTTTGCGTGGTAGAGAAAACAGTTGAAGATTTAACAACCTGGGCATACGTTTGTGATACATGTGGAGCTATATCAGTTTTTGGGCTTCTATATAAGAAACTATTTTTATTATTTTTAATTTCTAGGATTTTTTGCCTGCATCTTTAACAATGACGTAACGTACACCCCCGCATCTCGGGGTGGTCCAGGACATTAGCGGGTCCAAAACTGATGTTATGTTATGGTTTTGGAATTCTTTGTGGGATTCGGCTTGCGGCCCATAACCTGACTTTGCAGGACAGGGGCGTAGTTAGGTATCTTTAGATACCTAGCTACGTCACTGCTGTAGAAAATGTCTCAATATATGTAACCTTGCCTGAACACAAGAGGGAGCCGCTCTCCATCATGACGAAATCATTTTTAATGATTATAGCCATTACACTTCTTTGTTTTTCCTTGTGCTAGCAACATGTAATTCGTATCGGGTCGATTAATCGGCCACATTATTGATCTATATTTATTAAATATTTTTAAACTTAACTGCGTAGTGATTTAATTAGCAGCAGTGTCCGTTCTTTGAACCTTTAGATATAGTTAATTAGCTTGCTGCTAGGGCTTTTCTTCATGGTGCATCGGCCGGGAACGGTACTGCACCTCGTCGCCATTGCTAACTGCGCAGTGAATTCCACCATCAGAGATAGTCTTTGTTTAGTCGTTTAATATCGTTTCGTCGTGGACTATAGTCATCAACAACGTTCGATCAGTTATTCCATCGGATATTTTAGTGATAGTCAATCATAAAACTGGATATCCAACACTATAGGAAGTTGGGTGAGTTATTTATTTCCGATTCGATTGTTAGTTAAGATGGATGCTGATAAAATAAAAAAAACAAACGTAAAGCACTGAAGTCTAGCGCAACCAAGTTTGTTAACAATTTAAATACTATTTTAGTTAACGAAACTAATATCCATTCGTTAGAAATAGTGCACAATCAGTTAATTGAGAAAATCGATAGTCTAAAAATCGCTGACAATGAACTTCTTAGTGTCATAGATGTAAAAGACATAGAAAAGGAAGTAGAACAGTGTGAGTCATGATGGGGGGCCGCCGGTCCCTAAGGATTGCAACTGTAATTTTTATATCTGCCCTGTTGTTGTTTACAACGAAAGGGAATTCGTTGGGTGCGTCTCTTACCCCACCGAAAAGGGTGACGCGTTTCCACGCCTGGAAGAAGGCAATGTACCCATAAATACATCATGGTTTGGGATGTTTTGGAATTTCCGCGTTTGGGGAAGTCATTGACCGCGAGAGGATATCCCTCCGCTGACTCCAGACCAATCAGAAAAGCTGATTGAGTTTCGGGAAAGAATCCGCTCCAGAATACACAAGAAAACCGCCGCGAAATATAAGCGCATGCACGACGAATTGAGACACTCTCTGACACAATTTTTATCACCGATTTTGGTCTGACACGACCCTATTCGACGGTGATCGCGGTTGGAGACTCTCCGGACGCCAACATCATGATTTCTCTCTCTCCGAAATTATTCAGTTAAGTAATCATGTATATCTTTAGGATTTAACGTAATTTCAATCTTATTGTAAATAAATTAAGTGTTAATTTAAAGAACGGCCTTTTAATTTAGTGTCCTGTTTTATTTGTCTTTAAAAGATCTAATGTTTAAACTTAAGCTATAGTGTGACGCCAACTGAAATTTAGAACCGGGTTTTATTTAAAATGGATCTAACGAAATAAATTAATCAATTTAACTTAAGTTAAACCGGCGTCGCATTATCTGGTGCAGTGACCAGGATGTTAAATTTTTTTTCTTTGTACCATTATTTGAATTTTTTTTTACATCCTTGATATTGTAAACGTTTCTTAATGGATCATCACGACAAATTTTCATCTCGTGTGCCACTATGTTTTATGTAATTTGATACTGTGAATTTTTTTTTCTTGCAGTTTTGGTGTGAGGAAGAGAGTCAAAGAGTCCAGGGTGCAGAGATGACGCAGGTACTTGTGCTCTTTAATTTTTTTTCTTTTAATATTGATGTGAATTTTTTTTCCCTATGCATGTATTTACGCGAGAGCCGATTAGTTAAAAGTTTCGTTTAAATTTAAGAGTTCATGAATTTCTGTTGCCTTGCACGAGTGCTTGAATTTTGTTTCAATTTAACGGTTTTCGTTGTGAATTAAACTCACTAGAAATTTTGTCTTAACTAGTAATTAAAAAAAACATGCCACGTACACGACAATCAGACCCCCTAATGACGCAAACGGCGTCCAGGAAATTTAATCTAATTCCAATGTACGACGGAGGTGAATCGTTAGGAATACGTAGGTTCTTGGAAAAAATAAACGATGTTGCGAATTTAGGCAAGTGGTCAAACGATGAGAAAGTAACAATTCTGAAATTAAAATTAACGGGAATAGCTGAGGAATTTTTTCTATCCGACCCAACCCACAGTCAATTGACAGAATATAACGATATCGCAAGAATTCTTATTGGAAGATTCGAAAAAGCTGTGCCTTTATCAACGCGTCTCCAATTATTTTCATCGTGTATCCAGGGTCCTTCTGAGAGCGTACAGGAATTTGCAGCACGCATCAATAAACTGGGAACACAGATTTTCCAGTCAGGAAATTCGGCTCAAAACACCGCAGTGAGAAATGCGAATGACCAATTGTTACAATCTCGGTTCATAAGTGGTTTAAGAAATGACATCCGCCGATTTGTTCTTTCTCGCGATCCTTTGAATTTAGACGAATCAATCAATGCGGCATTGATAGAAGAGCAAAACATGAAATTGAACCAAATAGCTAGCGAAGAGAGATCCGGTTTGTCGTCCGCACAAACGGAAAATCCAGTTCTTTCAGCATTAGCGGATAGATTAGAAGAAATAAATTTAAGGGTCGGCCGTCTACAAGAGGCAAGTGCAGTTACAGCTCGTAAATCAAGGGGGAACTATTTTAACAGAAGAGAGAACGTTTTCAAGTGCTTTTATTGTGGAATTCAAGGACATAGACAGGCGGAATGTAGAAAGAGACAGAGGGACGAACGCGCTGCCCGTTACCAGCCCCCGGAGAAAAGCCGCTAGCGAGTATTTTTCAAATCACCCCGGGTCAGAAGGGAGACATGTACATTTCAGGGAATCTACTCTCCGCGACAATTACGCAGCCCCCAGGCATTCGGTGAGAGGGTCACACACAAATTCTGGGAATAGGGGTTTTCAACGTTATCACAGAAATGAGACTTTAAACTCCCGTGGAGAAAGCCGTATGTAGATTTTTTTCATTTGGTAGAGAAGCGGTTTTCTCCTATTCAATCTCGAGACAATATATTTGATCTACCAATAATAAAGGCTAACGTTAAACATCACAAGTTTAGAATTTTAATTGACACAGGTGCATTCGTATCTTTAATGTCTAATTCTTTTTTCACTAAAATAAAAAATAACTTTAGGGAATTTAATGTTTCAATTCAGATTAAAGCTGTAAGCGGAGACACGGTAGAAATTATCGGTTGCTATGAAATACAATTGTCATTGGGGGAATTTCAATTTCGACATATTTTTTTTATAACGAAACAAGAGATTAACGATAATTATTGCGCTATTTTGGGATACGATTTTTTGAAAGTATGGGACGCAGTCTTAGACATAGGAAAAAACCGTTTATTAATTAATAATTTTTCAATTCCGCTTATTCATTATTCACTCCCTGCGCGTATGGTACAGAGTAACTTTATACATGGATTTTTAAAACACAAAACGTGTGTGGGTCCCCATTCGGTCACAAATGTTCGCATACATGTTGAAACATTACCTAATTCGACGTCATTGGCCACTATTCAGAGTTCAGCAAAGCTACAAACTAAAAACATTCATTTAACTCACTCGCAAATCAAGATTAATCCACAGACAAATGACACCATCTTAGAAATTAGAAACGATTCAGATAATTTAATCACCCTTAACAAAAACATGAAAATAATTACAGTCAATAATTACGAAGACTTTTCTTCTGATTTTCCCGTTTCTCAAGATATTTTACCCCCACTCACGGAGAAAGATTTCAACCTTTCAGGTTTGGACAGTAAAATCAGAAGCAGATTATTTCAACTTTTAATTTCGCACAAAAGTGCTTTCGCTCGCTCTACGGTAGAATTATCCGCAGCCGCTACGGAGCATCACAGAATCAGTTTACAACATGATTATCCCATTAAATGTCCAATTTATAAGATTCCATTCAACTTAAGAAACGAATTTCGACGTCAAAAATAGCAGATTTAGAAAAGGCGGGGATTATTTCGAAATCTAATTCTCAGTATAATACTCCGGCCTTGTTTGTCAAACAGAAAGAAAAATGGCGCCTAGTTTTGGATTTTCGGAAACTCAACGAAATAACTTTGACTCAGGACTTCGTCATTCCAACATTGGACATTTCCAAAGGGTGTTCGTTTTTTCCCCCCCCCCCTTGTTTCCTGTTTTACTTCAGGGTGCTGTTGCTATGAGATTCGAGTTCCATGAATTTTTTTTTTCTGGTTTGAAAATGTTGGAAGAGGATTGGGTGTGAATTTTTTTTTGTTGTTGTTTCACTACTTGTTTAAGGAGTTAGATAAGTTTGAGTTAGGGATTTCGTGGAATATTTGAGAAAGTTATTTTAAGGAGATAGATAAAGTTTGCACTGATGAATTTGTTGAAGAATTGGGAAAGTTTTTTTTTTTTTATGGAGATAGTTAAGTTTGTGTTCAAAGTGTACGTTTATTCGATAGTTTTTTTTTTTTTTTTTTTTTTGTGGAAATGGATAATTGAGTTGAAAAGAAAGTCACATGGTTTATTTGAGAAAATTGTTTGATGTACTGAAGGATGTTTTGATTTAAGGATTTTGGGCAAGGGAAATTGAGTTGATATAATTATACGGTATAATTGAGAAAGTTGTTTTGATGTAGATAGGGTAATTTGAGTTAATGATTTGGTACGGTTTCGAGTAATTAAGTTGATGAACATAGATAAGTTGAATTAATGATTGTGTGGTATATTTAATAATGTTTTGAGATGCATTTAGGAAAGTTCGAGTTGAGGATTATGCGAGATTTTTGTAAATAAGTTGATCAGCAAAGACGGGTTTTGGTTATTGGTATTGCGGAGAAGTCGATTAATTATTTGAAAGTTGAAGATAAGTCTAGTTAGTGTTATTGAGTATATGAGATTTTGTGTAAATAAGTTGTTGAGCAAAGATGGGTTTTAGTTATTGGTATTGTGGAGAAGTCGATTAATTATTCGGAAGTTGCAGATAAGTTTAGTTAGTGTTATTAAGGAATAAGATGTGAACGATCTGACGAAAGAGGCAATTTTGGATTATCGAGGAATCATTTTAAGGTTACTGAGAATTTTGGGGGTTGGTGTTATAGAATTATAATTGAGTTATTAATTAGAGGATTTTCAATGAATTGAGTTAGCGGTATTGTTGTAAATCGAGGATCTTGTTTTTCTTTTTTTTGTGTGTGTTTGTATATTTGTTGCGCGTATAGTTACACATTTTGAGTTTTTTATATTATCTGGACTTGATACATTGTATTACGAAGATTGGTAAAAAGTTATGTTGATTAGTTAAGCGATATTTTTTTTTTATTTTGGAATTTATGTTTAATTTTGTGTAACACTTGCAATAATTTTCTTTTATAGTTAAATTACTTTACTCTGTATGTGTCGCCTCATATGACTTGGGTTGCATATCAATTTTATGTTTTTTAATTTTTTTTCTGAAATTTTCAACTGCACTTGTGATTTCTGGAATTCATTTCTCAAATGGAAATTCGAATGTATTGAATGTGGAAGAAATTTTTTTTCCTCTCAAAATTAAATTAAAGGCATTAATCGCTATAGTTAATTTTTTTTTACAATCGGATTTGCAAAATTTTTTTTATCTTAATTTCATTCTGTCTCTTGTGCTGGCGTTTGCGGCATGCAGCAAATCGTTTGCGCAAGGAATGGCATGTATTTTTTTGTGTTGCATTTGTAAACAGTGGGGGTGCATACTGATCACATGCGCACTCATAGTTTGCAATTCTAAATTTAATTACAGTAATTTTTTTTTCGTAATTTCATTTGTAACCAATGCTCGTAGTGAAGTTTTCTTTTAAAATTCCTTAGGCTACTCGGCATTCTTACAGGTTATAAAATTTTTTTTTATCATTTATACGATTCGTTAATTTATAGAATTTTAATTTGCAAATCTTAATTAATTACGTTAATTTTTTTTTAAACTTTCATTTGTAACCAATGCTTGTAGTGAATTTTTTTTTAATTTCTTAGGCTATTAAGCATTCTCCGAGGTTATAATTTTTTTTTCTCCACCTATGCACACCCATCGTTTCAATCTCTAATTTTTTTTTACTTTTACTTAATTATTTTCATTAAATATTGTTATCAATGCTCTTAGCGAACCATTGCAATTTCTTATGCTTTGAGTATGTGAAGAGTTCTGCTAGTATTTTTTTTGGTGGTCTGGGACATTCACTTCACATTAGTCTTGTCAAGATTTCGATGTTAAACGATTATGAGGTGTCTGTTTCTGGGTGCCATGCTTGAATTGTATGTAAATGTTTTCACTAGCGTTTATTTCTTATCAATGTATTTTGTTCAATACTCCTAAGTGTTGTTATTGTGAGTTACGCAGTTGTTAGATACGCAAATTTTGAATTTTTTTACGTGTTATTGTCTTAATTTTTTTTATTATTTAGCGGCACACGATTCTTTGTGATTGTTTAATTATTTCTGTTTGTCAGTCTGTGTCTGACGTTTTTGTAAATTGTTTGGGTGATCCATTCAGTGATTTTTTTTTCTCTTCGTACATGAACGTAATTGTAGTTGTTGATAGTTAATTTGTTTTTCCCTCACGGAATTGGGTAGGAACTTCAGAAATTGATTGTAATTTTTTAACATTCTTATTTTTATTTTATGAGCGGTGAGAGGAGTTGGAGGTTGGTGCTTGGAGTTTTCGACGGCGGTCACAAAGGGCCAAGTTAAATTTTTTTTTCTGATAATTGTTGTTTCATTACTAATATGGTTTCCCTGGGAGACAAAGTTTTTTTTTGCAGTTTAGCAGATTCCTTTAGGAAGATCTAAGCGATGATGGAGCGGGATTCAAACAGCACAAGACCACGAACGACTTCAGTTAGATCACGACGCCCCAGAAGATTTGTTTCTCATTCTTCAAGAAGTGGACACTCGTTCTTGACCAGGAGTTTGTGAATTTTTCCACTTGACACTTCACTTGACTCGCGTTTTATATTTGCCGACGCTAGGCCACATATGTATTTCGTTTACTAACTGAAATTTTTGTTTTTCATTCATTTTAGTTTTGTTAATCTGAGAGAGGGGAGGAGTGATGGGGGCCGCCGGTCCCTAAGGATTGCAACTGTAATTTTTATATCTGCCCTGTTGTTGTTTACAACGAAAGGAATTCGTTGGGTGCGTCTCTTACCCCACCGAAAAGGGTGACGCGTTTCCCACGCCTGGAAGAAGGCAATGTACCCATAAATACATCATGGTTTGGGATGTTTTTGGGAATTTCCCGCGTTTGGGGGAAGTCATTGACCGCGAGAGGATATCCCTCCGCTGACTCCAGACCAATCAGAAAAGCTGATTGAGTTTCGGGAAAGAATCCGCTCCAGAATACACAAGAAAACCGCCGCGAAATATAAGCGCATGCACGACGAATTGAGACACTCTCTGACACAATTTTTATCACCGATTTTGGTCTGACACGACCCTATTCGACGGTGATCGCGGTTGGAGACTCTCCGGACGCCAACATCATGATTTCTCTCTCTCCGAAATTATTCAGTTAAGTAATCATGTATATCTTTAGGATTTAACGTAATTTCAATCTTATTGTAAATAAATTAAGTGTTAATTTAAAGAACGGCCTTTTAATTTAGTGTCCTGTTTTATTTGTCTTTAAAAGATCTAATGTTTAAACTTAAGCTATAGTGTGACGCCAACTGAAATTTAGAACCGGGTTTTATTTAAAATGGATCTAACGAAATAAATTAATCAATTTAACTTAAGTTAAACCGGCGTCGCATTAGTCATTTATGGAGAATTTAATTTCCTATAAATTCAAAATTTCACAAAAAATTGCTAGCCTAACTCCACCGATTGTACCACCAACTATTGTTAACACCACTATAATCTACCTAGTTCTACAATAGATACTTCAACTCCTGAGCCTAGATCTTCGATCAAATTGCCAAACCTTACTGCGAATAAATTTTATGGTGATCACAAAAATTGGTTAGAATTTCTCAGTCAATTTGAGAATGCAATAGATAAAAATAGTAGTTTATCCAAAATTGAGAAACTAATTTATCTCAAAAGTTTGGTAGGAGGTGTCGCAGCGAAAGCCATTTCCGGTTTTGCGTTAACGGAAAGTAATTACGACGCTGCCTTAGAACTATTAAAGACCCACTTCGGACAAAAGAATTGACTTAGGATCTCTTCTCAACATAACTTCCATAAAAATACGAGTCACACGAATAGTTTAAGAAAGTTATACGATCGGGCCGATACGGAAATAAGAAATTTAGAAAGTTTAGGCATAAATTCGGAATCGTACGGTAATCTTTTGACCCCGATATTATTGAAAGTATTACCCTCTGATTTTTAACTTTAGAATTCAGCAGAAAGAATAAAAGTGATAATTGGGATTTAAAAGCTCTTCTTGAGTTTTTAGGTGAAGAAATCCAGAGTCGCGAGAGAGCGCAATCTTTCCATTCGTCAGTAAAAGAAAAACAAAATTCGAATAACTCAAAACAAGAGTGCAATAGTTTCGCTTTCGGCTCAAGGTCTAATAACAGAAATGCCTATGTTAAACAGAAAGGCAATAATTCCTCAGCAGCCGAGCTCTTAATCAATCAGTCAACTGCTAATAGTAAATGTATATTTTGCGGCGAAAACTTGTATGATTCATCTTCATGCGATTCGGTGAGCATAGAGATGAAACGAGATCATGTAAAAAGAAATAAACTTTGTTTCTTTTGTTTTTCGGGCCGACACTCAATTGCATTTTGTCCAAAGCTTAAGATAAAGGATGTTCGTTTTGTGGTTTAAAATCACACTCTAAAGCACTTTGTTATAGGTTTTATCAAAACAATTCGGATAAAACGACCTCCCACTCGCATAATTATGAAATAGCTTATGAAAGATTATCAAAATTGTGTCATAAGTTTCAAAACGATCAATCTTTATACACCGAGTATAAAAATGTTGTAGATAGTTATGTAGAACAAAACATAGTAGAACATGTTCCTAACACAAATGTAGTTGATGGTGCAGAATTTTATTTACCCCATAGAGCTGTAATTCGGTATGATAGGTCTTCTAGTAAACTGAGAATTGTTTTTGACGCTTCTTCGCATAAAAGAAGCAAATTTTCATTAAATGATAGTTTGCACATAGGTTCCAATTTGTATCCTGATTTATTTGAACTTTTATTGTCATTTTGAAAGCATCCAATTGCGTTTACAGTTGATATTAAACAAGCATTTTTAAATGTAGAGTAAGATGATTCTGATAAAAATGTAACAAAATTCTTTTGGACTGACAATCCAGAATCCTTTTCAGAACCTTTAGAAGTCTTAAGATTTAATAGAGTTTTATTCGGAATAAATAGCTCACCCTTCCTATTAATTGCAACGATCAAATACCATTTGAAGAAATATTCTTCGCTTTTCCCACAAACTCACGAACTGATAAGCAAATTTGTATACGTAGATGATGTCTTAGGCCAAAGTACAGTAGCATCCGCTTATACAACTAGCGTGGAATGAGTCCAGATCTTTAACGAAGCAAATATGCCCTTGCACAAATGGGCTACTAACTCTGCCGAATTGCGTGAACAGTGGGAGAAAAATGGTTTCTCTACTGAAACTTCATCGAACTCTATTGGTCAAAATATGATCAATTATAAAGTGCTTGGCATTTCATGGGACACTGATAGGGATGTGTTTTACTTTGATATAGAAAGTCTGCTATCCTTTATTTCGAAAAGGACTGATACAAAAAGATTTTTGTTGCAAGTTGCTAGTCGAATCTTTGACCCTCTAGGATTTATAGCTCCCTATGTGATTCGCTTGAAGATACTTATTCAAAATATCTGGGAAATGGGTCTTCTTTGGGATCAGGAAATGCCCTTGATTATAAAAAAAACCCTTTAATGAATGGTGCATGGCACTGCCTAGCCCATTGGTAGCTACGCCACTGTTGCAGGGAGATCCTCACATTCTCCGTTACGTCACTGATCTTTAATGATTATTTTCTATATGTACTGAAAATAATAGAGATGATGGGCGTCACAATAGATTAAACAGCCAGGGACTACGCTGACACTATTGACAATGCACAAATTTTGAGGGCAGAGAAAAGTGCAGAAGCCAACTGTAAAGAGGCCAGAACCTTACGCAGGGCTCTCAAAGCCGCTGAAAATGATAACTTTGAGGAAACAAAAGGAATACTCTATGCACCAAGCATAGCTGATTAATGTAAGAACTGTTAAAATTTTAAACGCGTTTTCTCGAAACCACGTTTTTGAAATTTCGGGGAAGCACTAACTCAAGACTATTCAATCGATTTGGCAAAAAAAAATTGACCTGTTATTCTAGACACACATAGCTAAATACCTATAACATTTAAGAAATTCTTTTTAATATAAATTAATTTTTTTAAACAATTTATCAACGAAAAAAAATTAGATTTGAAGAACTTTTTTTCACAAGTCCACCATTTTTTTTTCTTTTTAATATGCATATTATTGGTTAGTTCATTAGATTAAAACCTACAGAACAATAATCTTTTTTTTTTATTTTAGATGACTAAGGAAGGCTGTGTGCTTCCCCAAAACAGCTCACCTTTTTTTCGAGGACTTCCCTTTGACATAAAAAATTATAAACCAATTAATGTAAAATTAAGCCCAAATTTATTTTTTTGTACACTTTAAAATACCAATAAAAACATGTAAGAATTACAAAACGATTGCATTTTATTTCCTTGTTAAAAGAAATGCACGAAAAAACGCCGAAATTTCGGCCGTCACACCGGACTATTACCTTAAAGGTTCGTGTGGACTTTACACAACAAGCGGAGAATCAAGAATGTTTTTGCAGACAAAAATGACTTGATTTGAGAAAGGCAGATTTATAGTTTCAACGAATAAATCACCTAAACCTAACTTTTACACAGACTTCGGTTGCATTTAAAGCAATAGGAATGCAAAAAGCATTTTATTCCTTACGGGACACTGCCTACAGCAAACATGCGGGTTAGCAAATATCAATGGTTTTATAAAAATATATATATATGAACAAAATAGAGAATCAATTGTTACAGAACGGAACAATAAACTGAAAGAATAAAGTCTTAGGGCAAAAAGAACAGAAATAAAAATTTACAACATGATTTTTAAATAGCATTGTATTAGTAATCTATAAGTGGGCAAGTGCCTATTAATATCACACTCTAAAGCAACATGAGAGCTACTGGGGACGAACCTCGTAACTTTGAATCACGGTAAAGTGATAAGGAGGACACCTAAGCGAGCACTTCACTCTCATAACTTCCATACCACGTCAATACGAGGTCTTTGAGTCGCAGCACAGTTAATGCGGATTATCCGCACTACAAGGTAGGTTTTCAGAAGCATAAGGACTCGAACCCGCGACAAGACAACACCGGTTACGAGTTAGTGATCATGACCACTAGGCTAATGTGGTCGTCTAGAACAGGAGTGGCCAACCCAAATGACCTCGAGGGCCAATTCGAAAAAACATTATAAGCCTACGGGGCGCATATAAAAATATATATCTTTATATTAGAGTTTAGACCATTACAAACATTTATTGGAGTGAAAATTTAAAACAGATTCGCATATTATTGTCTTTGTTTTTCATGTATACAAACATAGATAATATGATAATAATGCAATGATGAAATAATGTTTAATTTATTTAATTGGTGAAATATTTGTTTCTCAACTGTATCACTTAGTTTTTGCCAGTCGATCTCAAATGCGTATATTTGCACCTCGTAATTGATGTTGCACGTTTTCGTTTAAGTTTGAGCGCGATTTATGTTTGATAAATTTCCAATTTCGAAAAAAAAAATGCAGTAACAAAAGCAACGTGATGTAACAAAAATAGTTATGAGATTTATTTGTTGAAAAAAAAACTCTAAAAACAAAAATATTGTAAAAAATAGTCGTATTTTGTTAAGTTGTAATGAATCTCGCGGGGGTAACAACATTATTCCAGGCAGGCCACTGGTTGGCCAGCCCTGGTCTAGAACCCAGACGTAGGAAAGAAAAGGGGAAATGGACAAAAAGTAGCGTCAAAAATAGAGAAGAATTTTTAGGGTACCTTGGAAGCACGACACCCGTGTTTACAAAAGTCAGTAAAACCCCATGGTAAAAGAAGATATCACTGGGTACCTCTGGATTGCGATGCCCGTACTTATTTAAAGAAAGCCGCCGAGGATAGGCTTTTTGCAGAAATTTAATTTGTGCAGAATAATGAAATTTGTAGCTCTGGTAAAAGTATAAATGATTAATAACATCCTTTAAACTTGCAGTAAATATAAATATCACAGAAACAATTTATGGAATATATTCAAGATTGACCCACGATGGAAATACCACTTGGAGAGAATTTTTGGATAAAAATGATTAAAGTATTTAAAGATTTTTTTACAGAAAATCTCAAATATTTTGATATTTTTTAAATTAAAATAAAATTATAAAAGAGGATAATAGTCACCGTTGCTCCATATAATCCTCATCAACCAATCAATGTAAAACTGAAAGAAGTGGAATTTTATTATTTCCAAGACACTTTGCTACAAAAAAAGGAGCTACATATGTTTTTTCCAGTCCATCATATTTTAAAAAATTTTCCTTAGAATACTCGGAACGCATAAAAAATATTTCAATTATAAATTAAAATTTCAAAGAAATTTTATTCAACTACACAAAAAACTTAAAATTTAAACTGACCACACATTCTTATAATTTAAAATCAAGAAATCCTTGAATTTTTTAAAGAAATTTTTCAAGTGTAGTGTTAAATTCATTAAAATTGTTAAGAATTCATAATTTAGTTAATACAATAAAATTTTTAAATGTCTAATTTTGGAAAGGGTTGAACACGGTTGAAAACTAGTGGCGTGGGTATCAATGGGCTAGGCGGAGCCATGCACCGGGGCCCTCAAGCTCAAAGGGGCCCTCGGACCCTGACCACCAAAGTAAGCCAAATTTGCGATAATTTCTACCAAATTTAAGATATAAATATAAAAGACTGCAACATAACTATAATCATCACAATTCAGTTGAAAGTAATTTTTAATTTGTAGGGAATTCTCCTAAATAATTTTCGTTGTTTGTTCAATATTGCGAATTTTACTTATTGAAATTTTTTTAGTTATTTTCAATTTGCTATAAACTGTTACTTGAAAATAAACTTCAAGTTCCATGAAAAATCTTACCATACTTATTATAACGTCTTAAAAAGCCAACACACAAGGAACAATTTCTTCCTAGTTACATTCTGTTTTTAATAATATGATTCGTAATAAGCTAGTTTCACTATTTCGCAGTCTTCTCGTATCTGCAATACACTGATGTAATATTGCTCCCCCTTCTCTGCTCTTTTGCAGAGAGTTTTTTTTTTAATAATTATAATAAAATATTATTTTCCTGACCGGAACAACTGTCCATGCACCTCTGAGCCCAAGGTCACGTATACTGAGATGGGCACAGTAGCTCTTGGCCCCCATGGACTGTTGTGCACTGTTATATTTTTTGTATAATTTTCTGTCCATCTTAGTGGACCATTTTATCGCTCTTTGCCCTCTGGTGGGTGAGTTCGATCCTCTCGAATAAATAAACAAATAGCCAGGGATTCCCCAACGATGTTTTGTAGCGTCGTTTCTGCTTTCTTTTAATGTTAGTAAATACTCGAGTCCACATACGAATTGTATTGGATAAATTATAACACTAAAATTGCGGATAAAAAAATGAAACCTATTTCCAAGAAAAAGACAGCAAATAAAAAATGTAGCTTTGTTTATTTAAAACATTCATATATTTTTACTTTTTTTTACTTATTGAAATCCAACCAAGATAAAGCTCTCACTTTTTTTTGTACCAGGGCCTTTGGATACCTAGCTACGCTACTGTTGACAACTGCTCAGAATTAAAAAATATATATATACAATATTTTTTTTATCTCTAGAATTTATTAAGGATAACCGAAATGATTAAATGTAATACAATTGTTTTAATTCTCTATAATTTATGACAAGTTATTCGAGCTGCATAATTCACTCAAGAAATGAAATAACAGCTTTTGCCTTGATTGTACCATAATAACAAAGTACTGCAACTTTATTTAAGCATTACAAATTTTTAGATGTAGCTTTACATTTTTCAAGCCGTAATGATTATTTCTAGAGATTTCACTTTAATCTTCAGAATAAACTGCTACTGTTATTTCAAAATCCATTTGTAAATAACAAATGATACTGTGATGATACTTAAGTTTAATTTAATCAATACTTTGGCAGTTTAATAACAGTCGGAATTTATGGAATATACCTCCAAAAATAAAGATTTTATACCTCGAATTGAATTAATTACACCAAAATATTTTTTCTATAATTTAATAAAATTGAAGTTAGTCTTAAATTTTACCAAAAAGATATACAGACATAGATAGGAAAGGTTAAAGGATGGAAACGTCATAAAACCTAATTGCAATAAATGTAAGGAATGTTTCATATAACTTTAATTTATTTTCTACCAATTCATACACTTGGAATATTATTTATCAGATGTCTTTATATAGTAATAATTTGTCATTCCACTTATATAAAATACTAGCTGCATGGCCCGGCTTTGCACAGGCTTTCTCTTTCCCTCGTGACGCCAGCAATTATGTGTGTGTTTGTACGCACGCAATGTGAGTGATTTCTAAAATTATTTCATTAAATTTCCCTTTTTCGAAATTTGTTCCACATATTTTCGATTTAAGACAGGTTTTTTCCCCTCCCTGTAGCCCGGCATAACACTGTTTTTTTAGTGTAAAATTACTGTTTCCTCTTCCCCTCCCCATCACAGATAAAATATAGCTTCAAATTTCGATCTATGACTTTTAAAAAACAATATTGCATTAGTTAAAAAATTATTAATGTGAAGCAATAAAAAGAAAACGATTCTTTAGTTAGCTTAAAAATGTCTCTGAAATGTATTATTATCCAAAATAATAGACAATGTACTTTTTTAATTAACAAATAATTAATTTAGTAATGAATTAATAGAAATACTTTTGAAAAACATTATATATAAAGTTATAAAAACAGTATGGGGGAGAGAAACGTAGATATATATTTACATGTACTGAAAAAAAAGCATTCAAAAAAAAAAAAACAATGATAAAAACATTTTGATATTTTATTTTAATTTCATAGTTTTCCTTCCACAGTCATAGTTACAAATTTTGTGTAATGAACGCTTAAAATAGTGTAAGTAATTTATATCAGGAAGTGTAATACATTAATATTACTTTTTGTTGTATTTATTTTGTTAAAATCTTGCCACCACCTCTCCCTTCGAAATCTAGGTTTATTATGAAATAAAAAAAAATAGTGATTACACTAATCAACGGAATAAATTAAAAGCGAAAGCGCACTGAGGTATGGCGTAGACAAAACAGAAGGGATAAAAAAAGATATATGAATGCTGTCACGGGATTTTTTGCAAATGGCAGAATTTTTTTCTACTTTCTTGACAATTGTCGTTATATTTTGAAAACTTCTCACAATATCTTTATAAATTTTAGCCTATGTGTTATTCTGATTTATAAGCTATATTACTGTAAAGTTTCATTAAAATCCATTCAGTTGTTTTTGCGTGAAAGACCCACAAAGATACTCACAAACTTTCGCATTTATAATACATATTAGATGTGCAGTTACATAGATAATATTTTCAATATTAACATGCCAATAAATGTGATTTCACACTAAATGATTCAACTATATTTTTTTAACATTTGTATTTATGAATCAGCAATTTCCAAACGTACAATTCTGTACATCAGAAATAAATTCTTTTACAATATTTTTAATCAATCAAAACTATATGCATTTTTAGAGAAAAAAAAGATTACAAGATTATAGACTAAAATATGGCACAGACAAAATAAATATATTTCAATTAACTGGATTTATTACATTTAAATTTCTCTCACTAGTTTACATTTTAATAATAAAGCAGTCAATAAAGCTTTGATTCAATTATATTCAAGAATGCAGAAATAGGAGAGAGATTCAGACAATCTTATGTAATACTTAAATATTTCTAAAATTTAAAATGCTAATTTGCAAGTGATTTTCTTTTCAAAATGCTTTAAAATTAAAAATGTTTACTAATTGTTATAAATAATTTTACAAATTTTTAATTATTATACATTATTTAACTTTTATTCCTTGTAAAAATTTATTTTTAATGCACAATGATTAAAACCCAAGATATTTTACAATGTGCAAGTTGAGAGAACCAGCTTTAGATATTATTTCTATCTATTTCTTCCATTTTCAAACTTAGCAAGAATATTCTACATATAATTTTAAATAGAATAATAATTTTATTTATTTTTAAACATATGGTAAACCCACTCCTCAAAGGATTTTCAAAACCAGTAACTTTAGAGCATTCATGTACAGTATTCAGTGGATTTGTGTGGATACAAAATGAAGACACTAAAAAAATAAAGAATTTCAACATTGGCTTATTTACTGCTCAGAAAAAGTTGGGTAATAACTAGTGTGCTACAAATTTCACTCAACTTCTCTTTTCATCAGATTCACTAAATTATGCACTATCACCTTATTATTTCAATCTTTTTAATGCACCGCAGGATTATGAAATTTCCATGCACACATTTCTGTAATAAACCCATATTTGTGTGGACTAAGCCTTTTCAATTACTTGTATGAATGTCATTTATTAACTAAAACTGTATAAATGAAATTCACAACAAAAAACTCATTGTTTTCTGCAATTTTTTAAGAAATTCATTGTGTCTTTAACTCGAACTTTTATTTACCAAGTGTTTTTCTTATTTCCTAAGTGAACACTTACATACTATAACTACATCAGTCAGAACATGTCTAAGAAGTGAATACAATGTCAGTTGAGAAAAGAAGTCTGCAACCTGTGGCACATGGAGCGATTCTCAGTGGCACTCTACAAAATTATAAGATCAGGTTAAATACCTTTGTCTCTCCTCTCTATGCCTCAAATATAAAGACTATTTTGTACTTTGAATTCTTTGATATAAAAGATTCTGCTGAATCCATTTGTGTGTAGTTTGTATAATTTATGTAAAAAAATTCTCTGTTTAAACGTGACTCATTCCCTTAGCATCAAATATTCATCTCAAACCAAAACCATTGCTTAATAATTGTAAAATGAAGCATCACTCATTGCTGCATCATGAAAAGAAAATCTTTAGAGTTACTGACAGCAAAACTCACAGAATTATGAAACGATCTGGAAAATAACTGTTGTAAATCAGCAGTTATTTTAAATTGCTGTATATCATTGCCCAAGCTATTTAATTGGTTGAAGAAATTTGCATGAGCTATGCTTTTCCCTTTTTGTTCTACAAATATATGAACAAATTTTTTTCCATATGAAATATACTATGAGTTCACAAAGTTGTTTAACAAGTAAACATTCAGAATCTTGCACCAAAATGAGTCACTAATTATACTCCTGATATTGTGATATTAAGTAGAGCTTTGCAGGGACAAGGTTTGCATTAAAATTTTAGTTTTTTTTTTTTTTTTTTTTTTCTTTTACAATATTGCAGGAATACTTATACTTTGTGTGTGTGTATTTATTTCTTATTTTTAAAAAATATTCTTAAGAGATACATAATATATGCATAATTAAAATTTTTTATTTATGTTGAAAGAATAGTTATATTCTATGTTGTTTATTTTAACATTAATGAATATTTTTAAGTGGTGTATAATTAATATATAATAAAATTCTATGTTGTATATGTTTTGACCTCTATTCTCTAACTCTGGATGCATTGCTATGGGAATCAAATTGTTTCAAATATTTCCTACTACGTATCACAATGAATCATATTGATATATTAGTTCGGCACATCACAGCTATAAGGTTGCCCTTGGTTTAGAATTTGCTCTAACATTTTTTTTTATACCCAGTAACCTACTTAAAAGGAAAATTTTAATGCTAATTTGAAATTTGACCAGAAATTGCCAAATTCTCTGTAACTCCTTCAGTTTAATAAAATATGTTAAAACTTCTTATGGCTTTAGAAGAAATTTTTATTTTTCTAACATTCTCTTAGAAAAATTAAATCTCACATGTATTTGAACTATACAAAAACTTCGAAATATGGAAAATAGAGAATTGAATTAAATAGTTAAAAAAAAAAGTTTATGTAAAGTAAACATTTAAAGGATCCAAAGGATATATATATCACAATTGAGGTATATGGCATGCATTCAAGAAGTAAATGAACATCTCCAAAAATTATTATCCTAAAGTAGACTACCCAAAATTTCTCTTACTCATTTAGGAATGAAAATATATTGCAGGATTATAGAATTAAGATAAAATAAAAATTTCACAATAACTATGTTAGATAGGAGATGCTCATTTTTAGCCCTCTCAATATAAGTAATTATGTTAAATGTGAATATTCACAAACTCAGGAAAATTTGATGTCACAATGGGTCTTTAGTAAAATGAGGATTCAAACATGTGGTTTGTAGGACAAATTTTATGATAATTGTGCACAGAACAAAGGAACTAATTTGATATCGGGCGTAATTGCGCCTAGCTGCATTTGCTGTAGTTGGAATGTAATCCAATATGGCAGCCTAACGGTATATAATTTAATGATACACAATAATTTAAAAGAATTGTTTTGAAATACATTGAAATGTATTTCAAATAAAGGATATAGGAAGAGATTGAGAATAACCTAGATCAATCAATAAATAAATAATGAATATCAATAATCTATACATCTATACATATAAATAAAAATGAAGAGTCTGTTTGTAATTTGAAATTAACAGCTTTTTACTAAATGCATTTAAAAGTATATACGGTACTTACATGAAAAAATACATTTTTAAAATTTTTGTCTGTCTGTCTTTCTGTCAGTCTGTTTGTTCCGGCTAATCTCTGAAATGGCTGGACCAATTTTGACAAAACTTTCACTGGCAGATAGCTACTGTTATAAGGAATAACTTAGGCTACTTTTATTTCAGAAAAAAAAAATTAGGATTCCGAGAAAATAAAATTAAAACCAATGAAATAGTGAGCAATATCCGATTCAAACAGGGATTATTTATTTCAATAGAGACTATTTTTATTCAATAGGGACTATTTTTATTAAATAGGGATTATTTTTATTTAATAGGAATTATTTTATTTCGCGAGCCATCTGTCTCAATGATTGCTAGCAGTTATATCAAACTTTTTTCTTTGATTAGGTTGCTGCCATTCGCAACATTTCCCGTTCATGCCTTGATCCTAATGATTTTACAGTCCTTAACTGCATTGTCAAAGGTCATGCGTCCCTTTCACTCCCTTCCTTGTGGCTTCGTTTGTGTTCAGGTTTCACCCTACTTGCTACTTACACCTATTTTGATCCTAAAGATTTTAATGCTCACCCCATCGACAGTGTCAAAGGTCATGCGTCCTTTTCACCCCTTGCTCAACAAAAAGCAAAGAAAAAAATAAAACAAAAAAGAAGCATAGATTCACAAAGTAGAAGAAAAGTTTTCGTAAACTCTGCAAAGTGAATAAACACTTTTTTATTAAATTCCATGTGGACGAAGTCGCGGGAAACAGCTATTTAACATAAAATAAATGCATCAGAAAGTAATATTAATGTATTACACATCCAGATAAAAATTATTTGCACTATTTTTAGCGTTTATTACACAGAATTTGTAACAATGTGTTACTTTTGCTGAGCAGGTAGGTGTTTTCAAAAATCAACCCACAAGAAAGTTACGGGGCGTCATAAATAATAATAACAATAATAAAAAAATCAGCAATTTTCACTAAAGACTTAAAATTTAGCAAACATGGTTGTTTCGTTCAGCTGAATTATGTAAAAAGCTTTTTTTTTGTTTAATTTATATAATTCACGTAAAATTAACTCATTAAAAACTTCTTTATCCTTCAGTCTGTATTTTTTAATTTTTAAATTCACCAGTGCGAAGAACAGGTATACCAGCTAATATGTAGTAACATGTAACATAAGCAGCATATAATAATCTATACATATAAATAAAAATGAAGTGTCTGTTTGTAATTTGAAATTAACAGCTTTTTACTAAATGCATTTAAAAGTATTTACGGTACTTATATGAAAAAATCAATTTTTAAAATTTTTGTCTGTCTGTTTGTTCCGGCTAATCTCTGAAATGGCTGGACCAATTTCGACGAAACTTTCACTGGCAGATAATTAAAATTATAAGAAATAACTTAGGCTACTTTTATTAAAGAAAAAAAATTAGGGTTCCGAGAAAATAAAATTAAAACCAATGAAATAGTGAGCAAAATCCCAATAGCAAATAGGGATTATTTATTTCAATAGGGACTATTTTATTTCGCGAGCCTTCTGTCTCAACGGTTTCTAGCATTTATATCAAACTTTTTTCTTTGATGGTCGCTTGCCATTCGCGACATTTCCCATTCATGTCTTGATCCTAATGATTTTACAGTCCTTAACTGCATTGTCAAAGGTCATGCGTCCCTTTCACTCCCTTCCTTGCGGCTTCGTTTGTGTTCGGGTTTCACCCTACTTGCTACTTACACCTATTTTGATCCTAAAGATTTTAATCCTCACCCCATCGACAGTGTCAAAGGTCATGTGTTCCTTTCACCCCTTGCTCAACAAAAAGCAAAGAAAAATAAAACAAATAAGAAACAGATTCACAAAGTAGAAGAAAAGTTTTCGTAAACTCTGCGAAGTGAATAAACACTTTTTTGTTAAATTCCACGTGGACGAAGTCTCGGGTAACAGCTATTTAACATAAAATAAATGCATCAGAAAGTAATATTAACAAGTTACACATCCAAATACAAACTATTTACACTATTTTAAGTGTTTATTACACAAAATTTCTAACAATGTGTTTCTTTTGCTGAGCAGGTAGGTGTTTTAAAAAATCGACCCACAAGAAAGTTACGGAGCGTCATAAATAATAATAATTAATAATAATAATAACAATAAATCTAGCTATTATTTCAGCTTAAGACTTAAAATTTAGCGAACATGGTGGGGTTTTTTTGTTGTTGTTGTTTAGATGAGATATGTAAAAAGCTTTTCTGTTTTTTTTGCTTAATTTACAATTCACGTAAAATTAACTCATTAAAAATTTCTTTATCCTTCAGTCTGCATTGTTTAATTTTTACATTAAAAATTTAATAGCACATAAAAAAATTAAAAATTAATTAATTTTTAAATTAAAAATTTAATAGCGCAGAATTACACAGAAGACGCAAACACTAGAAAAATTACACCAAAAATGGTTACATTTTTAAGAAATTAGAAATTTTTATTAAAATCATCTGAAATTAAAAGGGTTACAGCAGGAAAAAGCCAATAAAAGTTATTTCTAATATATGTTATCCCCATGGCAACAACATTGATAGATGATAAAAATATTAAGATAACCATATTGTAATGTTATCACCCATTTTGGCGAATATAAACAACAACTTGGCGCTATTACCCATGATATCAAACTAGCACCAGAACAAAAATACATTTCAAGATAGCTAAAATTTAGAAAATTTTTAAATCGGTTGTAAACAAACATACTCTCTGCACCAAAACCAACATTTGAGATATTTTCCCATTTTTCTGTTTGAGTACATACACTAAATAGTTATGATGAATAAATTGCACAAAAGATTTGTCTTCAAGTTATGCATAAAATAGATACACACAAGAGAGTAAAAGAAACATTGTATTCATTACGGAAACTACTCTAACTAAATTGATGTAATTTCCTGAAGAAACGAGCAAGAACTTGTTTTAAAACATTATGAATAGTAAAAAGAAAAGAAAACAATGTCTAATATTAAAATAAAAATATTTTATTTTGAAATTCTTAATATGTAAGCCATTTCCAGCATAAAGGCAAATCAAACACAGAAATTTAGAGTTGAATTTTTATCATGGAAAAACCAATCAATATGTTTGTACCTATTAAAACTAATTTGACCAAAATAAGCAAATTTAGATTTATTTCAAATCATTCTCAAATGAGCTTCCTTTCCAAGTAATCTTTAAATTTATAAATATATACACATATAATAAAATTATATACTTCAAATGAAATGAAAAATGTCTGTAAAAAGTTTGGGCTGAGAGAAAAATGCTGAGAATGCTTCAGATATCACTTTTTAAGCAAAATAAAAAAAAAATATGCAACATTATCCTCACAGATATTCAGACAAATAATATATAATTTCAGTTAAACAAAAATCATTTGAAAGACAGAAATAAGGAGGATTTCACCAAGGGTTTCATTAATTTTGTTTGAATTTTTATGAGGTCAGATACAAGTTATAGGTGCATTAAAAAATATAAACAAAGCTTTATAATTTGCTTCAAAAAAGATCAATATAACTTTTTAAGCATGAAAATGCAAAATATAATTTAAATAATATGGCAGATTTCCTTAAATATGCATAAATTAGAAAAAAAATAACATGTCCTTTGCGACAGACTTTGAAACAATTAGCATCAATTTAACAATCCTCATGAAAGTTAAAATTTAAGACTTATATCCAAAGTATCAGAAACAAAATTCTCCAGAAAAAATATATGCTGTCTTAAAAATTATGTATTTAAAAATTGTGGAAGAAAGAAAAAGATAATCTCCAAGTTTATACAAATGTTTCTTTTATAAATATAACTCTTTCTACTTAAAACATGAAGTTTAATACATTTTCAGCACGACTACATACGAAAGTTTCCTTAACTAAAATACATGAAACAGATATTAAACTAACTCAAAATTGTAAGACTCCATGTAAAAAATGTATTTCACACATTAAAAAATGCGCAATTTTGGAAATATATTTTAAATTTTCACAAAAAAATTTATAAAATATTCATTATCAGTGTTTTTATAGTAAATGCTTTGTGTTTGTGAAGTCTTCAAAGTAAACTCAGAAAACAGAAATAACACGAAATAAAACATTAAATAAATGGAATAAAAAATAATTACCAGTATTTCTTGATATGTGACTACGCAAAATATCTCCACTAGCCAAATATGACAAGTTAAAATTCTTCACAATGCGAGATGAAATGGTTCCTTTTCCAGAGCCAGGTGGTCCCATTATCACAAAGCGAAGAAAGTTCGCCATTTTCAAAAGCAATAATATTTAGATGATAAAATATATTAAGTACCCAATATCATGTGGAAACGTTTGCACAAAGGAAATAACATCCACCAAACTCTCACACACGTCATTTTCACATGTTTCTCCGTTGCTATAGCAATCGAGTTTATCTAAGCAGAGCAAAAAAAAGTTGCCATATAGAAAACAGTTATGTATTTATGTTTTTTTCTGTGTCCATCAAAATACACTGCAATTTACAAATGCTATATTAAAAGGTTGCAATTTAAAGGAAATGAAATTTTTCAATATCTACTAATCTATTAGGATTTCTCTTGTCTTTTTTTTTTTTTTTTTTTTTTTTTTTTTGAGGGATCATAGCCTGTGTTGCTCTATATCCCCTTCAACCTTTCAATCAATCAAAAGGTTGCAATCCTGAATTGAAAAAAGGGGGGAAACAACTAAGGTTACTCGATAAATATAGTTCGATTTAACTGATACCCTAATAATTCGATACATATTAGGCTTTTAACAAAGGCATTAGACCAGGGCCGACGCTAGGGGTGGGCAAGCTGGGCTCCTGCCCGGGGCGGCAAATTGGCTGTAAAATTAACTAGTTTATGAAGGAAATAAACCAAGATTATAACCAAGAGTTTCACGAGTCAAAATAAAAATTAGAAGAAAAAAAATTTAAAATGTGTATGCAAAATATTCACGTTTTCTATGGCTCCACAACAATCGAGGATCGGCTAAAGGGCTTCACAACAATAGCCATTGAACGCGAACTGACTGAAAAAATTAACATTAAAGAAATTATAAAAAAAAAATGCTCAGAATTAAAAGTGAGAAAGAAACACTTTTAGCTCTCGGTTTAAATGTATTTTTAATATATAATCAGTGGCCCCTCCGCAAGGTCAGATCTTGGGCCCCAAGCAGCACCTCCTAGATACAAGGCCTGGCCACTGATTTGTGACGTCACTACTAATAGGGAAAGATCGTCCATCGCCTACGGAGTTTCTCTGATGCATTTTTTGAATACTTTTTGTTATTAAACTAATTATACACATTTTTTTACTGGAGATTAAAAAGAATTAGTAAATTAATCATTAAATTGTATTTCATGTACATAAAACATGAGTAAATATTAGTTTTCCTATTTAAATAATAATTGCAAGTATATGATTATCTATGTATTAACAAGGAACGCATTGCGTTGAACATAAACACATTACATTGCAGCAAATTATAAGAGCCTTTTGTATGCGTATATTTCTTTTTTTTTTTTTTTACATAACTATGATTATTTCTTAATTTTAAAATTTATCTTCTTTTTTTTTTCTTTCAGAATAGTTACAAAGAGGAAAATAAAATTAGAAATAGTTTTCAAAACAAAAAACGACATATACATTTAAAAGCAGTAACTTTATTGGTATCTCTCTCTCGCACATCAAGTATTATTAAATAAATTTCAAATATATTTGTAGATAAATCTACACCTGTATAATTATAGATATATATACAGGAAAATAAATATATACTTAAAAATATATTACACAGTTTGTTTAGCTGTTTGTCTGTCACTTTTCTTTCCTTAAATTTTTAGTACTTTTTCTCTCAAAAGTAGTTAAATATGTTTTAAAACTTTATTGGTATATCAAATTAATAAACAAAAGTTTGCTGTCTGCATAACAGCATGAAAAATTACCATAAAATAAGTTGACAAAAATATTTTTTGTTAAACCCATACATATATGATTACAGATACATACATGAAATTAAATATGTACACAGAAATAGATTACACAGTTTATTTAGCTATTTGTCAGTTACTTTTCATTGCTTAAAATGTTTCTATATTTTTAATCCAACAATAGTTATTCAATTATGTATTGTTAAAAATGTAGATTAAATGTTTTAAAACTATTGGTATCATGCACAGTAATAAGCAAAAATTCTTCACTCTCTTCAATAACAGAATTAAAAATTACCAAAAAATAAAGTTCCCATAAATAACAATATAACAGGTTATCGTAAAATAAGTTAAAAATACATATTTTAGATAAATTGTACATATATTAAAGCATAGATATATACCTGAAATAAATGTATATATAGAGAGAAAATATAATACACCCATATATAAAAATGTAATTCATTTAGCTAATGAAGTAGGTATTTTTTTCAAAGCAAAAAAAAAAGACAAACAAATTTAAAAACAGGAGCTTTATTGGTGTCAAATACAATCACAGCATTAAGAATTATTAAATAAATTTCAAATATATTTTTAGACAAAAATCTATACTATAAAATTATAGATATATACAGGAAAATAAGTACATACATAAAAATAGATTACACAATTTATTTAACTATTGTCACAGTTACTTTTCTTTCCTTAAATCTTTGGTACTTTTTCTCCCAAAAGTACTTATTCAGTTATACGTTGTTACAAATGGGAATCAAATATGTTGTAAAACTTCATTAGTACCATGCATAGTAATGAACAAAAATTTACACACACACTATTTGCAATAACAAGCATTAAAAATTACCAAAAATAAAGTTCCTACAAATAACAATATGACAAGTTATTGTAAAATAAGTTAAAAATATTTTTTAAATAAATCATACATGTATGAAAGCATAGATATACACCTAAATATATATATATAGAGAGAGAGAAAAATAATGCTACCACATACATAAAAATAATGTACTTTATTTAGCTAATAAAGTATGTATTTTTCTTTTCTTCGTTTCAACCTTTTTAATATCATTTTTTTCCTTACAGTAGTTATTTAATAATACATTTGTAGAAGAGAGGATAATATGCTTTAAAACTAGCTCAGAAGAATGATCATTGTTACAAGGTTCATCATATAAAAAAAATTCATTTGAATTTATCAAGCTAATCGATATTTCTGAAACAATTTGACGTTGATTATTTTGTTTAAGAAACATATTATCATAATCATTAGAAAGAAGTTTCTGAACTATTATATAGTAGTTGTAGAGCACTGCTGTAACAACATCTGGAGAAGGGCACAATAAACTTCCTCTGTCTAAGTTACGTATTAAATCATAGTTAGAATTTAGTTCAAAAGATTTGTTAAGAACAAGTGATTTGGAACAAAAGTCGCATTTTAATTTTTTAAGTGCTGCTCTAGCACAAACAACAGCCAAATATGTTAAAACAGGTAGATATGGCTGAGCATCCCGAAAATCTTTTTCAGATAGTGTAATATTAAAATTATGCAATACTGATGACTCTAAAGGATTTTCATTACACGAATCTTCCAAATGAATGTCTTTTAAGTTAAGCTGGCCATATGTGTTTGAAACCAAAGTTAAAGGTAAAAAATTTTGCATTCTTAGTTTAGCTTCTACTTCATAAAGTTGTCGAATTGATATTAAATGTTGAGAACCTGAAAGTGTTTTATATTTCCCAAAACGACTTCCTAACGCATCTGTTTGAATTTTTCCGGGAAGAAAATACTGAAATTTTAATTCGTTAATACAATATTTTGACATTTCAAGTAAAGTGTATGTGGTATGAGAATAAAAGCAAGATGTGTTTCTTTAGTAAGGGTGCCAGTAGTACAATTTTTTTCCCTTCCACGAGTCTAACCATGACAAAATTTTATGCAAGAATTCACATGTTTGGTTGTTTGGAGATAAAGTAATCGGTTGTTGATAAGGATCAAGCAAATGTTGTCCCTTTAAAGGAGTTTTAACATTAACTATTTTCCACCATGTACAAATTAAAGAAATAAAAATTGATGTTGTTTCATAACTAATTAGTTTATGTTGCCCTCCTAATAATTGAACCCCCTGAATAACAAAATTATTAAATATCTTAAGCACAAGTTTCACATTTTGTTTTTCAAGATTTGTAGGATATAAAGCCTTCAAAGTTAAACCATAAGCAAACTTTACTAAATTATTACTTTCTATGTCATATAGTTGTTTAAGTGTAGAGAAATTTGCTTCTAATAATGGAAACTTATTATGATCTTCAAAATCTGGAAAATAAAAACATTGACCTGCATTTTTTTGATTAATCCAATTGTTACGAATGCATTTAAAAATGTGCACTAAATCAATAACAAAAAATAAAGGATTGGAAGAATCAGAAGGATGTGGATATACAATGCTCAATTTGGTAGAACAGAAAAGTTTGACATTGCTTTTCGATTTATAGAATTATTGTCAGAAACTACACCTATAACTTTGAATCATATACCATCAAGTTCTACGATAGTTTTTTTAACAACAGCAAACAATTTTTCTCCATCGATTTTTTTCACTGGCATTATATGAACTACTTCTTTAAAAGGAGAAAGAAGACTTTGAATCACATGAACACATATGCTGAAGTAGCAGCTTGTTCGCTGTTATATGCCATCCCTAGAATATTACCCACTTTAAAATCTAAATATGGCTTTAAATGGATTTCGTCAAGCATCAGTATGACAGTTTTGTCAACAGATTTTAGGATATTTACTTTTTTTTCATGTATGCTAGAAAGTTTTCATTTGATTGTTCTGTTTGAGGATTAGTTTTTAAAGATGTACAAATTTTGCGCAAAGTTCTGGGATGGGGAATATTGAGATATCCTGAATTTCTTAAAAATTTATAGGCATGAGGTGATATGGATTGTAATATTCAAAAAAACCCCATCATTTCACAGGAATATTTAAAAGAAAACTTGTTACTAGTTAAAAACTTGAGTTGGTCAATTAAGAAATGGAATGCAATTTTTTTTATCATCATCTAAATTTCAAAACATGCTTTCTAAAAGATTAACTGTAAAACCAAATGCTGTAGGAAAATCATGGGAGCTTTTCATTTCTATTCTGAGAGCCAGTTCGTGTAATATTTCATTTACAACAATAGTATTATTAACTTTTACAGGAAATTTGTACTTACCAAGTTGGTCTATCTCTGTTTGACCTATGTGAATTGTTAAATCTTTATTTATAATTACTGATGCTTTAATAACAGGAGATATTATTGTGTCTAGCATCATAATTATTACTAGATCATTTTTACAAATGACCGTACATATGTCCTGAAGCTCCTCTGCATTTAAACACTCTACTAATTCTGGAAATGACGTAAATGATTTCTTATTTTCGAATTCTTCCTTGGAAATAATGCTTGCTTGGATTGAGCGTTGTAAGTGTTCATTTTCTAATCTTTGCAGTCTCTTCTCAGGACATTCTCGAGTGGAATTTCCAGAGTTAGAAAGATATGTGGGGAAATCTGTAAAAATAGTTGGCACAGCAAAATTTTGTAGTCTGTAACGTTTTAAGGGCACACATATCTTCTCTCCAGCCTTTTCATTGTAAGCTTCGGTGTATCTTCGTATTGCATCATCCGAAAAGTGTAATTCACAAACCTATAAAATAATATATATATATATATATATATATATATATATATATATTGTTTTGCATCAACAAAAAATATTTGTTACAATTAACAAAAATTTCTCTGATAATTTGATTTTTTTAAAATGAAGTTAACGAATTGTGAGGTTAACGCTGAATAATGTTTATCTGTTTTCAGCTTACTTTTACAGCTTTATTTTTTCTTACTTTTAAAGTCATCCTAATAGTTCAAAAATCAGCTAGCTTTTGTTGTTGTGAATGTGTTTTGCATTTTGTGTCTCACATCATATTAATATACAAAATATACAATAAATGGTTGCTTATGTCCATATTTACATTAACTACGAGCTGTATATCATAATGGGCTTTCTTTGCTAACAAACTATTAATACTTAAGGTACTTTTGTTGACTCTACGAAAAGGTATTTGGTAAATGACACAAAAATAAAGTAGCAATAGCAAAAACACTAGACAGTTTTTGTCTCATTTGGACTCATTTTTAAAACAAATTTTATTAGGGCTACAAAATAGTTATTTCATAAACAAAACACCTTTATCATTATAGATAAATAAAAATGAATTGCCAATGTTTAAGAAACTCACATGAAGAAAAAGAAATGAGTACATTTTCAAAGGTCTTATCGAACAACCTATTAAAGTTATTTGTAGACTTTTAAAATAAATATATTGTTACAAGTTCCATAAATAGAATAAAATTAAAAAACTTACCTTCGAATACTTTGATGGAGCAAAATCTTTTCTTGAAATGGCTTGTATCCATTTTTTTCGAAGAAAGTCCTCTTTTGGGAATCCAAACATTTGTACTTTTCCAGTATCTTTATAATTGCTATTGCAATTTGGTACAATGCATGTAAACACCATTTTGTTATGATCTTATCCAAAAAATCGTCACAAATAAATTGAAAATCTGCAATAAAAATGTAGAAAGCTGTGAACTGTACAGGAGCAATAATCAAAATGGGGTAGGCGAGTAAAGTGAACTTCAAATCAGGCTGGATTTCTATACCTACTATATGTGACGTCACAAGCCTCTCTCATTTCAGTAGCCAGGCCTTGTATTTAGGAGGTGTTGCCCCAAGCCGGATATATATATATATATATATATATATATATATATATATATATATATATATATGTGTCATGATTTTTAAGACAGAATCAGATTAAATTTAGAAAAGTGAAAAGACGACCTTTATTCTTTCATTTGTACATCTGTTCTGACACCGAGAGCAGGGAGGAAAAAGCACGCCATGGTGGTGGTTTCAAGTGGATAACACTTGAAAAACATATGGTAAGTATCGCTGCTTTGAAGAGGGTGCTTGCAAGTTAATGCTGACATATGTTGACTATTAAATCTAACGATCTGGAATTAGACATGTTTATTGGCTAGGCCATATGTTCGGAAGAAATAAATGGGTGATTAGTTTGATACTTGAAGATGGGAACGGAGGAGAAAGATGAGTCAAGTGCTAGATAGGAAATTTAATTTTTAATCTAATTTAATTATCCTTACATTTGCCCCCCAATTTTAAAAGGGAGTCATGGCGTGGTTTTTTCTCTCTTTACAAACTTAATCAATTTTCAATAAACACAAAACAATACATAACATTATTTAGAAAGACATATTAAACACAGTAGAAATATTTAAGCAATAGTAATACTAAAATCAAAAAGCAATACAATAAACGAAACTATAACAACAAACACAGTAAGGACACTTCCAACATATTAATTGATAAAAATGAATTTCCATACATATAAATGAAGATTAGCTTGTTCAAATATATTCGACATCTAGAATAAGAGCTCGCGTTTCCTCCTATTCCTTCATAATAATAGATTCGTATTATAGCTGGTAGATATTTTCAAAAAAATTATGTTGGAAAATAATATATCAAACAATAAGATAGTAAATATAAAAATACATGAAATCATACAAATGTTAAAATAATAATTTTGTATAAAAATCTACTCTGGCGCCATCGTAGTAATACCTTATACTGTTACACACATTTTGCATATATGAAATACATTTTTTAAAGAGATATAAAAAAATATATAGACACTAATAAAATGAAATTATTAATAATATGAAAACGGTGTATAACACACAACTTCTATGCACTATCCAACACAATAAACAATATTTTATTTCATATGCGTTATAAAATATAAAAATTATAAGAATATAAGAGCTCTTTTTTATTATTTTGAGTCGGAAAAGTGGACTCACTTCAATAATAACTTTTAGTATTTCTGAAAATTTTTCACAATATTCATTGTAACTTAATATCGCATGCAATATTTTGAATCTTTCCGTAACCTTCTAAAAATACGGTTCATAGACAAAAATTCTTGAGTTTCTCTTGCATCACACATTCACTAATAAAACTGTATCATCTTACTTAATTTTGAACACATCTCTCTGAGAAATCTGCGTCATCAACTCACAGATGTTCAGGGATGCTGATAAGAAACAATGAGAGGTGTACATATCAAACTAAACAAGTTTGTCCTCTTAATGTTTCGAGACATATACAAAATTATAATGATTGTATTCTCGCTTATCCATTGTGTAATATCCAAAAATAAGCTTCAAGTTATTAAATTAATTTTAATTTTAGATAAGGAAAATTTCGAGAAATAGTGAATCCTGATATATGGCCAGTATATAAAAACACACAATTTCAAAATAAAAAAATTAAATGACATGTAATAAGATTACTGCTGAATAAAATAATTAACAAAACAATTAAATTCAATGGAGAAAAAAGAATGCAACGTGACTTTATTTGTGTTTCTTAACAAAATCAATATCATTAGTATTAGTACATTAATAATTTTTCTAAAAACTTAATTTATATCTTTCAACTTTAAAGCACCAATTTCTATCATAACTCTTAACTCATTCGACATCTTATGATAAAATTATGAGAAGTATATTAAAATTTCTCAAAATTTTCTATGAGAAAACCTATATACTTTGTTTTCTCAATTAAAATATAAAGAAAATATCTCATTTAACACAACTATATTATAAAAATTAAATATCATATCATATCATATCATATATTATTCTTTTTCGTAAAGTTCTGTTCAGCAAAACTCAGTTCTTCAATGTTACTAAAATTGGAAATATACAATTTAACTGACCTCCACTTTGCAACGGCAGAATCCTTGGTGAACATTAATCCAGATGCTGTTGTCACGTTATTTCACTAGTAAAATTTAATTTATTTTTCTTTCAATGTTGGTACTTCACTATTATTATATGGTGGTCAAATTCACAATATTACCGTGCAGACTTTCCGGCGAAGAAGATTTTTTCCTTTTATTTTTCTGGCGAAAGGGAGTGACGTCTTTCATCACGGGGGAATAAGGGATTCACACTTCTCTTCTTTTTTTTCCTCCATTAGAATGTCTCTTCCATTCACGGTAAACTGGATGACCTCTTCAGCAAAGACAGAATATCATTCGGCGGTAAACACTGCATTCTTCTCGGTATTAAGAGCGATGTTCTTCCGAGGATTATTAGCGCGGTTTTTTTTCCCGTATCATTTTTTATTCCGGCAATCTGACGTCTTCATATATAGGCATACGGTGCATTCGGTGTTCCGTCAAATTCTCCATTTCATTTATTACCGCAGTTGGCGTTTGTTTTTATATTAAAATTATTTTATAAAAAAGATTAGTTTTTTATGTTAAGATTCGAAATCCATTCGCAGATAAAAAATCCTGCCGGCTTTAATTCTGTCATGATTTTTAAGACAGAATCAGATTAAAGTTAGAAAAGTGAAAAGACGACCTTTATTCTTTCATTTGTACATCTGTTCTGACACCGAGAGCAGGGAGGAAAAAGCACGCCATGGTGGTGGTTTCAAGTGGATAACACTTGAAAAACATACGGTAAGTATCGCGGCTTTTATGATTGTAGTTCAAAGTTAATGCTGACATATGTTGACTATTAAATCTAACGATCTGGAATTAGACATGTTTATTGGCTAGGTAATATGTTCGGAAGAAATAAATGGGTGATTAGTTTGATACTTGAAGATGGGCACTGAGAAAGATGAGTCAAGTGCTAGATAGGGAATTTAGTTTTTAATCTAATTTAATTATCCTTACATATATATATATATATATATATATTGTGTGTGTTTTTATCCTGGGACACATATGATGTTGGTTCAAGTTCATATAGATATCACACCGCCACATACCCCCCTGCCAGTGTTTCGGTGAATAAGCGAACGAACGATACCATATTTGTGGCGAGCATGTAAGCAGTTGCGTCATCGTGCGTGACGGCTTGAGAATTGCGTCATTTGTGTTAGACGGCTTTGAGAAGTAACGGCTTATTTGCGTCAATGTTTGACGGCTTGGTTGCTTTTGCGATGTATAGATGGCGCCACGACTGTGTCGCGCGAAGGGTGCGGATCATATCACGGCCAGGGTCACCAATGTCGGAGGGAAGATTCGATATGAGTACCTTCCATTCCGAACGTACGAATGAAGCAAGTACGCTAACCATCACGCCAAAACGATCGTCCTCGCGGGATGTTGGTACAAGTTCATATAGATATCACACCGCCACAGGTTTCAACAAAGGTCGTTTTCATTCCACAGAAGGTCGTTTTCCATTTCCAATCATTTTTTGAAAGGTCACGGTGCTCAACAATTTTTTCGACCGACTGTAGCACTTGCACAAGATGATAAACTTGCAGATATTAAAAAGTTATCCAATTTTGCATATTTGCTATTAATATTATATTCCTTTTCCTTTCGAATTTTTCGTTTTTTAGAACCACTCAAAGTTTTTTTTAAATCCACTCATTTTAGGGCCACGTTTCTTCCTGTCTTATTAACAAAATAACAGTATAAGAACCAGAATAATTAATTCCGTTTACAAAAAACAGTTCTAATATTACAAGAGAGAAGCGAGATCAAAATGTTTTAACAGCGAAGGAACACTCCCTATATTGAAGTGCATTGAATATAAAAATATATATGTTCTAAAAAAAAATTTGTGAAACATTTCTCATTATGCTTTATTTGATTGAATACTCATAAACTACGGAAAATTCGGTGTGCACATGGGTTTCTAAATCATAAATCTAGACCATATAATCATTTAAAATGCTCTCTATGCGTTTTCAAATATCGCAATACTATTTTTCATGAAAAAAGCATACTATGTTATCTACGAGTTCGCTAAATGAAAATAAAATACATGTGGGGGAGGCGGGAGCTAAAGACGCCAATAAGTTACTTTGCTACTCGTGGGAAGGGTTTAGGTTATCTCTTTTAATTTTTGTTATAAATGGGGAGCGGCATTTTACCTCTTTGCCCGGGGAGGCGAAACTGCTAGCGCCGGCCCTGCATTAGATAATTCTTCATAAGGAAATCTCCGATGTATCACCTGACTTTTGGAAAGAAACCACAATTTCATAATTCAGCGTGATTATGGAATATGACTTTTAGACGATCTGTTTGAGGTTCACTTTTTTTTTTTGCGATATATTACCCAATATTCTTTAAGAAGACAAAGGTAAAACAAACATTTCCTTTAAATTTCTAAAGAGAATTTTCAGCGAAACCTTATAGAACAGAAGATTTAATTTTATATTTGTGAAATCAGATGTCTAAACTAGGTCCCCACGTACTTTTATGACGTAATAAAATATCAAAGTAAAATAATTATTTAAACTTAATATGAATGGCATCACTAGTTTTATTTTGATATTGGGATTGTTTTGGTTTCTCTACAATGTGTTCACTTACTGACTAATGTGAATTTGCATCTTTGTATTAAGCGATTTTCTGTAGCATCATGGAAAATAGAGAAAAAGAGCATCTGCTTGCTTTGAAAGGTTTGTTAACATTTTTGAGTTTTGACGTATTGCTTCTTTCATTTTAAATTACTTATTTAGGATTGTTGTTGGATGATGGGTGTACACTCGTCAGATGGGGAAAAAAATGAAATGAAAAAATTGACGACAAGAAAATACAAAATTGGGTATCTTCTTAACCTTTCTTAAATTAAAGTGAAGCAATATCTTACTTTAGCCCACACCTTGGTGACAATTTTTTTTGAAACCGCGTCATAATTGCGACAAAGCACGTTTTTCTAAGTCGAAGCCAAAGGAAAACATGGCCTCAGATCCGAAGGACTAAAAATGGAAATTTTATTGTTTTGATCTTAATTTTTATACTTAAAAATTTGTGAAAGGTTAAATTCTATTATAGCCTACCCTCGGCAAAGATTTCGTCAAACCGTGCTAAAGTGGCGCCAAGGCGCGTTTTTGAAAGTCGAGAAATATGGTGGTTCGAGGGAGTAAAAATGGAAAGTTCTATGTGACTCTAAATAACAAATTCATGTAAATTTACCTTCTAAAAAATGGGAAATTATTGACAGTCTATTGAGAATAAATTGATGTTTGAAGGACAAAAGTGTCAATTTGTCAACGTTATTGAACGATTCCATGAAACACTTAGCTTCTAAAATAACAAAATTTAGAAATTTTGATAATTATCTGTTTTATGACAACTTTTATTCATATTAAAGAAAGAAAAAGGAAATTTCTTGTGTCATTTAACTATTGTTAAACTTTAAAAAAAAATATTTATTGTTTTCTCTTCATTTTGGATGATAGGTTCACACCTAGGAGAGCCCCCACCCTTGGCGCGAATTACTTTGGTTGGCGATAATTGCGCCGTCATGGTAACCTTGCTTTTTTAAATACAACATATGGCAACCCTAACTTTTTCTAGAATTTTCGTCATTTGTGGGCGCGCATTTCAAATTTCATTTTGTTGTTGGGCACCGGGTTGAAAGTATGGCTGAGCTTGTAAGTGAATATACGTTAGAATTTTTTACGTTATTAAATGCTAGAGGCAAGAAAGAATTGATTGAGAATGGTGTATGAAAGAAGGATTAATTGCTTCAAGTTATGAATGTCCTAAATGTAATGAGCGGTAAAATCCTAGGAGGACCCACTGCTGTTTTTGGCGCCAAAATTTTTCGCCAAAAAGCGCCAAATTGAAGGTTTTCAAAAAGGCGTCAATGACGAAAAACTCTTGGGAAGCGCATGCGTCAGCGGAAGGGGGATGAAATGGGCGTTTCGCAAAGATGAAGTCGAATAAATACATTAAATTAATCATTATATAAAGAAAAAAACGGAGAAAGCAATGAAATTCATTTTAAAAAGTATTCTAAAACCAGTGTGTACAACATGATTTACATTTTTAAAAAAGGACGAAAGGGGCGTTTCGCAAAGATAAAATCGAAGAAATACATGAAATCAATAATTTTAAAAATGTTAAAAAGCACTTACCTTACGCTTGCATTTCGTCATGATCTGTTGGTGGATACACCCTTGCGATGGATGCAAGGAATTTATGAAAATTCTCATTCACCAACTTGTGATCGTAAGATCGCGCCACATGTCTTATTAACTTTGTCATATTCTTATTAACTTTCAAGTCATTCACCACGAACGCATTCATGCTCTTGCCAAACCAATATCTCGTCAAACGCAAGATAATAGTTATAGCAAGTTTGCTTTTGCTAAACCAAGTGCCCTTTCTCACACTCCGAACGACGTTGTGGCGATTATCTTTCGACTGGTTGCGGCTACGCCATTCGTAGCCGTCAACCGTTCCCTTTCGCTTTTGCAAACGCATATTTTTTTTACACCTCGAACATTCATAACGAGAAGCAATTAAATTAGCTTTCATACACCATTCTAACATCTCTTTCTTCCCCTATGTGCCCAGGAGCACAAAGAAACCTATCGTAGCCTCACTTAAAAGTAATTTCCTTTCACACGCCATTCTTAACAACCGATGGAGAGCAAACCTTCTCCAGCGAAGTCAGAACGCAAAATGACGTTTTTTCGGAAAAGGCGAAAAATGTTGCACTTTTTTTAGGGTTGCCATTTTTTCGGTGATTTGAAAATCCAAATTTTTTGATGAAATGGAAGGGTTACCATATTGTAACCCTTATCGCTCAAAATTTGGCGACAAAAAATTTGGCGACCAAAAGTGGGTCCTCCTAGGATTCAACCGTAATGAGCAAATGGGATTAAATGAACGAAAGAGTGTTGTTTTGGATGGATTTGAATGGAGATGTCGAAAAAAAGGTGTGAATACGCATTATGTTTGCAGAAGTATAAGAAAGAATTCGTGGTTTTCCAATAGTAAGTTAATCGGCAATAAAACGTTTTCTCCTTAATCACACCAGCCACGTAGAAGGCATGTTCGACCATTACCTCGCTGAGTATTTATGGCGGCGCTCTCGCGATCACTCACTCAGCGACGAGACTTTCCAGAATTTTTTAAAAGCAGTTGTTACACTTTATCAACAATAAGAAAGTAAGTGCTGTTGTGTGTTATATTTTTTATCTTAAATGTTAAATTTCTGTATTGTTTACATATATTTTCATTGCGCATCCATCTTATACTGCTATATTTACTTGTCATCGTTGTCGGGTTTGCTTGGCGCCATTTCGTTTTCGCTTGGCGCTTTTTCGGGTTTGGCGCCAAGGGTGGGGGCTCTCCTAGGAGTTTACCGGATGATAAATCCATTTAAATGTGGAAAAGAACAAAATGTTATTTTATTTTAAGGAAAATCATGCAGATTGCTTAATTTCTGACCATAATCAAAATCTTCCATAAAAAAAAGAGGGAAATGAAAATTTCTTCATTTTTTAAACCATAATGTTTTTGTGAAAACTATTAATTTTTTTCTCCTTTTAGATAATAATTCCAGCTTAAGCATATAAAAGGAATGAGATTTGTTTGATGAAAATCATGCAGATTTCTTCCTTTCTTACAACTTAAGCATGGCTTAAAAATGAACAAAATGGCTATTTCTTCTCTTGGCGCTGTGAAAACTCTTAAGAATTATTCAGTATTTTTCCTTTCTTCTTTTTGATAACACTGGCCTGCAAAATGGAAGTTTTTGAAAAATACAAAAGAAATTTCTGGTGGTTTTTATGTAATTTGGTGTGTTGATTTTGAAAATGACCACCATTTTTTCCCATCAAATCAGAATTTTTTGCAAACTTGATATCGACATTTTTGTTAAAATATTCTTTGAAAAGGAAATTTTCTTTAGCAATTTAGTCTGTACTAATATAACAATAGTAGTTTTTACCCTTTTAAATCTATGTAAATATCGGTTATAGATGAGGCAATTTGAGAAAACCTCTTTTACCAGATTTCAATAGTCACCTCCGGCTGAGAGAAAAGCAAGAAGTTCCTTTGAAGTTGAAACTTTTTACATTTAATAATGGTACAGTTTCAATGAAATATCACCAGCATACTATTTTCATTTGTTTTTATTGAGGTAATTTGCATAAAATAACAGATCAAAAGGAATAAATACTCTGCCTGTGCACTTGAAAATTAAACTCTGAAAAACAAAACAAAATTTCTGTTTAACTATGTACTCTTTTTCTCTCTTTTGGAACTTCTTTTTGACATTCTTCTTTAAAGTTCAATCTAACCTATCTTGAGTTAACATACAACAGTAGTCGTCAAGAATGTTTTCGTGCCACCATCCTCTTGATATTTGTGCTCCATATCTTTGATGTCTTGGTGGAATCTTTCACCTGTTCTTTTCTGATTTATCCTTAATTTTGGGGGGAAAGTCCACTTGTGAGTGAAGGGAATATATTTTGACCATGCCAACCCAAGCTTCCTTTGCCTTTACATTCTGTCATGTTAGTTTCAAATTCCTTATCCCTGATAAGCTCGCAGATAACTGGACCAACAAAATACCCTCTTTCTCAACGACTTCGGATAAACCTGGAAACTTTTAGCACAGATATTTGAAACAATCACCATTTTTTGGAATAGCCTTGTCACACTGCTTCATTACACCTAATATTATATACAGAGGAGGTCATTGTTTGGCTCAACTAAGCTTTTATGAATCACATTCTTAGTGCCTGGTTTAAAATTTTGTCTTTTCAGCCATTCTGTTTTGACCCAATGCTGAGTCTTATCATGGCTGCCCTGCTAACAAATGAAACTGTGTATCCGCTTTGTTGACCAAGAAGCATGGAAATGGCTTTCAAATCACCGCCAAAGCTATGGTCGGTATATTTTATTTTGTAGAGGACAGAGTCAGGTTTTCATAGTGTTCCTTTAAATACACTAACTAGTGCTGATGCATGCTGTATTCTGTGATGAAGAATGAAAGCTTAAATGATCCATTTTGATAAATCTATAAACCACTTTAACAGATATGATTTTTTGTTCAGCTGAGGTATGCAAAAGGCTTTTTTTTGTTTAATTTGCGATTCATGTAATTAACCCATTAAAAACTTTTTTATCCTTTAATTTGTATTGCAATCTGTTTAGAAATGAAGACTATATTTCAGAAGAATTAATCAAAACTCTTCATCACTTGTTCAGATTCCATTATCAAACTGTGTAAAGGAATATTCTTGCCTATCAGTTCTCTTATTTTGGTGATTTCAATAGGTGAATAATAATTAAGCTAAATTGACCCATTAAAGGTTTGCATTTAATTTATAATTGCAATAACTATCAGATGGCAACCATTTCCATCATTTCTTCCAAGTTTATTTCTGTATCTCTCAAAAACATCTCAAGTCACTAGCCAGAGGAGAAGTGTGGATTCCCACGTTTTTACACCATACTCAGCTTTTTGTTATAGTTAACACATTGCAATTATCAAGTTAATAATATATAAAAATACAAAAATATAAATTAATAAATAAATTTAAAAAAATTAATAAATATTGTCTTAAATTATATGGTGTATAAATAATATTTTTATTATCCTATTTTGAAATTATAATTAATTAATAATTAGGATTCCTGACTGATCCTCTAGCAAGCCACTATGTTAGGAGTGGATCAAGACAGCGCTACTGCACCTATATATATATTTTTAAATGCAGTGCTATTGCTATCTGTTGTCCAAAATATTATTTATTTTTGTGAATGTATCTCATGATTATTTATCAAACCTTAGTTTAACCTGCAATTTATTTAGTTAATGAAAATAATTTATTGTATTATAAAATAAATATGACTGAAAAAGCCAAATATATTGAATTATGTAAATTTTATTAAAATATCTACACTTTTGCTTTGCATGAAGAATCTGTTTCAATTTTTCATATTTAAGATTTTCTGTTAGTGTTTTGTTTGTTCAGAACTGTTTACGGCAATTTTATCAAAATTAAGGCTTAAATTTCTGTTTTAGATAACCTTTTAATTTAAATTAATGTTATAACTTCTATTTCTGTCTCACACAGTTTTATATTTGTTTATTTCTTTACTTATGATTGTAGTGGACATAAGTTATATGATACTGTGACTCAAAGGTTAGTTTTTCAGCTAAACAATAATTTATGAAGCTTTTCCTAACAGAATCTTAGATCATTATTATTTAATCACCAAAAAAATCTTTTACACAGTTTCTTTTTGTCAGAAAAAATAAAAAAAAACATTGCTTTTCTTTGTTAATTGACAAATTCTAAATCTTGCTTATTCTAACAATAAAGTAGAAAATCCTAGCTAACAGTATAACAAAAAGAAAATAGTAATAAATTTAAACTAATTACTATATATATTAACAGGTTGACAATATTTGAAAAAAAACTACCCTCTTTATGTCAACTGGTATTAACTAGATTTTGTTTGTTTTTGTTTTAACTAACTTTGTTTTTCAATCTTCTTTTTTATATTTACAGTCGAGGATTCCATCATTTTAATTCTTTTATTATTGTGCTCCTTTTTGTTTTAGAAAATATTTAATATACTATCTAGATTCCTGTGAGTTTTACTTTCTTCTTTTGGTGTACACTCGTGTTCATCAATAAGAGCAAGAATGCTTTCAATTTTTCTTTTTTTGGATTCACGGCAATCATTATTAGCAGATTTAGAGCTACACGGTAAAACATTGAATGGGTAAACTCCTAGGAGAGCCCCCACCCTTGGCGCCAAACCGGAAAAAGCGCCAAGCGAAAACAAAATGGTGACAAGTAAATATAGCAGTATAAGATGGATGCGCAATGAAAATACATGTAAACAATACAGAAATTTAACATTTAAGATAAAAAATATAACAACAGCACTTACTTTCTTATTGTTGATCCTTCCCAAGTGGAGGGTAAAGTGTAACAACTGCTTTTAAAAAATTCTGGAAAGTCTCGTCGCTGAGTGAGTGATCGCGAGACGCCATAAATACTCAGCGAGGTAATGGTCGAACATGCCTTCTGCGTGGCTGGTGTGTTTACGGAGAAAACGTTTTATTGCCGATTAACTTACTATTGGAAAACCACGAATTCTTTCTTATACTTCTGCAAACATCATGCGTATTCACACCTTTTTTTCGACATCTCCATTCAAATCCATCCAAAACTCTCTTTCGTTCATTTGCTCTTTCGTTCATTTAATCCCATTTGCTCAGTACATTTAGGACATTCATAACTTGAAGCAATTAATCCTTCTTTCATACACCATTCAATCAATTCTTTCTTGCCTCTAGCATTCAATAACGTAAAAAAATCTAACGTGTATTCACTTACAAGCGCAGCCATACTTTCAACCCGGTGCCCAACAACAAAATGAAATTTGAAATGCGCGCCCACAAATGACGAAAATTCTAGAAAAAGTTAGGGTTGCCATATGTTGTATTTAAAAGCAAGGTTACCATGACGGCGCAATTATCGCCAACCAAAGTAATTCGCGCCAAGGGTGGGGGCTCTCCTAGGAGTGAACCCATTGAATGTGTTTATTTTAAAATATCATTTTGATTTAAATAAATTTCTTGTCTTTCTTCCTTATGTGTATCATCATTTAAAAACATTTGGGCAACTTTATGAATGTGCTTGCAAATATTTTATCTCATTAAGCTGTCTACACAAGTAGACAGGAATATAGGAATGAATGCAAATTTTGCAGGCAGTACATTTAATGTTACATAATCTTGTGACATTCTTCTTTCTTGCATATTAAATAGTTGGAATGATTAGATTCAATTTTCCACTTGTTATCTGCTAATTTTTCAATTTTGTTGCTTTGAATCTCTAGACTTAGTCTGTGGCTATTGACAGTTTTTGATAGTTTGTCAGAGGAAATGGTTTTTTTTTTGTAATTTTTATTAAACGTTGAAATATTAAGTCTCTTACAAGTTTTAAGAGACCATCTATTGCAACATTTAATCTTGACATATTTTCCATCAAAATAATGGTACTTAATTTTTTTATGAAGAGACTCCAAATACATGTTTGTATTTATACCCAGACTCTTTCTGTAACAATAGGCACCATTTTTCAAGTCTCTGAGCATAATTTTGCTGGAAATATTTTCTGAATTCAGAAGTGTCTGAGTCACATTTAATATGTCTTCTATGAATTGCTTCATTAGGTTAGAAAATGTTTCTAAACATAGTTCATCTTTCACTGTCTTTAATGCTTTATTAACAATTTTTCTCTTTTCAGGATTTTTAATTTCGTTTAAATTTTGGTGCCAATTTCTTGTGACATGCCAAGTACACAATAAGACATTTTTAACTGTGGCCATCACATAACTCCAAGCATTATAAAATACTGGAGCATCATCAGTCATAAATGTTGGTTTCGATTTTACCCACAGCACTTTTAATGGCACTAAAATAAATTTTGAATACATCTTCAGAACTTCTGCTGGAAAAACAAAATGCCACAGGTATTCCATTTTTATGTTCATCAACTACCAGAACTGAATATAGATTAAAATCATAGCTGTTTAGCCCATGTGTTCCATCAATACAAATTTTGTCCTTTCCATATTTTGTAATCATTTCTTTCTGAAAATCTGTCATGATTACGAGGGCAAAATCTTCATTTTTTTAAACAATAGTCATTCCATGATTGTCCCTGCTCTTTGAAAAAACAATACAATTTTCTCCATCATTTTTCATTTCTTGAGCCCATAACTTGACACTCACTGCATCAACTCCATGCCTTTTAACATAACCATTAATATTGAAGTCCTTTTTAATATTATTAATATCTTTTTTTTCAATAAGCATCTTTCTGCCACTGTCAACAGTAATTTCTTCTCTAATATCCTGCAATTTTTTTTTCACTAACACCTGCTTTTAATCTTCATGAAAATAAATAAACAAAACTAACAATAGTAACTAATAATAATAAAATTAAGAACAATGAAACTCTAATATAAATAAAATACTATACCAGCAATAGCTGTCCTATCAGACACTCTGATAACCTTAAGTGCTCCAATTGAGTTTCATGATTTTGATGCTTCGGGAAATACTGCACTACTACATTTTCAGTACTCTCTAACTTTTATTACTGCTGGTCAACTAATTCCAATTTTGGCAGAGCCTTGAGACTTTAAATTTTTGAGATCTTTCCCTTTTGGTTTGCATGTCCCACTTCAACAACAGTAATAATTCATCACCATGTCTCCATTTTTAAGTGTTTTACAACCTCGCTGTCTAACATTTTGACATATCTTGTTTCCTTCTTCTTTCCATGTAACAAATTCTATAGTGTTAATTAAAAGAAGTTTTGCATTTATTAATATAAAATCATGCAAACTTCAGTAGAAAACATTTATACGTTATAAAGTTCAGTCTACTACAGTGAAAATTTATAAACTAATTTTTTTTAAAATGCAAGTATTCATACCACTGAAAGTATTTTCTCCATTACACACTCTCCATTTACATCACACTGTTGGTGATCATGAACATTTTTTAAATGCCTTTTCAAACAGGAAGGGCGAATGAAGACTTGATTTCAAAATGAGCAGATTAAGTCTGCTATGCACATTCATTTCAGAAAACAATAAGTATGCAAAGATTGATTACAGAAAATTAAAAAACAGTTTGACTAATTAAAATAACAAAGATAATAAAACAATTAACAAAATAAAGCAAAAAAAAACAAAACAGGAAACCAAAAGTAAAAATTATTAAAAATGTAAATAAGATGCAAAAGAATTTCACCAAAAATCATTCAACTAATGCAGCAATACAAAAATAGCAAGACCATTCAATTGTTTTAGTTTCCATATTTCGTAACAGATGGTGCTAGCACTACATTAAAAAAATACAATCTGGGTGTATTAGCGCTGTCTCGATCCACTCCTACTTTGTTGGCTGACTTGTGCAGCCATCTAGTGAGGGAAACCTTAACTATAATGCTGTCCCTACAGGAATAACCTGGTATAGTAGTCAAAACAGTATAAGGCATGCTAGATGAATTAAAATTTGTATGAATTGCTATAAAAATAACGAGCAATTTTATTCATTGTTATTATACTAAAATATTGTTATTGTGGAATGATCTAGGGAAAGTGTCATTTCCGAACTTTACACTCTTCCTTATTGGGTTAGATGATTTTTTTTGTTAAATAGTTATATTTTCTTTTGTTTTCTTTGTCGCAATCAAGGAAGAGAACCACTGATACAGCTAATGTAAAATTCTGCTCAATATCAATAAGTAAAAAAAATATATTTCATATCTTTAATAAAATAAGCATTTTTTTTTTTATTAAAGCCAAGCATTAAGCAGCATTTTGCTGTGGCATAATTTCTGGATGCTAGTTAGATTTGGCTTCTTCCATTGTTAGAAAATATAGGTAAAATTATATTTATTTACGTGATAGCTTTCTGCGCTACATAGGGTGGAGGATGTGGCATGTTTCAGAATCATCACTGGACATGATTACCTGTAAGCCCATCTGTTTAAGATTGGCCTGGCTGATTCACTCCTCCTCCCTCTCTGTAAATCTGTACCAATGACTGAGGAGCATCTATCCAATTGCCCCGCTCTACTTTATGTTATCTTGAAAGACAGCTGTGGAGTTTTCCTCTCTGCTAGAGCAACATTTGCTTTATATTGGACTGCAAGACGCCTTATGTCCAAGAGGACATTGACAGGTGTAATTTTTTTAAAAAAATATTTATTAAAAACACAGACTGTGTTCTCTTTTCCTTTCCCGCATTCTTGTTTTAAAGGATTTTGATGTGAAATTGAGTAAAAAATTATTTCCTTGTTCCTATGTTGAAATGTATTTGGTCATGAATGAAACATACATGTATTTAAATCAAAGTTATATTTTTCACACACTACCCACCAAAAATTAAGAAGCTTACAGAAGTTTTTTAGAAAGGGAGATCAGACAGATTTTTGAAACCAAATGTGGTAAATATTTTTACAAATATTGAGTGTAATGAAGAATTTTGTATTATTTTATAACAAGTATGCTTTATTCACATCTAGGTAAAATATTTTTTGCTATTTTTTAGACTGCTAATGAACTCTAATTTCAATTTTTAATTGTAGCATTTCATTTGTGATATCTGATATTTTGAAGATTAAGGTTAAAACAGAAATAAGTGTTAAATTTAAAAAAGAAAAATAATGCAACTTAAATTCTTTTATTTAATACTGAAAGTATATTTAAATAACTTGTTTTGAGCAATATTATTATTGAGCTAAAATCATATCTTGTGTTATGAGAAGTAACCAATTGATTCTAACTTGAAATTATTTCTGATGACAATTTAGTATTTACATTAGAGGTTAACGAACCAAGGTGACTTTTTGTAAGAGAAGAAAAAGTAGGATACACAAAGTGAAAAGTTATTTATTACATGCTCATTTATTTGTATAGCTGTACTAAGTTTTAATTATATTTTATTTTACTATTTAAAAATTGCAGTTTGTGTTTGGGTGGAAGTTGCAAGGCAATAGATTTAAGAATAGCATAAATATGTATAAATAATATAGCTTTGATTAAATTCAGATGTTTGTTGTTTTACCAGCTCACATGCTTCTAATGCTGAATGTATTGATTATGGTATTTAATTCTGCATTTCCAAAAAATGTCTTTATACATTCATGTCCATAAATTAAGGATAATGAAAGTTCAGGCAGGCAAAGAAAGAGTCAGAAGCAACACAAATGGGACTTATTTGTAAAGCTTATTAAGCTTATTTTACGAAGCAAAAGGTAAAGAGCGAAAAAGATGTAAAATATTTGATATCATTAATAAAAATAACGATTTTTGCTCCCTGGAGCAAATTGCAAAAAAAAAAATATTTACAAAAAACAATATTACATGTTTGATATGATGGTTAATACATACAGTAGTGGCCAAAATTGTAGACATTTTTTTAATTGTTTTGTTTTTTAAGTTTGTTTGCTTATAGAAAATTTTATGTTGCACAAAATGCAAAGTATTTTATACCATTTTAAAGAGAATTTAATATATACTAAATTCAATACAAAAAACAAAATTAAAATATTTACAATACGAAGTAAGTTGTGCAGCAATAACTGTCAATATATATTAGAAACTGATGATAGTAGTGAGTTTTCAGCTCAATGGAACATAGATGTGAAGCTGTAATAAAAAATAAAGGCAACCTCACTAAGCTCTGATAATTTCCTTGACATCATCAGTATCTAATATATATTGACAGTTATTGCAGCATAATGCTTTTTGAGTTGCAAATATTTGAGATTTCTTTTTTGTATTGAATTCAATATTAAATCCTCTTTAAAGTGATATAAGATACTTAGCATTTTGTGCAACGTGAAATAAATAACTTATACGTAATAAAAAACTTTTCATACTAAATTAAGAGCCAAGATTTTTTTAAATGTAAATATAAGTTTGTGAAATTGATTACTGAGTAAAATTTTTTTACTGAATATATATAAAATATTTTTTATATATATATATATATATATATATATATATATATATACTAGCTGTACCCTGCCACGCATTGCTGTGGCTCAGTCTGGTTAAATGGAAAAGAAAACAGCTTGTCCATCCAGCCAATTGTGAATCTTATATTGGGCATAATTTTCTTAACAGATTGTCAGGTTTTTTTCATTACAGAAATGGAGATCTGAGAACTTAAAATTGATTTGAGTTTCAAAACATGAGAAAAAACCGAGTGACTTCAAAACATTTTAAGATTCAATCAGACAATGAAATGCACTACAAATCCCAAAAATGTATATGAAATAATCATAAACAAAAATCAGATGAAAATCCCAGCAATATATAAGAAATAATCAGAAGCAAAAATAAATGCAAATCATAAAAAATATATAAGAAATAATCATAAAACAAAATAAGTGCATATCACAATAAATAAGAAATAATCTTACTAATAAATTAAATGCAAAAATACATAAAAAGGTTTATGCAGTTCATAAAATAGTAGTAAACATAAAGAAATGATAAACAGTCTAAAATTTATGATAAAATTTTAAAAAAAACCCGTCAAAATACACACAAATTGGAAATGGTTCTACCCTGAAGTCCTTGAGGGCAAAAGGGGTTAATTTTACAATGCTTCTGGGTATACAACATTCTTTGTTTTTCCGTTTCCAGTGTAGATATATAGATTTTGTCCGGTTTGCCTGCTCTAGAACATGCATCATATAATTGTCCAAGAGAGAAGTAATGTCTCTAAATTTAAACCACACAATTTTCAAGATTTTTCCTGAGCTCTATTGATAGTGGCTGCAAACACCAATCAAAATGGGAACACCAATCAAAATGGGAATTGCAATCTCTTAAACTGGAAGGGCATATCTGTTGGTATCATAGGAATGCGAGGAATAAGAGCATCTTCATCATTAAAAGGTCCTGTCAAAATTGTTGCCTCTATGATGTTGTTCATTAATTTTTGTACTGCAAGTCGCATACCATTACACAGCTTTGGCTGGTTAATATTTTGCAACGTGATAGTTGGCACGCAAAATTTCAAATGCTGTATGTGGGTTGGTATTCTTTCAAAACATTTAAAGATTCAATCCGACAATGAAATGCTTTGGCAAATCACAATATATAAAAATTAATCATAAACAAAAATCAGATGGAAATCCCAACAATATATAAGAAATAAACATAAGCAAAAATAAATGCAAATCATAAAACAAAGTAAATGCATATCACAAAAATATATAAGAAACAATCATAAACAAAATTAAATGCATATCACAAATATAAATAAGAAATAATTTTAATAATAATTTAAATGCAAAAATACATAAAAAGGTTCTTGCAGTTCATAAAATAGTAATTAACATAGAGAAATGATACAGTCCAAAACTGATAAAAAAATTACATTAATTTAAATTTAGAAAAAAGACTGTCTTTAACAGTTAAAATATACACAAATTGGAAATGGCTCTACCCTGAAGTCCTTGAGGGCAAAAGGTTAAATTTATAATGCTTCTGGGTACACAACATTCTTTGTTTTTCCGTTTTCAGTGTAGATATATAGATTGTCCGGTTTGCCTACTCTGGAACAAGCAACATATAATTGTCTATGAGAGAAGCAATCTGTCTCTAAATCCAAATCACACAATTCTAAAGATTGCCCCTGGGCTTTATTAATAGTGATTGCAAATGCCAATCGAATTAGGAATTGCAATCTCTTTAAACTGAAATGGCATATCTGTTGGTATCATAGGAATGCGAGGAATGAGGACATCTTCACTATTGAAAGGTCCTGTCAAAATTGTTGTCTCTATGACATTGCTCATTAATTTTTTTACTGCAAGCCGCGTACCATTACACAGCTTTGGCTGGTTGATATTTCGCTACATCATAATTGGCACGCCAACTTTCAACTGCAGTATGTGGGGTGGCATTCCTGGCAGATCAAGGGAATTCTAAAATTCTGTAGGGCAATTCACTGCTTCATCTACTTCCACAACAGTGTCAACAGACTTATAGGCGACTGTCTCATTTTGAATGCGAGACTGAATGATGTTGTTAAGTTGGTAGACGTCTTTGTTCTTGGCAGCAAGAATGACATTCACTCAACCAATTGGGATTTTTAAAATTGGTTTGAATGTCAGAAAATACTCTTTCAACCAATTCTCCTTTGGTTGCCACCAAATTGCAGAAGTTATGAGGTAATGAAATTTTCCCTGAGGTCAAATCTGCTGGCACCTTTCCGTTTCCAATATCCAGCAATTGAGAGGAAATTTCAGCTGATCGATCATTTTGGAACTGGACACGCATATTTGTTGTTAATTGCAAGGTCTTCTCATGTCGCCACAAAGCAGAGTGTTTCAAAGAAGCATTTATTTCATCTGCTGGTGTCGATCGTGGAATTACAGGTAAAGTTTGCCTGAAATCTCCTGCAAGCAATATTAATGCGCTCCCAAACGGTCTAGTGTTTCCCCTCAAATCTTGCAATGATCGATCAAGAGCTTCAAGCGATTTTTTGTATGCCATCGTGCATTCATCCCAAACAATATGCATTTCTGCAATACTTTTCCCATGCCTGATGATCTGGAAATATATTGCATATATGGGTGTTTCAATTATATGAATGTTCAATGGCAGTTTCAAAGCGGAATGTGCAGTTCTTCCACCTGGTAACAATGTTGCAGCTATTCCTGATGACGCAAGAGCTAAGGCTATGTCATTTTCGGATCGTACTGCTGCCAGAATCAATTTTATTAAGAATGTTTTACCAGGTATCTCCAGGCGTATCTAAGAAGACGATTTTTCCATGCCCACTATTGATAGCTTGCATGATTTGACCATAAATGCCTTTTTGCTCAAGCGTTAACTTAGGAATATTTGCTGAAACATATGACAGTAGATCTGTTATGTTGTAGTTTTGTTCACGGCGCAATTCTGCATCAACACATTCCTTTTGTTGCACCGCCATATTTCAGAGCCTTGCAATAAGAACACACTACCGTCATTGTGCCAATAAGAACATGCCGGGTCAAACTATAATCCTCAGCTGGATTGTACCAGAATGTAAGGCGATTTGAAAGGCTGATATGCTGTTCCTTGTTGACGTCTTTCAGCCATTTGTAGCCTATTGTGTTCTCTTTGTTGAGAACGGAGCTCATCTCATGTTTGAGAACGTGACTGCCGTACTCGCAAACGTGCACCTTCAAGTTTAGTTGCACGTTCCACTGCTGCTTTATTAGCACGTATTTGAGTCATTCTTTGTCGGCTTCGCTCATTCACTGATGCCCGTTCTTCCTCAGTTTGATGTGCAATTACTTGTCGCACTGATTTTGCTTTGCGAGTATTGCGACTTAAGTTTGTTTTTCTGCGAGTCATTTTTTTTATGTACTGAAGCTGATTGACCACACTTAAAAAGAAGAAAGAAGGTTCAGACTAAAGCATATAAAATTGCAAAACATTAAAAAAGGGAAAAAAACTGGAACAAAAAGAAAGGGGGAGGGGGAATAAAAATACTAAGGAAATATTTAACTTCAAACGTAGATCAATCAACATAGCTCAATTCCGATGCAATGGGAAACAAAATAGTTCATTCCACTTGAATAAAGAACTCCAACTTCACTATAAAGTTTGAATTCAAATGAAAATTAATTGACAGAACAGAATTCTCACAGGTTGCACTGAGAAATATAATAATAATAATAAAAACTAAATGAAGAACAATGAAAAAATAAACTATACTCACACAAAATCAACACTATCGTAGAAGACACAGCTCAATAGTAATGCAATGTATCGCAAAATAATTAAGGTGGCTGCCTACGTTCAAAATGCATCAGACACTGAAAGCCGATTGACTACACTTAAAAATAAGAAAGTTAATTTTAAAACATATAAAATTGCAAAATATTAAAAAAGGGAAAAACAGGAACAAAAAAGGGAAAAAATAAAAGTACTAACAAAATATTTAACTTCAAATATAAATCAATCAACACAGCTCAATTCCGATGCAATGGGAAACAGAATATTTCCTTCCACTTGAATAAATCATTCCAAAGAGGTCAATTTCACTATATAGTTTGAATGCAAATAAAAATTAATTAACAGAACACAATTCTCACCAATTGTTCTGAGAAATAAGAAAAACAACTGAAAAACTAAATGAACAATGAAAAAATAAACTATACTCACGCAAAGCCAAGACTATCGTAAAAGACACAGCTCAATAGCAATGCAATGTATCACAAAATAATTAAGGTGATTGCTTACATTCAAAATGTAACAGACATCTGGATGTATCATTAATGACGTGAGTAACATAATAATACCAAATCAAATTTGTGCATTGTTTGCAATCATATATTGACTGTGCGGGGTCTCCAACAGAGTTAAGGAAGAAATATAAATCACACAGAATTAAAGATATTTTGTATTGAATTTTCAAGGAAAATTTAAATATGAACATGGATTTCACATCATAAATCTTCGACAAAGCATCGATAATAATTGAAGATTTTTCCAATTGTTATCAAAAAAGTTCAGGGCATATCTTTAAAATTGAGTGGCTTAGATCTAGACGTGGATTTCTTCTCACATGGACAATTATTTGATGTATTCTGGAATAGGCAGACCAAACACAATCATTTTGGTATCTGTACAAACAATGAAACAAAACAAAATATTGTCTACCCAGAAGCATTGTAAAATTAACCCTTTGCCCTCACGGACTCCAGAGCAGAACCATTTCATCAAATTTGGGTGCATTTAATTTGTATAAGATACCTTTTGATTCAAATTAATGTATTTTTCCCCTTTGTATAAGACTACCCCTCATTTATATGTTTTTGACTATATTATGAACTGCATGATTTTTTTGTGTATTTTTGAAATTATTTGTTACTTACATATTATTGCAGCCTATTGGTGACATTATATCGAACAAAGCACCTGGTTGCCAATTCAGTGCATACAACACAAATCGTCAATTGTTGAGATAATACGCAAGTACCATTATTTCTTATAAATATTAATGATTCACATTTATTTCTGTTCATGGTTCTTTACTATCTAATTTTCTGATTTATGTTTTTGTTGAAAATTCTTATTTGGATATATACTTTCTTTGGTACTTATGTATTATCACAACCTATTGCACCCTCATATGAACCGAAGTTGCCAATTCAACACATAAGAAATCGGGGTTGCCAACTTGGTGAGTTATAATAGATTTGGCAATTGCTGCAATAATACATAAAAACCCTTTAAATTTTTGTATATTATTATAAGAGGTGTAGGTACCACTGTATCAATGATACGGGGCTCCAACATATACGTGGAAAGTACTGTTAATATATAAGGGAGGAGCCCTCAAAAAGAGTGTGCAAGAAATTTTGATACGGGACCCACTCAGGTCTAGCTACGCCACTGATTATTATTTGCTTTTGTAACCCTCGTGGCATACTTAGTGGTGCACCAGTCTATTTAACCAAACTGAGCCACAGCAACGTGTGGTACAGCTACTTTTATAAAATAAAATTAAATCTTAAAAAGATATCAAAAATAAAATAAGACTCAATATTTTGGTTAAATCAATGTAAACAGTTTCATACAAACACAAAGAAAATCTTTATCCCATATTTCAGAGAAACATCAAACAAAATTTTAAAAATTGTAAAAAAACAGACAAAAAAGCATATTTAACAACAATCCCGTCGATTATTTTCACCGGCTCATCTGTAGTACAGGGGGCACTACTTTGGATTTGGCGATTTTTAGCTAAATGTCATGGTTAGATATCGAATTCAATCTAAAACAAATAATAAATGATTCCCAAAAAAGTACCTTGGCGAGACCACTTTTAGTCGCCATAATAAAAGTGCCAAGTGCCCCCCCTATACTACACTTTAACCATTTTCACCAAATTAAAACATCACAAAGTGCAAAAAAATATTTTGGTGAGGTCCTTTCATTTGTGGTACACGTTTGGCAAAAAAAAAAAAAAAAAAAAAACGTAAGTACTAAGATATAAAAGAAACAAAAATTATATTTTGGAATTAAAAAAGGATCATCGGAGAGAAAGATAAAGAAGGCACTACTAATATTCATATTAATTTCATACTATCTAAAGCAGATAACGAAAGCAGAAATACAATACTAACGTTAATTGCAGTTAGAACTGAACTACTCTTACCAGTACGAAGATTTGATTTGTAAAAATAATTGTAAAGCAAGAAATAAATTCTGCGTGAAATTACTGAAAAAATGAATTGTATTTTGTAAGCAAAATCACACACACATAAACATCCTGCGATAATACTATCCGAATGTTGCCAAACCACAAAACAAAATTTTAGTTGTTGAAAGAATAATCATTAAAAAACTTTTTATTAAAAAATAATCCTAATTAAGTATCGAAGAACAAAAAAATTGGATAAATATTCCAACCGATAAACATAGCTATAGTAAAAATATGGAATAATCTTGAAAAACTGTGTGTAAAGTGTAAATTTTCCATTTAGTGAGAAACGTGACATCATAACACTGAAAATCATTTAAAAATTAAATTTTAAAAAATTTAGAAAGAATTACACGAAATAATAAGTATCTAAGAACCCGTCCAGGTTCAAATGCAACGTTATGTCAAAATTTCAGAGGAAATCGTCCAGTAGTTTCGGAGATTACCGGCTTTGAACAAACACACATTACATTTTTATTTATATAGATATGTAGCTGGTACATACTGCTTGACTCAAGTCAGGGCTGAAATCAGAAGTGATTTTTAAACGCTATTAGATCAAGACATAGTTAAAACAATTTCATATTTGCTAAATAACCATTTAAAGTTTTTCGGATTTGGAAGTAAAAGAGGATATTCTGGAAATTTATTTTATGTATTTCTGAATTGAAAGCGTTCCCTGTAGTATTGAAAATAAATACTAACTATAAATATTTTTTTAACTATGCATTTTTACTAAAGCAAATTCTAGCTTCATATGCATAAATATTTTTTTGTGAATAAAATGCTTTAAACTGTGTTTCTGATTTTTCTCTATAGTTTGTAACAAAGTTTTATACCTTTTTTCCCCTCTAAATTTTTATTTTTTTTCTTAGATTTATTTTGTGGTAGATATTCTGCTTTGTATACACACTACTTTTTTCCTTTTCAGTAATGCGATTGACCAGGCCATCTTTATATACCTCATGCCCTGTATCTGCAGATTCCAAGTATTTTGCATGCAAACTTTTAAATGAGGAGTTGAAAGGTGACCCTGGTTCTGCTGAAAAGCTTGAATATTGCAATTCTGGGAATTTGTTGATGTTACCACAAAGTTTTGGGTAATTTTTTTATGTACTGTATTTTTTACTCTTATTTCTTGGATCATCAATCATTTGTGAACTGTATAGGAAATGAGTTACTTTTGTAAATATCAGAAATTAAAATGTTTTTGATCGTTTTAAGAAAATTTTTGTTTGCAAGTTTCATACTTTTTAAGTTATGTTTTGGGGATTGTTTTGTTTATCATTTTTAAATTAAAGCTAAAAAATGTGATTAAAATAAAGCATATGAAATATTTTGCCATAAGAGGAATAATAATTGGTACTAAATTTATATTTTCCCCCAGGAATATTTACCTAGGAGAAACCTTCTCATGTTATATGAGTGTTCATAATGATAGTCAACAAACAGTTACAGCTGTTCAAGTTCAGGTTTGTTTAATTTTCCACAATTTTTGTTAAAGGCAGTAACACAGTGCATTAATATGATTTTATATGCATTTTCTGTTAATGTCTATAAAATTAATAAGTTTATGTAATAGGATTAAATTTAATGTATAATATTCTTCAAGAGTTCAAAACTTTTATATATAATTATGCACATAATTATAATTTTATATATAATCATGTATATTAATTGTGCACATGTAAAAGGTGTTTTTTTTCCAGGTATAGAAGTTTAAGTTGGCATTACTTTCCAAGATGGCGACCGATTTAACAGCTGTCAAGTGATTTATTCTCAGTTTGGTTTGGCAATTCATCATGAATAGACTCACGCCTGAACAACGCTTTTAGATTCGTCGAATGGGCCCAAAACGAGATTGCCGTTGTTCCCGATTTTCATAAGCGAATTTTGATTAGCGATGAAGCGCACTTCTGGTTGAATGGCTACGTCAACAAACAAAACTGCCGCATTTGGAGTGAAGCTAATCCACAAGTGTATGTCGAAACACCGTTCCATCCAGAAAAACTGACTGTTTGGTGCGCTTTATGGGCTGGTGGAATCCTTCTTCAAAAACGATGAAGGCCACAACGTTACAGTCAATGGTGATCGGTATAGAGCCATGATTACTAACTTTTTCATTCCTGAATTGAACAATCATGATGTCCAGGAGCTGTGGTTCCAACAAGATGGCGCAACATGTCACACAGCTCGTGCCACAATCGATTTATTGAAAGACACGTTTGGTGACCGCCTAATTTCACGTTTTGGACCTGTGAATTGGCCTCCAAGATCTTGTGATTTAACACCGCTAGACTATTTTCTGTGGGGCTATGTAAAGTCATTGGTCTATGCGTATAAGCCACAAACGCTTGACCATTTGGAAGACAACATTCGCCGTGTTATTGCCGATATACGGCCACAAATGTTGGAAAAAGTCATCGAAAATTGGACGTCCAGATTGGACTACATCCGAGCCAGCCGTGGCAGTCATATGCCAGAAATCATATTTAAAATGTAATGCCACTAGGTTATCTTTGGAATAAAAAAAAATTCATGTCAATCGAATAATACATCGTTGTTTTATTGCAATTTAAAGTTCTATACCTCTAAAAAAAACACCCTTTATATCTACATTCAAAAACTTTTTTCAAGATAAGATTGCTGTATTAGAGCTTCCTGCATTCTTTCTAGAGGTATTATGCAATGCTATCACTCATATTACTCCATAACCAAAATTTTCAAATCGAAAAATTAGATTAACAAGAGTGGTATAAAAAGGCCATGAAATTTAATTGGATTATTATGAAATCATCAAAAATTGAGAAAATATCCTAAAACTCTTGGATATAAAAGTATACTCCTCAGATTATTTAAAAATTCATCTGCTGCAAGCCTTGTCATTTTGCAAAATTTTTGGTTGTTTTAGGAAATAATATAGCTAATTTTTAATCAGACTGATGATTCTTAGACACATAAAGAATCCATGTATCTTCAGGCTGATTAAAAATGAGCAGTTGCTCACCTAATACCTGGTTATTTCCAGGATATTTTTTTTTAAACTCAGGGTAATTAATAAATGCTTATTAAAAGTCATGCAGTGGAAAGAAATAATTATTTCAGTGCTTATCTTCAGTGACCTTTTGAACTAATTATTAATTACTTTGGTAGGAAGATTAACTTGAAATTGTATGACAAAGATCTTTGCTTAAGGAAGTATTATGGAACAATTTTGTAAGTTATATTTATACAAATTATCAGAATGAGAATAATGTAATAGTAGATTAGCTTTTTGAATATCAGTTTGGTGGTTAGCTGTAATTTGTAGCTATCTATTCAATTACTTTTCCATAATGAACATCAGTGAGCATAGTAGTTTCTTTGCTTTTTTTAACTCATGCATTTTTTGACCCTACTAAATTTTTCATTTTGAGCATTTGCAGTTGCCATGAAGGCTATGAAGCTTTAATTCTTTTACAGCTTCAAAAACATGTATTTTACTGGAATGTCTTTGAGAATTTATGTCCTGGATGTGTAGAAAACTAAGAAACCATGTTTTTACTGTACCACATTTTGTTCCTACTTACTTGGTTCTTGTTTTTTTTCTTCATTCCCAATTTTGAACCATTTTTTTAAATGGTTTACTGTATAGTTAATTGATGTGACAGATAATATATGTAATATTGGTGTTAAATTAAAGTCGTAATTTGACAGAAAAAGGAAAGAATGTGGAGTAATAGAAAGTATTAAAATTATTAATTTCCATTTTATAAGCAATAACTTAAGACCTATTATGAGATTGCTCTAGTAAAATGAGTGCCTGCTAGTTAAGTTGTATAATTTAAGATATTTAATTTAGTATTACGTGTTCTGTTTATGCATGAAGAATAAGAGATAAATGAATAGATTCTCTTTTTGATTGTCTAGGAGCTGATTTAAAATCACTCTGATGCTTATAAAATGTGTCAGGTTCAAAATTCTGGACCCATATAAAAAAAACCTGAATAAAGATGACCAAGATCCACAACGGTCAATGAAAATCTTTTTTTTTTGCACTTTTAGCATGGTGACACAGAATTCGACCGCTTCTCAGCTCACCCCTGACCTGTATACTGCTAATGGAACCCGAGTTTCATGGTATATAATTGCTCTCTAAGGCTTTGTGAGAGTGTCGTATTTCAGAAGACCTATTATTTGGGCACTGTTCAGTACAGCACAAAAGAGTGCATTTAGCATAGTGCAGACATCATGCTCATTAGATCAAATTTTGGTGGAATATCATGTTTTTTTGCAGATGAGTCGAGACTCGGCCTGGATGCTGATTCTCGACATTCCTGTATTTGGACAGAACCTTGCATGATTACCACTCCTCCCTTATCAGGGAAAGAGATCGACCTCGGGTAAAAGCATCCAGATGTCGTCTAACAGATAGATTATTCGCCATTTCTTGCTGAGGCAGCATCTCGGTGTGATTTTAACTGCTATACGGCGTGCAATCTCTTTGCCAGAAATACTGATCTTACACCGACAACATGCTTTATACTACTCAGACACTCCCCATTACGTCTACCTGCATATCTGCGCATGTGCTACCATACATCTCCTTACTTAATCTCCTGATTGGTCTTTCTGTCCGCTCTGCCTCTTCGTTCAGCTGATATGCTAATTTTTCGACTTCGTCCTTAATTTTTGCACACCAGTGTATTGTAATGTATATAACACATAATCTGATGCAGCCTCTGTTCAAAAAGTTTGTTGAAACATATATTATGCCCAATGTATTCATAGATATGTGCAAATAAGGTTCACAGTACTTCAACAAAGTAATCACCATCCAATATTTTATGCACATATGACATGTGTAGAAGGCACTGAAATTATGGAAGGTATCTTTTGGGATGGACTGTAATTCTTAACATGATCAAAAGCATTTGATGATGTTCTTTTTATTGATTTTCCGAGTTTGAAACAAAATCTGGTATTGACACATCGATCCATCACATTAAAACAAATAAGATTTAATCTGATTTGTGTCCTAATATGATATCAGCGTTAATCTTTAGATCATCCTGCATTCTAGAATCATTAATTTCTGATTCTGCACAAATTGTTGTATGCCAGAAAATTAAATTTAGTTACAATAACTAGTTGCATCTATACATGTTTAGAAATAATATTTTAAAACATGCTTAAATTGCGTGGGATATTTAGCTGCATATGTAAATATGAATTAGAGCAATTGTCTGAATATACAAATTTCAAAGAAGTCTTCTTGAATGGGTTAAAAGTATATATATATATTGTTACGAATTTTGTGTAAATAGTGTAAATAATTTGTATTTGAGTGTTTAACGCATTTATATTACTCTGTTATATTTATTTCATGCTAAAATTGTACTATTCACAAGCACGTTATAATGGCGATTGAATGAGAACTTGGCGAAATCTTGGCGGTAGAGCCAAGTTGGCATCATTTTTGGCGACCAAGTTGGCGTCATTGGCGACCTTGTTCACGAGTTCGGAACCCTCTGGAATCTTCTAGAAAGTAGTAGATCTCTCCACTAGTGTCACGTTCAATGACACGAGCGGTTATATTTCTAGAAGTTTCTGTCGCGCATATAAAAAGGATGCGCGCCGGTACGGCGGAGAGTCTTGATTAAGCCAGAGAGTAGTGAGGATTGTTTTGACTAGCTCGGCTGTGCTTGTGAATAATCTTTACGTATGTGTATTTTTAAACACTGTTCTTGTGTTTGCTGTCGAAGGTGTGAAGACCTTCAGATATTTACCCTGTGAATATTGCTGCTGAATCCTGTATTTAAAGGATTGGATTTTCGCTAATAAATTCGCATCGCTCTTAAAGAACTGATTATTTTTTCTTTGTGATTGTTTTTGCATAAAATCCTCGAACCCTCGAATCTACGTAACAATATATATATCATTATTGTATTTTTATATAATTTGAAATGCTATGAACATTACAGTTTATTTGATTTTTCTGTTAAACTACATAGTAGCTAAAGGTGTTTATAATCAGATTTGATGTGCAATGTTTTTATTTCATTGATAACCAGACATTGTTTTATATAGTGGAATTTATACTCTGTTCTGTAATGAATAAAATTGTATCATATATATTCAGTACCTTTATGTCCTTCAGAAAGAAAGTTGTATGTTTGAAAAGTAGATGAAAGTGTATTGGGTGAACTTCTCTCCTCGAATTTAGCCCTTTTAGAACTTACATTATGTATTCTATTTTATTTTTCTTTACATTAAAATCAAATTTCCTTTTTTTAAAAAAAAAATTTAGGCCGATTTACAAATAGGTCTACAAAAAATAGTCCTTTCTGGTCAAAGAGGAAATTACAGTTCTTTCACATTGTTAAATCCTGGTGAAAGTGTGGACGATGTTATTCATCATGAAGTAAAAGAAATAGGAACTCACATGTAAGTTTATTTATTGTTTATTTATGAATTATTGATATTGAAAAAATGTATTGATCTTTCTATGGGCTTCAACTTTGATTACAAACAAGTTTAATATTTCTCATATATCCTACTTTTAACTTCATCTATTAAATTTTATGTAACTCTTTTATAAATGCAATAAAAATATAAAAAAAATTGTCAGCTTTACCTGTTTTGTGTACTTTATGTATCCAAAATAATTCTGAAATGGAAAAAGTTAGGTATTTTAATAGCATGAAAAAGAAACAATGTAGCTAATTTCTGCAGTGCTTGACCATGTATGCAAATTTATTGTATGTTTTATATGTTATTTCTCAACAGCAGTATTACATGAACTTTGCTGTAAGTTTGAAATAATGCAGAGTGATTAATTATAACCACTCTGTATTATTTTAAACTTTCCCTAGAAACAGCACCAGGCATCTAATTCTGGTGAGCAGATTGCCATCAAATTAGGTATGTAGACTATGCATAAGATAAACTCAAGGAATTTGAAAAAAAAGTTCAAAGAATTCTACTAGGCACCTTACAGTAAGAGTACATGCCGTGTTAAAGAACACTAGGAATTTCCAAAAACACAAATGACCAGTCTATTGTATTTATTTATTAATCTATCTTAAGATTTATGAGGATGATGAACCAGAATTTTAACACTTATCTGAAAGATTGCAAACACTAAACACTTTCTTACTCTAAGTGACCGAAGCACCCATAAATATGTTGATGGCCTCGGATTTGATGATTAATAAGACTTGTCTGAAATGCTTCCACTGTAAATTCTATAGGTAATGTTATGAGTGCTTCAATCTAGGTAAAAATGTACCACTAAAAGATAAATCTGGTTTTAAAAGGGCTCCTCACAGCTAATTGTTAACCTTTCAATTAAGTAAAAACTATATGCCTTCACTCTTCTTTCTCACTCACTTTTATATGTTAGAATCTAACATGCATACTGCGTTTCCACTGTAAGGAGGTGGGAGTTAAACTTTTAGTGAAACTTCGAAATATATTTTCCCATGTTAGTTTAAAAGGGAATCCTTGCAAGTTAGTGTACTACAGCTTAGCATGGTAAAATTTAACAATCAAAATTACTCATATGAAATGCATAAACAATTTAAACATTTATTGACCTTGTTCTGATCACCATGTTATAGAGTCATGTGTTAAATAAAGGTAATGATATTGATAACAATACACCTGTGCTAGATGAGGGAGGGAGTGAAGAATTCCTTTCAAAAACAGTGACATACGGCCAAATCTCAAGTGGAACAGTTGTTAATCATGTTCAGGACAATGTAGTGAAAGTTGCTGTTTGTGGCTTCTGTAGTCCTTTTGTTAACTTTCAAGGTCAACAGCTGACTGTATTTGGTCTATTTTGTACTTGAAGTATAATAAAGTATTTTAAAGTGGGTGATGTAACATACTCGCAGACCTGACATACACACAATAAATTATGTCCCTTAGGTGCCTCCATACCCAGTGCCATTTCCTCTTTTTCATGTTACCAAGATATTTTTATGAAACTGATAGACTTCTGTGCTTTTCTTAGTTTTGCATTTTACTGCTTATAAATGTCATTTAAAATTGTTGAAATTATTTATGCTTTGCGAGTGTATAATTTTCTTTGTTAAATTTACTGTTTTTCTGTGCAATGCATCCATCACATTGTGTACATTTTTAGGCCAATTTATTAAAATAATTTCTTGTGTGTTTCATGTTGTATAGTCCATATATCAAGTTTGTTAGCAGTCTGCTCAATTATTTTAGCTGCATAGTGCTGTTTATGAAAGTTTTACTATAACCAACACTAAAGCTGGATTTTTTTTAAATGTATTAAAAAGAGCTAAACATTCTCTTGCATTTCGTATATGTTGTTGTAGGGAATGTTATTACTGCCAATTTTTAAAGATTTTTTTAATATTTTCTCTTTTCTTGTATTGTGAAAATTTGTTAATGTTTTCTATGAAATTTCATTATTATTTATAAACCAGTAAAACTTCACCAGTAGTACTATATAAATGTTACCTTCCAGCTAATAATTTTTAAAGTTGTCCTTAACAAATTTTTTGCAATATTTTTTCTGCATTATTGTATATTCATTGGGTATCTTTTAATTAACCTACACCTTTTAACTGTAATAACTTCTCACAGCCTCACTAGATTGCACCACGAATGTGTGCAGGAAGAGAGGAAATAAAGGAATTTGTTTTGTCGATTCCATGCCATATTGAAAATATCTTCCAAAGTGTCATATTCAACTAAAGATTGTATTTTTATTGTTGAAAAAAAAAATAATTAGTATTTATGTGGTGGAAATGCAAAACCATTTCAATAAAAGTAGTCTTCATCATTCAGAAACAAAACCTAATCTTTTGAAGGCAATGGTATAAGACATGATTAGAAAATTTATATGTTTTGATTATGATAAAAACGATATGAATTCCTAATCTGGTTATAAATACTAGTGAATAATTGTTCATATGAGAGGATGCTCCTTCACATAAAAAGGCAGTGTTTTTTACACAATTAAAAGTGAGTATGTGACTTGAGTTAATGCCTCTTGATATCAAATTTTTTTGTTTTCCTGGTGTTTTGTATTAGTCGCCTTATTAACGAAATATGAGTATGTGATTTCTGTTCTAGTGATCATATGAATAATTTGGTTTATGAGAAACCAACAGACTAGACTTTATGAGCTTAAAAAATTTCATAACTGACTCATTTTCAACCAAAAAAAAAAGAACCACTTTAATTTGCGACTATGTTGTTCTGTTGTATCACTCTGTTAAAGGTTTCCACTTTGGAAACCTTATCCATTAAGTTAGAAAAAAATGATTACTTGAGTTATATTTCAGTTGAATGCTATAGGTTAATTAAAGGATACTCTGTGTGTGTATAAGTATACACTACTCAAGAAAATTAAGGAAGCAAGAAAAGTAAAGAAAACTGTTTAATACAGCGATGTATTATGTCATAAAATGTAATATACACATGTATCAAAATGTAGTATGGAAAAGCAGATGCAAAAAATTAAAAAAAATATTAACAGGATTATTTATTTATTTTTTGATGCAATGAAAAGAACATAAAAAGCTGCTTCAGGGCAACAATTTGGTTACTTATAAATGACAAATATATATATTTATATATATAAAGGGTGTTTTTTTAGAGGTATAGAACTTTAAATTGCAATAAAACAACGATGTATTATTCGATTGACATGAATTTTTTTTATTCGAAAGATAATCTTGTGGCATTACATTTTAAATATGATTTCTGGCATATGACTGCCACGGCTGGCTCGGATGTAGTCCAATCTGGACGTCCAATTTTCGATGACTTTTTCCAACATTTGTGGCCGTATATCGGCAATAACACGGCGAATGTTGTCTTCCAAATGGTCAAGCGTTTGTGGCTTATACGCATAGACCAATGACTTTACATAGCCCCACAGAAAATAGTTTAGCGGTGTTAAATCACAAGATCTTGGAGGCCAATTCACAGGTCCAAAACGTGAAATTAGGCGGTCACCAAACGTGTCTTTCATTAAATCGATTGTGGCACGAGCTGTGTGACATGTTGTGCCATCTTGTTGGAACCACAGCTCCTGGACATCATGATTGTTCAATTCAGGAATGAAAAAGTTAGTAATCATGGCTCTATACCGATCACCATTGACTGTAACGTTGTGGCCTTCATCGTTTTTGAAGAAGGATTCCACCAGCCCATAAAGTGCACCAAACAGTCAGTTTTTCTGGATGTAACGGTGTTTCGACATACACTTGTAGATTAGCTTCACTCCAAATGCGGCAGTTTTGTTTGTTGACGTAGCCATTCAACCAGAAGTGCGCTTCATCGCTAAACAAAATTCGCTTATGAAAATCGGAAACAACGGCAATCTCGTTTTGGGCCCATGCGACGAATCTACGCCTTGCTTGATGATCGTTTGGCTTCAATTCTTGCACGAGTTGGATTTTGTAAGCACGCAAACCACGATCCTTCCGCAAAATCTTCCATAAAGTGGATGGGCACAGATCCAATTCCTGTGCTCGATGGCGGATGGACTCATTCGGGTCTTCCTCAATGCTACGCTTTACAGTAGGAATAGCTTCTTCTGTACGCACCATACGGCGTCTCTGGGGATGTGAGTTATCAATTAGAGTAAACGTGGTGCGAAAACGTTCCATGGTTAATCGAATTAACTGCTCTGACGGACGATTTTGTCGACGATAAAATGGACGTAGTGCGTGATACGTATTCCGCACAGAACCATTATTTTCGAAATAAAATTGCACAATTTGAAAGCGTTGTTCAGGAGTACGTCTATTCATGATGAATTGTCAAACCAAACTGAGAATAAATCACTTGACAGCTGTTAAATCGGTCGCCATCTTGGAAAGTAATGCCAACTTAAACTTCTATACCTGGAAAAAAAACACTTTATATATATCACTTTCGAAACGGGCAGGATATTTGATATGTTGTGTGGGTCCCCTTGACCATCCAACTGTCATACACTTGTTTTCGAGGGATGGGATGAGGTTATCAATAAGACTTTGGGAGTACTATTCCACTCTCTTCAAGGAGTACAACATTCCAAGTCCCTGGCAGTAAACAGAGACATTTGTCTCAATATGATGTGTCTTCTGATTGTGTCCCAATCTTGCATGATCATACTGAAGTCAGAGAAAAATGTTTGCCTCTTCTTACACTGTATTGTTTAAGCTTTTAAATGTGTTCTTTGAAAGCTGAGCAATATAAGGTCTGGTATTATCATGCCTTAAATAAAGGAATTACGAATGGCTGCAAAGAAACCATAAGGTATACATATGATGTCAGTACCTTTCCTACCATGAATAATAAGCAAATCTATATGCCCGCCTATGTTGATTCCAGCTGATTCAGTCTACCCACCTCATCTATATCAAGGTTTTTCATGAGGGAAGATGGGATTATTTCCTCTCTCCCTCCATGCCAGAACACATCAAATATCACCAGACCAGAGGTGGGGAACCTTTTTACCATTAGAGGCCAAATCTAAATTAGGTAGTAATAAAAGAGACTGTACAGGTTAATGCACCTATGAATGCGACTTTTATATGAAATTATTATAGATTTTGTACAATTTAAATAATTTGATGCATTACATAGAAATATTACAAAAAAAAAGAGAAAAAAAATTGAATTCTTGTTTATTTATTATTTGACAGAAAAAGTTACAATATAGAATGTTTTTATATTCCCATACATAATGAATGGATTAAATAATTTCTCTATGAAAGCATATACTAGCTAGAGATGCAATAGCTTAAAAGTACTAGTAAAACCACAGAATAAGTGAAACAATACTTGGATTTTCATAATGGCCATTAGCAACTTGAGTCTGTTAACAGCACATTGCAAGATATACATAAGATAAGCCACCAGCTTCTTTTTTAATACATAATTGTTTTTTCTCAGTCAACAGAAACTTATAATAAAACACTTCACTAATATCTGAATGCCATTTATGCAAAAAAAAACACGTTTAACATACATGGAATCAGTCACAACTATAACAGTAAGAAAATAGTTTTTGAGTACAGATTGTATAACATGTCTGGTAGTGTTGCTCTAGGTGGCTGTAGGTACAATAGGTCATTCCTACTAGTGGTCATTAAAACATATATACATAACTTCATGCCGTTTTGTATTTAATACCATTGATTTGAAAATTGTTGTAATCTGTATAATTAACTATTAATTAATAGAAGTACTAGCATTTATGAAGGCCACACAAGAAACTCACAGATGCCGCTTGTGGCATTAAGGCCCTGGGTTCCTCAACTCTGCACCAGACTGAATTGGGGCTCTTCATTAAACAGAATGAGGCTCCAGTCATGTTTCTTCCTTTTTCAATGTTCAGCAGGCCACTTTCTTCTGACTGCATGGTATTTTGAAGTTAATGAAATACATACCATTGGCTTGCATGCTTAGAGATGAACCTAATGAAGCTTATTTGAGACTGTACGACAACACCCCTTCTGTCATATTAGCAAAAAGAACTAAATTTGTGGTTGAGTAGCATAGTAGTTTTGCCTCAAAGAGCTGTTTAACCAAAGATACCAGTTATCAATTGCTACTGAAGCATGTGAATATCCTTATCCTGGTCGACATATAATATTCCCTAATTCTTTGAATCTATTTTGCAACTTTGGAATGCCACTTTTTACTACTCCAACTTAGTTTGCTGCACATTTTTGTGTTTACCTAGATTTAAGACTCCCAGTAATTTACGAAGGAATGGATTTTGGTAAATCACATAATTACACCATTTTCAAGTTATCTATTCTCTAAACCAGGGGTGGGCAGACCTTTCCAGGGTACGGGCTACTTCTAATTTTTTCAAGGTGTTGCAGTCCACCCAGGGGCATAGGCGTAGTGGGATCTCCATTTTACGAACCTCTATTTTCCGAATTTTTCTATTTAGCGAACTTTTTCCTGGAATCAAGAACCATTTTAAGATTTTCTTCATAAAATAACCTCCAAATAGCGAGGAACATTTTCTATTCAATGAAATTTTCTCTTATGATACGATTCCCCCTATTTTTTAAAATACTGTATTTACTCGAATCTAAGCCACACTTTTTTCTTAATGTTAATGATACTGAAAATCAAATGCGGCTTAGATTCGAAGAGAAAAAATTCTTGGATGGGGTATCCTTTTAAATTTATTTTAATTTCTTAAAATTGATATCAATAAACCATTTTAGAACATTTTTCAATTTTCGCAAAATCTTGTTGAGAATGTGGGGCTTGGTTTAGAATCGATGGTGGCTTAAATTCGAATACATATAGTATTTCTAGACCTTCGTATGATGGAATGATTATTAAGTCTTAGTGAAGGCGGTCACTCCAAAATGTCTTTGCAGTCCACCGGTCGATAGCGATCGACTTAATGCCCAACACGGCTCTAATCAATACCTCAACAATTGCATCTTACAACTAAAAAAAAAAGAGAGAAAATATGTTTTTAGAAAATCAGTTTCTCCTTTTTAAAATTTTTGACTCCATGAACACTGATTTGCATATGAAAATTCATTTTTTGTTTTTCTGCTATACTTTAGGCTTTTGATGTTTTGTTGTATGTTAGTTATCAGTAGAAATATTTATATGTAATATTTCATACATTTTATTAAAGAAATGTGCTTCTTTAATTTTTTTAGCTTGTAAATATGTATAAATATATCAAGATGCAAAAGTGTAGCCTTAATTTGACATCATATTCTGGTTTATTTATATAAATTGCAAGGAAGGATTAATATTATCATTGAAAGAGAGAATGTTTTTAGAAGGGCAGTTTTTCCAGTCAAGCAACCTTCCAACATTAATAACAAGTACAGTGGGTGATCGGTTAACGAACAGATCAGTTAATGAACACTTTCATGAAAGATTTTTGTGTTCAGATAACGAACAAAATGAATTCTAACAAACACTTCTTGTCTCTGAAAAAAAATTAATATTAAACATTTATCATTTTACATACAAAATAAGATCACTGAAAGGAGAAATGTTTAAAACATGCTTAGTATTTATAATTACTAAATGAATTAACAATGAATTAAATGGTCATTCAATAATTATTATTATGACTAAAATCAATACACACTTGAATACTTCAATTTCAATATGAATATCAATATTTTCTGACAGCTGCTGACATGGCGAATAAATTAAGCAAATTCTTAATTTTTTCAAACAGTGCAGACTATAAAATATAAAGGTGCCAATGACACGCTACCACCGTAAAAATATGTGAAATATGAGAAACGGACTAAAAATCGTTTTTCATCTCTCCTAAATTATGTTGCTTACCTATTAAACTTTCAAAGTTCTATTGAAAAAAAATTCCAATAGAATATTCATACAAACTAGACCATCAATTTTGGTTTTGATTTCATTCAAAACAGAAAATTAGTTCATTTTGAGTGCTCCCCCCCCGTTCATTTCTTGTCTCATTCATTGTCTTGAATTATGAATTCCAGATGGCAGACTCCTTTCCAAATTGTCTATCGCCTTTGGTCGCCACTGGCAACCCTGAATGTGCTAATAACACACGTGCGGTGCTAACGTGAACCATATCACGTAGAAGTGAGGCACGACTCATTTTTGCATTGTCGCGTACCACAGTGTAGCTAGCGTGCGCCGAAACTTTGTGAATTGTGCACGCTAGTTGGTTCCTGTTCCTCTAAAATTTTCGTGTGTGCTTTTCTGAACATCTTATAAAAAAACTGAAAATCTGACAATATTATTGGTCCAGAAAAGCATGGAGTGTCAATGACTGTGCTCACTATAAACACTAAGCGAGAAATAATAGCCAAAGCTAAGAGTGGACAGAAAATGGCTGATGTTGCAAGACATTATGGCTTGAACAAGTCTACAGTATGCACAATATTAGCTAAGAAAGATATCATCAAGAAGACTCAAGCAGCTGAAGGAGTAACGAAAATCACATCTGCCAAGCAAAAAAGTGCCATCCATGATAAAATGGAGAGGTTGCTTTTAGTTTGGATAAATGAACGGGAAATGAAACGAGATGTAACTAGTATGCCTATCATTCAAGAGAAGGCTTGAGAAATTGAAAGAACAAACTCCAGGTTTGTCATCCGAGGAGTTAGAATTCAAGGCTACCGCTATCTGGTTTACAAAGTTTAAAAGAAGGTCTGGAATTATAAACATGTATTAATGCATGGTGAGTCTGCTAGTGCAGATAAAGAAGCAACTGAGAAGTACTGTCTCAAATTTCAAGAATTAATTGAAACAGGAGGGTATCGTCCACAACAAATATTTAATTGTGATTAAACTGGTTTGTTTTGGAAGCGCATGCCCAACCATACCTACATCACGAAAGAAAAGAAAAGTGTTCCTGGGCATAAACCTATGAAAGACTGATTGACATTACTTTTGGGAGCTAACGCTAGTGGTGATATGAAGCTTAAACCACTTCTAGTTTACCACTCTGAGAATCCCAGAGCATTAAAAAAAATTCCAGAATTAAGAGCAAACTGCCAGTAATGTGGAGATCGAATCAGAGGGCAAGGGTCACGCAGGATCTTTTCAAAGAATGGCTATTTAAAGTGTGCCCCGAGCATCAAGGACTACCTTGATACCAATGACTTGCAGTTGAAAGCACTGTTGCTATTGGACAATGCACCAGGACACCCAAAGGATCTTAAAGATAATTTGTTGAGAGACTTTCCCTGGATGACAGTTCAGTTTTTCCATCTGAATACGACTTCTCGCTGATTCAGCCGATGGATCAGGAGGTTATTGTGGCTTTCAAGAAATTGTACACTCGCATGCTGTTTCGTCGGTGTTTTGAAGCATGCCAATTCTCCTCAACAATGACTTTTAAAAAGTTTTGGAAAATTTTTTTTGACATTCTTGAACCTATTCGTATCATTCAAAAGGCATGGTCAGAAGTCACACAGTGACAGTTGATTTCTGCATGACGAAAGCTGTGTCCATCCAATTATGGATGAAATTTTGACAACTGCTAGAGATCTGGAATTGGAGGTGAACGAGGATGATATAGAAGAGCTCATAATGGGATATGAAAATGAACTGACGACAGAAGAACTCCAAGAAATTTTGAATGAAGAACACTAAGAAACACAGTGAAATGGGTCTCCTGCTGAACAAGAGGAAGACAAAAGAGGACTAATGCCAACATCTGCCATTAAAGATCTTTTGAAAAAGTGGGAGGATGTCAGAGCAATGGTCTTATTAGAATGGCACGCAAACCAAGCTGATGTCAGTAGGGCTGGGGATCTTTACAATGACAATGCTATTGATTACTTCCAGAAAATCCTGAAAAAGAGAGAAAAGCAATCGACATTGGCCATGTTCTTCAATGCCCCATAAGCAAAAAATGAAAAGGACTGATTAATATGCAAGACTATATGTATGTATTATTTTTTAAAAAATTACTAAGAAATTATGCACTTTTTAAAATTTAATTTTTAGGGTCTCCAGAACGAATTAATCGATTTTACATAGAAGTCTATGGTGAATCGATTATCGGTTAACGAACAATTCGTATAGCGAACATAGTCTTGGAACGGATTATGTTCGTTAACCGATCACCCACTGTAAATTAAAAAAAAATTTGCCATATTCAGTATATGCACAAAGTAATTAAATGTTTACTTTTTTTATTTATTCGTCTTTATCTTATCCGATCATACAATGACCTTTAAATGTTTTCTTTTTATAGATTAGCATGTACAGTAAATTACACCACTATGGGCAATGAGAAATTGCATTTTAGGAAATTCTTTAAATTTCAGGTCTGTAATTTTTCTAACATTATTTTTTTAAAGTTATCTATCAAGTTGCAAACATAAAAAACATCACTGACTTTCACTTACATCACTTTCTAAAAATATATAGTTTGTTAATAGGCACGTGTTTTGTTGAAAATAAAAGCAAAGTGTGTTTTATACAATTTCTTAAGAAGAAAAACAATTAGTATAAATTTGAAAATTTCTCAGTTAATGCTAAAAATCAAGTATTGATAGATTTAAAACGAATCACGTTGTTTTGTACTAATTTTTCAGTATGTTACACATTAAACTTTTGCATATTTTACTAACTATAGCTTAGGCCATCAACACGAATTTATAAAAGTCTCAGTTAAGTACAGCAATTCACTCATTTTTAAAAGTACATATATTTTATCTTGTTACATAAGTATGAATTCTAACTTGATTTTATAAAGTCAAAATGTAGCTGTTTTTGATACATGGATTAAACATGTATCCATTTAATACAAAAAATGTATTAAATGATAATGTATATGTGCTTAGTGTTCATGTGAAAATCCCTGTTTTTTGCATTTGCTTAGCTTCATTATAAGTTTTAAATCAGATTTGTTTGTAAAACTTAATTTTTATTTATGTAGCTTTCTGCCTCTGAAATAAATTTTCCTTTTTGATATTGCTATTTTTTTGCTGCAACCTTTTTTCCCTTTCATTTTATATTTGTTTCATCATTGCAAAATTATTTTCCTGTAGTTTATAAAGTATTGAATCATTTATTTAGACCAGAGATACTCAACCTTTTTACCAGCCAGGCTGCATACATATGGTAGATTTTTCACGTGGGCTGCAACATGAGGATTTATGGAAAATAGCGTTAAAAGACTAAGGCAATATTGGACTCTTAAAATGTGGAAAATTGATCAAAATATTAAAACTCATTTTTGTGGTTATCATTAATCTTCATCAAACACACAAAAATTTTTTTCGGTTTTATGCATTTTTTTTCTGAGTTATAGGGTAATTTTGATTTCCTTTCATCCATGACCAAGCTCCTGGGTAACTTTCTACTATCATACAAACAGAGCTGCATTTCCATTTGATAATTTGACTTTTTCTTTTGCAAAAGTCTGTCTTATTTTTATTTCAAATACTAATTTATCAAGTACAGAATGGCAGCAAAGAGGAGTTTTAACTGAATTCCAGACTGAAACCAGTGTTATTTGTTTAGAATTAAAACTCAGTTTTATCCATGAAATAGTCCCTACTCCAGTTCAGTATACTGAGGGAAAAAATCTTGTAATCCTTACCCGTGCAACATCGACAACAAAATTGGTGTATATGATTGCTTGATTGATAGAATGCTTGCAACATTTTAATACAATGTTCTTAAATAATTGAATTTTTTAGTGTAATGGTCCACGAGTGGGCCACTCAGAAATGCCTGATGGGCCACATGCAGGCTGCAGGTTGAGTATCGCTGATTTAGACATTTAAAATACTAATGGGGAGGGCTAAATGTACACTGTATAATTCTTTTTATATACTTATTGCATTTTTTTTGTGCATGTGTTATCTTGATGTAAAGAATTTTTAATTTCTTAAATTTTCAAAGTTAGAATCAATATGCAGTTTTCAATGGATTAAGGTTTTCAGAACAACAAAATTCTTTGTATTTGAGTTGCTAAGTTGCATTTCTAATATGTTCTGATGTTTTACTTTTGGTTCAAACAGTTTTTAAACTGCATATGAGAATTAGAGTGTTAGAGTGAAAAAGGTGAATAGTAAGTTTATTTTTCTTGCGTCATTAACCCAGTATTGAAAAGTTATGTTTTTAAGACTATTAAAGTGTAAAATATGAACAATTTTGATTGTTCTTTTTCGCTATGTATATCAAAGTATTAAATAATTTAAAAGATAGTGCTAAGCTGCTAAAAATAATGCACATTTCTAGCTTTAGACAACTAAAAGAGGGATCAGGCATGATTTCATTGCTAAGAAAGTGCAAGCATCAACTTTGTTTATAAATTTCCATTTATTAAAAATTAAAAATTTTCATTGTTAAATCTTCTATTTCAATACTGAAAAACGATGGATGTTTGCTTGAAAACCATTAGTTAATGGAAGTAGAGGTAACTTTTTTCAAAAATAGTTTTTTCATTTTAAATGTTGAATGCAATGTTCTAGTTTCATTTGCTTTGTTTATCATAATTAAAATTGCCTTAAAATCGGGAAAATGCTTAAGTTCTCTCTTTTTTTCCTTCTATTTGAAAAATTGAAGACTCAAAGAACAATAAATGAAAGAATAACTTTTCAAAAATTCCTTATAATCATCATACAAAATGTGAATGGGAGTGTAATATATGCTTTTAAATAATTCTCAGTAAAATAAATAAATGAAAAATACAAAAGGAGGCCTATTTTTTATGAGTTATGGAAAAGTAAAATAAGAGGGGGAAAGACTATGTAATTAATATTTAATTATATGAATATTCAACAGAATAAAATGTTTGTAATTTTAGTTTTTGTAGTTTTAAACAAATGTTTATGATATTAAGTATTCTTATAGCATTGATTATCTACATTATTTAAAATTTTTTGTATCTTTGAACTTCAATTGGATAATGAATTTTTTTAAATAATTTTTCATATATTAACTAACTTTTATACTTTTTTAAATCTCTTTTTTAGGTATCTAAGCCTTTGGATGTGAAAACCAAATTTTACAATGCTGAGGTTAGTTTAACTACCTAAATTTTTATTTGTTTGTAATGATTTATTTTTTGCTTACTAGATTTCATCCTAAATTTTGCTTGTGTTTTTAATTTCACACATGTGATTGCTTGATAATATGAACAATTAGTTAATTTATTCTTTTGTGTCTGTAAAAGGAAAGCCTTCACCTTATTTGTATTATAGACACCATCAAACATAAATATACATTAATGTCTAGAATTATCAGTACATATGTCAAAATTATGTTTTATAAAAACCCTTATCAGTCATATTAATTGTTTTTAAAGGAATTCGAAAAACATAATTAAAACAATTATAATTATCATGTTCGATTTGAATAAACTTGTTTCGGATCTTTGTATGAAGTACCTTTCTGTGCAAATTTATGCATTTAGATTTTGTATATGTTAGTTGTACTTTTATTTTAATTATGTAGCATAAAAATATTTAAGTCCCAAATTATATATATCATTAAAAAAGTTTTTTGTAGTTCAGAGCTCTCAGGTATTTAGAGGATGGGTATACATTGATGGAAATAGCAAAATGACTAAATGTTTCAAGACATACAGTCCTTATTTTCCAGAAGCTGTTTTTTGATGTGTAACATCTTTCCTCTCGGCTGCTGGTTTTTGTGCGAGAGGTTTTGTGAAAAGGGGGACGGGTGTGTGTAACAGGAAGTGACATAAGCTTGTGCTATTTGATTTGACCAATGAGTGCGTAGTAGTGTACAGCACATTGGGGTACAGCTCTAGTAGCCATCAAGCACTCGAGCGCTTAATTCTAAATTCACAATCGGTCTGTATAATCTACCGCTTAATTGCAAGAATCTCTATATTAGAGCAGAGAAAATAAATTGCTTACCTACACGCTAATCCTAAGACCAGTTTTAACCACTAAGCCACGCCAATCTTTGCACATGCAGCTAAAATTCATATTAATCAAAGTGGTGTTTCTCAAAGCATCATTCTCCGACAAATATTAAAAGCTCGATGGTTCATGGGAAATAAGGACCTCAGATCCGTGAGCAAAATGATGTCTATCAGACAATTTATCAAAAAATTAACAACTAACTTCTTTATAAAAATTGATAACTCTAATAATCCTTCGATCTTGAATATTAAAAAATATATCCCTGATCCTAATTTTAACCAACCCAATAATATTCTTTCAGATCCTCTCTTCAATTAAAATTCTTAGTTAAATTCATTTCACTCTTCTCACACAACTTAAAAGCTTACTATAACTCCCTCCCCCGAGCCTTCATAGCCTAATGGTTATAGTAGCTGACTTGAAATGAATTGCCCCAGGTTTGATTCCCAGGAACTCGCTATTTTCAAATTTACTTTAAATCACTTTAATTTTCCCTGGAAAGTTATTTATCCAGATCAAATTTAAATTTATATGTTCTTTCCTATTTTTTCAAAATGTATTTTATTTTTTTATTAACTTTTAAAAAAGCTGTTTTTCTTATTTCAAATCATTCAATGTTTCTCTTATTTCTACAATGACTGAGTTCTAAGCTGCATTCCCATTGGTCAGGCCTTACCTCGCCCACCCACTGATCGAAATTTGTTTTCATTCTCAATGCTTGCACCATTTTTGAAGATATTTTTCTGGCACTTAAAGCATTTTAGTAGTTTTAAATTTTAATTTTTTACTCTCATATAAGTATAATTTACTTTTTAAGTATTTTTTATTAACAAAGGGAAGAGTGAATTCGTCACAGTCACTCAAAATCCTAAATATTAGAGGTTATATCGCGGAAGAACTAGATACTCTGGTCATCCACCCAATGATACTCTAAATTCACTTCGCACATACCAACAAGTCTTAGACTTCACCCAGGATAAACTTGCAAAAGTTAAAGAAGCAACAAGTATTATTTGAAAAGCAATCAACACTTGAAAATATCAAAGCATGCTTTTTTTGGATGATGAGTCTATCAAGCAGTGTATGGTAGAGTTTGTTATGAGTATGTGTCCTGATGTGTGAAACAAATGAGAAAGTATTTAATTGTTAAGATGTACCATAATGGGACACATTGATTCAATCAGTGATGCACTCGCTCAATGACTGAAGACTGAGAGAAAAACTTTACTTGTCAATTACTCATCTTTATCCATAGAATTAAGGAAAATTTTTTTATTACTTGGTCTAGAATCAATGAAAGATAGAAATGCTGGTTAGGACTGACCTGAGTGTTCTGTGAATTGTGTGCAAAAAAATGGTTTCCCCAGGAATAAAATAGCATTCATTACAACACATGAGGCCAGAGCTTTCAGTTAAAAAAAATGTTGGAATGGTTAAACCTTCAAAAAGCTTAAAACAAGTTACAAGTACAATACACAAATAGTGATATCTTGTCTTTTCATCGCATTTTGCACCAGGAGAATCTTTGTAAAGCTACACTAGACATAAAGCATGTGATAGATCCTATTATTAGTGTGGTGAATACAATCAGAATAATGGCACTCCATCATCGACAGTTCAAATATTTTCTTGAGAATGTGGATGCACAGTATGAATACATAAGTTACCACAACTTTGTAAGGTGGTTCAAAATGGGCAAAGTTATGAAAAGAGTCTGGATATTGTTGAATGAAACTCTCTTATTTTTGGACACAAAACTGATACCTCATGATTTTGTTTCAAAAATAAGATGTGAGGAGGGGAGATATGAGATGATGTTTGCAGCTGATACATTTAAGAAATTGAATGAACTGAATAAGACATTGAAAGAGAAGATATTTATTTGCTCATGAAATTTGTAACTATGCCAAATCATTCAAAGCAAAACTGGGTATATTGGCCAGGCAAGTAGTTAAAGGTAGTTTTTGTCTTTCCCCTATATTAGGAGAACGGAAAGTACTTCAAAGGGTTTCTACTTAGATTAGAAATTGTTTGCAGTGCTTTAGGTCGAAATCTCAAGAATATTTTGGGATTTTAAGAAAATTGAGCTTAAATTCAATTTGCTCTCTTATGCTTTCGCACATCTTACTAGACTACTGGACATGGTAGAATGCTCTAACTAATTACTACAAATAAATTCTACTAAACTCAGTTCATGACCAGCCAGATATTTTTTAGGTTTTTTATGACATTCTATTTACACATATTTACATGAGTTTAATTTCTGTCTATTAATCCTGAATGCTAACAAAACTAGTGAACTAAGCAAGACATCAACATGTTACAGCAAAACAAAACAGAACTGGTTCAGAACCGAAACTAAAAATTTTATATGCAGAGAGAAAGTGGAAGCGCCATCTATTGAGCTTTTCGCCTCATATGCTATTACTACAACACCTAAAGATCTGCAGCTTGAGCTTATAGACTTGCAATCATATCTCAATGTAAAGAAAATGTTTAATGCTATGACACTAAATGACTTACAAATCTTTGTTTGCTGAAGAAATCCCATGTATGAAGAAATTTGCTGGGAAAATCTTTTCTATATTTAGATCAACATATATTTGTGAACAAAGATTTTCTTGCATGAAGATCAACAAGAATAAATATAGATGCAAGTTGGCTGACATTAAATTGCAGTTGTGATGAGAATTTCACTAAGCAACCCACTCCTGATTTAAAAAAAAAGTTGTAAAAAAGTGTCATTGTGGGTAGATTTGCATCATTAAACTGATTCTTAAATTAAATGTGCTTGCAACTATAGGTGATATGAAAAATGAGCTCAATAAGTAAATTAAATAAATCTACTGCTATTTTATTTAATTATAGTTATTGATATTTATGATATATCTTTTCAGAGATGCATAGTTAACTAATGAATGCAATCATTTTAAAAAGGTGCAGCCCTCCTTTATCCTCCACTTTTACAATGGGACCTTTCAGCCAAAACTATTGTTTACCCCTGTTTTAGATGAAAAAATGCTCTAAAATTCTTGCATTTGTTAAAAAGAAATGATTAATATGGGCATTACAGAATTACAAAATCTTAGTTTTTGTTGCTATTTTGGTCAAATATAATACTTTGCAATACTTACTTATTACATTACTTGAATATTTGGAAATGAAATACGACTATAACAGTAATTATTATTTTTTTTCATATATTTTTGAAACTATTATTCTCGGTACACTTATTTGTATTAGAAATATTCAAAAGCTTCTTTTACAGCTTACTTTTTTAGATTTCAGGAATTATTCTGAATGATATTTAGTTTTATATTGAGGACATTTTTAATATGAAATATATACACCCTTTTGGGGGGCTTTAATCTCCCCTTCCCCTCCAAATTAATAATCTGATCATTTCAAATTTTTCATGTCAATTGTACAAATGATTGAATATTAGTTTCGATCATAGCATGTGCTTCAATGTACAACTAACATTGTATGAAACAGATAAGAATTGTAGACTGTTTACTGTTTTCCTTTGTCGATTTTGTAATTCTCAGACATGACCAATAATGCCGCTTTTGAGAAGACCTTATAGCCAGTTGAATGACGTCGAACATGGTCAAATAGTTGGAATGCTTGACGTTTGTTGTTCATACTGATCAATAGGTTATAACCTGCACCACTTAGATACAACTGTGCAATGATGCTGGTTGCAGTGGGTGCTTCAGAGAATGGCTGAATGAAAATTCTATATTGTGAGACAAGTTTAAAGGATTGTGTGACAAGACTGACCTGTTCCAGGGGTATCATTGTCCAATACCCAATGTGCTTTGGTTTCTTCATCTCAAAGCCCTTGGTTGTGATGCAGTTAAACTCACAGCAGCCTTTAAGATGTCTGCCTTTAATTCTACAACATCATCTAATCATCATGGTTGTTAGGTGACTGGTATTGCATACTGTTTAACAATGAATAACGCTTCAGGTCTTCAAAGCAGATGACCATTGGATCTGTATGTGAAGAGGTGGGGGGTCAGCAGTACCAATCAACTTTTGTTATATAGAGCCTTGATGTGAGTTATATCTCTTATGACAACTTATCTTTGTTAATTTATCTTGCATGCAACTTTTTAACTACTGAACAATATGTTGATAATATACTTTTGACCGTTGATTTACCATTATGGTACATGATCTTTGGCCGTTTTTCAGTAAGATGTCAGAAGATGAATGGATTCTCTAATGCTTATATTCTTCCTCGGCATCTCACCAGTACTTTCTTCAAATGAATGCATATAAGTCATGATAGACAGTCGGATTCAGACATCCCAGAATATTGCAGATCTGGAGTAACAGTTGAATGCTAGGCACTGGAGTAACAGTTGAATGCTAGGGAAAATTGACCACAAAAAGGGATTAGGAATTTTTGTCACTTTTTACTTTGATGCACACAAGTGTACATTGCCGACAAGGGGATGGACTAATCCCATTACTAATTTTAAAAATCAAAGTGCAATAGTTAGCCGCTGATAAGTCCTACAGTTTTGAATTTTAAATTATTTCATCTATCTGTGAATTTTACTCTTTGTGAATTTCAACAAAACCAGTCACTTTGGTGGTACTTCATTTGTTTCTCCAAAAAAATGTATTTGAATAAAAGATTGTATAATCTGTGTTTTCATTGGTCATTTATTTACTTCCTCTTATTTTATTTTCATTTATTAATTATAGTAAAATAATATATATTTTTTTGAAATTTGTAATATTTTTATATTTAATTTTAAATTGTATATTGGGCATCTGAAGCCAAAAACTATCTATAAACATTATCATATAAACTCTTTTTGAAGTTAATTATAAATTTCTGTTGAAAACTAATTGATATTTTGTTTCTGCATGCCATCCTCTTCCCACTTCTGCATTACATGTTTCAGGATTTTATCGTAAGTTGCAATTTTAGACATTTCCTTTCAATATGTTTAGCTCTTTATCTTCATAATAATTCTTAGGAATATTTTACATGTTCAATAGCTAAATAATTCTAATTAGTTAATTTGTGTTAATTGGCTAGACAAAATATTAAGATGTACTATAAATTATTACTTATTTCCTTTCTGTAACATCATGGATTTATGTTTTAGTGTTCAGTTATTTAAAAATAATTGTTATAATAATATTTATGAAAAATGATGACCTAATACATCTTTAATTTTGTAAATATGTATTGTTTAATTTTGTTGATTAGAATACTTTTTGAAACTACTGTTAAATCTTAAGTTTTTATATTAGTATGAAAATTAAATGAAAAAAAAGCTTCTTTTTTCTTTTTATTTTGTTATTATTAGCTATTTTTAGTGCCTTTTTGACCCTAAAACTTTAATATTTATTACTCTGAAAGTGATTCAGTCAATTACTAGAAAAACAACTTCTCATTTTTTTGTTATTTTGGAACTTTCATTTTACTGCAGTGTCGTGTATTAATTTTGCATATTTTATTTTTATGTGCAGATGAAATTAATAAAACTTAAGTCACTTTCACTTTTTAATTAATATGCTTACTATTTTATTCGTTTATTTTTATGAATGCTATTCATTTCTCATGTATTTGAAATCTGTACTAAGAAACATTTGTTGTTTGAAGGCATCTCTCTTTTTAAAATTGATATCATATGCAATATAGCTAACTTAATATAATCATGTTCATGATTCCCAATATAATGTTTATTTAATTTTTAAAAATTAGTGAGAAGCATATTTATTGGTCTATTTTTGAATTTTTAGCAATTTTTGAGTTATTTAAACAGTTTTGTAAGTTTCAAAAATATATTCCCTATTAATCCACTATTCGTATTGTGAACTGTGCACATAAAAAATTTAGGAGTATTGGTAATTTTATTAGAAAACTCTTGTTTTTAAATTCCAAATGTGTTTGCATTTACTTTATTAATTTTATTCAGATAATGGTAATCTTTTATTGCTGTGACCAAATTTTTCATATAACTATTGTGAGAGGTTTTACAATCATTGCTATAAAATGGGGAATGTAACATCTATAAATACGAATTTAATTGTATAATATGGTGGGGAGTAACAAATTTATATTTAAATATAATAGAAATAAACTGCATTTTATTTAATTTTGTATGCACTAAATGTTGTGAATGTATTTTTCTGCTTGGTTAAAATTGGAAACTTATTAAGAGTGCTATTATTTTACTATAACAAGACAAAACAAGTTTTGAAACATTGTTTCTGGTTTTTCTAACAATCTGTTCTTACAAATCAGTGAGCACAGTGATAATTTTATGCTTTATAGTTCTTAATTTGAGTTCTTTTACAGTACATTAAGAGTTTTACTGATAAAAGTGTTTTTTAAAATAAGAAATATAATTAGATTTCCATTCTTAGAATGAGTACCTGTATAAGATTAAATTATTTCTATGCTCCAAGTTCAAAAAGTTTATTTGTATTTCCCTTTTTGTGTTTTATACCATATAGATGTTTTTTTTTTAAAAAAAGTCCATGTTTACCATAGTTTATAAATTCCCAAAGACAAAGAAGTTTAATGATATTTGATATTATATACTGTCATAGGTTTAAACATTTTCGAAAAATTCTTTTTTTGAGTGGTTTAAAATACTTTCAAACTGAGGCAGGAAAAGCTACAATGTAAAAAAAAATAATAAATCAAGCACAACAACTTTTCATATGCAACTTCGAGCGTCTTACATAAAAATGTAATTATTAAGGCAATGATCATTGTCCATTGAAAGGGATGGAAGTCATGACCAAAAAATATCTAGCTGTGTTGAAGATCACCTATAATAGTTAAATGTAAAAATCATTTGGGAAATATTGTTTTGTCATCTTTATGAATTTTTACAGAATAAATTTTATAAGTGCTTTGAAGATATTATCTCATTATATTAAAATTGTTGAAAATTTGAAAAAAATGGGCACCATATTTGAAATTTAATTATAAATTGAGAAGATTCATGACTTTGGATTTACTCGGAGTAAAATGTCTTTCAAACTCTTTTATTAAATATATGTTGTACTATTAAAAGTAAAGGAACTTCTAATACTCCTATTTTTGAAAAGTTAAACTTCAGAATGTATGTTTTAATTTTTTTTTATGACTATACTCCCTTAGATGTGGATAGTAAAAAATTGAAAATTTGATTTCAGGACGTATAAGATAATTGGATAAATATAAAAATGACAAATATGATTTCAAATTGACTTCAAAATGATGATTAAGTTAATATCTACAGTTGTGTGTGTTCATCCATAAAAGGATTAGAAAGTCAATATTATATACTATATATTTTTTTAAATCTAATAATTATTCTGATTTATAGCTGATGTTTTAAAGTTATGTGTACATTCATTGTCATGCATGAAACATGAAAAGGCAATTGGAAAAGTGTGAATGTATTGGAAACAAACTAGAATTATTTATGAGTTCAATTATTACTTAGCTATCATGTATTTTTCAATTATCACTTAAAGGATTAGTATAGTCTATCAAAATTAAGAAAACACAAAAAATATGATTTTGAAAATTTGGTATATTTTTCAGATATCCAACTCTCTATTTTCTGTACTTTACTACTTTATAAAAGTTAATTAATTCTGGAAATTGTGTGTTCAATTTTGATAGTCAAGTTTGTGTGCTATTTATATTAACTGCTAATTTTTTTTAATCCTTCCAGAATGAAACTCTAAAATTCTTATACTTATTGTTATATTCTCACAATAGCTATTGTTTGAAATCTTAGTTTCTTTTTTTATGGATGTTAGCATCCATTGTGTTATAGTTTGTATTTGAATTGTTCTGACCTGCAATGAAATGTACAATGTAAATAAAGATGTAAAAATATTACCATATAGGGCAATACTCGGAAAAAAAATTGCACCAGCCTAATTGTTCATGAAATATTTATTTATTCATTCTGTCATTTGAAAAGGATGCTGTATATCATTTAAAATTCACTTATTTTCATCTTTTTAATATTTTATATATTTTTTTATACATCATACAAAGGCAAAAATTGATACAAAATTTTATCTACTTTTTGGGGTTTATTTTATGGCAGCATATTCCTTTTTAAACACTGTAAAATTATTTAAATATTTTTGAAGCTCTAGTACATTTAATAAAGCTGCACATAATATAGAATTATTTTGCATGACACACTTTTGATATGACACTATTTTGGAAGTATTTGCATAAGTAATTAATTTATTGCCTGTGTAACATTTGTTGATTATGTTTAAAGACTTCCTTTTATTTTATTTTTTAAAAATTAAAACTGCAGTAAAAATTGTCCTTTAAAATTTTGTAGTTTTATGAATGTTTCATGAATGAAGAATTACATCAATTGACAGTTGAATTTTTTTTGAAATGCTGGCTATTTTATTTTCAGGTAGAAAAGGTAAATCAATATCAATAATAAATCATTTGGATAATCAAGATCTACTTATAAAATAATTATGTAGAATCATCAGATATTATCATTACTATATCTTTTGAATTCTCTAAATCATGAGCATATAATTTCATCTGGTGGTAAGTACTACCTTATTGCATAACAGGAATGACAAGAATGCGAAGTGAAATGCTTTATTCTTCTGTTGTATTAACTTTTTAAATCTAGTTTTGTTTCTTTCTCTGTGTTCCATCTGCATTTTTTTGTTTTGTGTTTCACCTATTTTTAAGTATTGTGATGCTTGTTAAATGACTGTTTCAAGATTATATTTTTGTTTTGGACAATTTCCTATGAAAGAATGTAGCTCATTTATGTTCAAGCTCATTTATGTAGCTCATTTCAAGCAAAATAACTTCAGTTTCAGTACATTTTGAAATAGAATTAATTTTCATTGAATGTTCACTTTCCATATGCATTTCTGACTGCTTAGTGATATTTTTTCTATAGTTATACAGATGAAGGAATCAAAGAAAGCATTATTTGATAGTAAAATTTTATGTGTATTTCATCTTAGTTATTTGGCTGTGACTTGCTTTTTGTTATTAGTTTCCTTTTACTTAAAAAGGCTCTACGTTTTCATACTAGCTCATTATCGATTGATCATTTAGTTCTCATTAATTTTTTTCGAATAACATTTACATTTTTGTAACTTATTTTTCATTTGTTAAATTAGAATTCTGTTTCGAGAATTCATGAAAACATTTTTCTTATCCTGATTGCAAATCATTTTTCTTTTTGCTTTTTTTCGTATGCATAAATCATATTTTGGTTGTACTTGCTTTGAAAATTGTACTTATTGAGATCTCTATAAAGATTCTGAGTGCTTCGTTTGCAGCTATGTTACATTGTGTTTGTTTGAAGTCAGAGGAAATTTTTTTAAAATTTTGTAATATCTTTATTCTCTTGATTTAATGCTCTCTTGGTTTCTTGCAAGATCATACAGAGTAGCTTTACCCAACCTTTTTTTCGCCATGGACCCCTCAACATTTGATCATTCTATCGCTGGTGCACTGAAGGTGGGACATTGATTGTTTGTATTTAAAATTTTTAATGTAATTGTATTTAAATATGCCTTCAAAATAAAATCCAGTTACACCAAAAATGAATATAAAGTGATGTAACATGGAATATAAAGTGATTTCCCTGGAAAGTTGCACAAACCCAAGAGAAATACACCGCAACAAATAAAATGCAAATAGTTTAATGTTTCTTGGGTGGCCCAGTACTATTTGTTTCACTGAGCGATACCGGTCCATGGCCTTGGGGTTGTGGACAACTGATATAGAGTGCAGCTGGAATTCAGTATGCAATAAGAAAAAAATTATCTTTATACATTTCCCAGACATTTAGTTATAATATTGCTATATTTTCATTATATTTAGATTACGAGGGGGGCATCCTTTGAATTATCTAAAAGTTATATGAAATTACCTTTTAGCAATTTTTAAAAGTTTGTAGTTTTCTGTGTTACCTTGATTTTAATTTGAATTATTTATAATGTTTTGATAAAATTATATATGATGCACTTTTTTAAATGTAATTAATTTTATCATGAACTTATAACAACCTTTCAGTTTATAAAAAAACACATGAAAAATTTTCCTCATTATAGAAGGAATTATATTTCATACATGTTTTCAAAATCTTTACAGTCCTGTTATTGTATGATAACTTTACTCCTCTCATTATACTAGGCATCAACTACAAAAAAAATACTTTAATTATAATATAGTAATTACTATCAACACAAATGACCAGATACTACCTCATGATTAAAAATAAAGAGCACAATTACAAAGAATTAGTTAGCAAATTTTATCCGCAGCACGAAACTATTATAAATTGCACAAATCATATGTCTTAATCATAAATGTAACTTTATTTAAATTAAAGATAAAAGAATTAAAATTCCGCCCCACTTTTCAAAAAACAAGATAGCACAGGGGAAAGGTGCATCAGATCAAATTACATTTTTGTATTCATCAAAATTCCATTATTGATGCTTTCTGCAGTAGTGTATTCTTTTATAGCATTAATGTTACTTATGAGGAATTTTACTTTTCAGCACAATGTTAAAGATCTAATTTATGCAGTGTTTATTGAGTGATACAGGAGTTTTTTCTCTATTTCTATTACATAACAATTAGTTATATTACACTACAAATTTGCTCATGGGCTTATTTTTAGTTGGATATTTATGTTATTTTCTTTGTCATCTCTATGAGTGAATGAATATATAATGATTAATATAATAATATGCTTGTTCATTATAAATTAATGAAATAAACATTAAGCAAAAAGTAAGATATTTCAGGCCAAAATACAGCCACTGTAACATAATAAAACTCTTATTTAGTTGGGTTCTAATTAATTAATGTAATCAGTGATGTATAATTTGTAGAATAAAAAAATGAATAAAATTAATTACTTTTTTAAAAAGAGAGTTTTACACACACAAATCATGCATTAACAACAAACAGAATCAGATAATTATCAGAAGTTAAGTGGTACTGACATCTATGAACAAAAACAGCAAATATTAATATTTATGAACAAATTGAACTAACATTAAACTTATTATAAATGTATAATTTGTGAAATATAAAAAAAGTTATTTTATTAACTTTTAACGTATGTTTTTTAAATTTATAATTTCATCACAATATTTATTTTAATGCAATATAGTTCATATGGTTTTGTACTTGTATTCCTATGACTAGATATATGAATATTACTGTTCTAGAATGGAACTTAAGTAATGTTAAAATTAAAAGAGCATCTTTTTAATGTGAATATTGATATTTGATTTATGATCTGATATGTAATGTTGTATGTAGGTAATCTGGTTAGTTGATTATTGTTAATTTTAACAAGGTTTAAATAATTAAGATGAATAATCTTAGATATTAGCTCATTAAATTCATCAATTTATCTGCATTGATAAAAGGCTGTATTAATCTTTTTTTCCTTAATATGTAAATAATAATTATTAGCTGTTGCTGGTAAATCCACCTTGTGATAAACCTCTAATCTGTCTATATGTATTTTTTTAAATAATAAGTATAATTTTCTTTAAAGAGCCTGTTAAATTTTGAAACACTTTACTACACTATTTAGACCTTAATTATCATAAATAGTTAAAAGAAAACTATTATGTTAATATAAATTTATCTTATATGTATTTTAAAGTAAACCAAAGCAAAATATAGACTCGAAGTACAATCTTCATCATGATAGTGCTACAAAAATCTCAGGAAAAAAACTTCAGAAAGGAAAAAGATAAGTAAATCACAGCTAAACCAAAACATAAAGACAAATTCTCCAGAAGTATTACTAATTGAGAACGGTATTTTAGGACTAAGCAATCCTTATAGACCAAACTGTTCCACTATATATATGAATTTATACATAATAACATTTTCAGATTATCAGTGATATAAATCAAGAACATAACTGAATAAGAAAAATGTTCAAACCTGGTTCAGACAAAGATCATGTTGCATAAATAATATAATTGAAATAAATCAAATATAAATAAAAGCAAAATGACTTAATTTTTTTAAAAAAATGTATCAATTTTGGAAGGGATGATTTTCTTAAAATCATATGAGAAAGAAATTCTATTTAAAAGGGAAAAAATAGAGAAAAAGTTATGTGTACAAATTGAAGCGTAAAAAAATATTTATAAGCAAAAGAATAAGAAAGAGATGAAAAATTATATAAGTCTACTGTAACCTTCTTTTTAAAAACATTTATAAAGAAATAAGATGTTAAGATAAAAGATAAGATGTTTAATGCGACATATGTTGAATGTAAGTAAATAATTTATTTTGCTAGAATAAAATTTTTTAAATGCATTAACCTGTAATTGCTCTAAAAAGGTGGAAACTCAATTCTCCCATCCAATGAATTTTTCCGCATTCGGTTTCTAAGCCATACTGGATTTTCAGTACCATTAATATTGAAAATAAAGTGGAGCTTACATTCGAATAAATATGGTACTTATAGGAATTTTAATGTGAATATTGCTGCATTCCAATATTTAACTTTTGATTTTATGAATCTGCTTCCCTTTTATCATATGTCTTAGAAAGTGTATATACACACACACATTTCTCTAAGATTCAATAAGTATTGTGAATATTCTTTTAAATTACTATATTGAGATCACATTAACATCCTATTGCTTTCTTGTGTAACTCTTGAATAGTATATTATAGGATTAATACCAATTTTTTTTTATGTCACACAATAGGTAGCACATATATATTTCTCATGTATTGCTTTGTATTATTTTAATTGTATTTCATAATAATTATTTGTTTTTATCTGATCACCATTTAAATCGTTACACAATCAATTACTTCTGTAAATTGATTGTTTAACAAAAGTTCTAATTTAATGATTTTTTTTTACAATGACCCTAAAATTGCTGCAGCATGAGTTAAAGTGCTATTATTGATACACATACTATTTTTCTTTGTTTTAAATTATTAAGAGTTGTTCCTTTAAGGTTAAGATTTGTGCATAAAATAAAATTCTTATAGATTTACAGAAGAATATATTATTACTTATAAATACAGTTTTAAAATATTACTGCTCTCTATCAATAAATAAGCTTTATAATTCTCTAAATTCTATGAATCATGTTTATTTTTCGTTTTGCTATAATCCACACACACGTAGTGTTTTTTTTTTATCTCAATAAGCTGTTAGCATGCAAAATTAAGAAAGTAATGGATTCTTTTGTTAGTAGATGTTAAAATTCACTGAAATGTTTCCCCTATCTAAATGATTTATATTATCTTGATTTATATTCTAATTGTATATACTTGAGAATTTGATTGTGAAAATTGACTTTTTTATCTGAACTTTGGAGCAACAATGTCCATATTGAAAGCACTATTTTTTTATATCAGAACTTTTTGTTGTGTTTGAAAAATATTTTGTATTAGGAATAATACCTCTTTCTCAGAAAATGAAATACTATATTCCTTGTTAAAATTTCTATCTCTTCCTGTTACAATTCTTTTTTGAAATGCAGATGTACAATCTTATTTGATCCTTTAAAATAATTCCAAGTAAAATGTCAATGGATAGGTTGTAAGAATGTAAAACCGGATTTTTCTTTTTTTTGAAAGTATATGTGACTAAGTTATTCAGTGGTAATTTTTATCTCTAAAGATAAGAACTGTCTTTTTCTCAAATATGTATCATTGTTATTTTATTTATTTACTGCAAAATCTATGTTATTCATTTAGCCTGGTGTTAAAGTTTGATGTATAATTCCTGCATGGTACAATTTTCAACTGGTCCTTTGCATTTGTTATGTTTTTTTTTGTTTTTTTTTATTGCTGTATTTGAGAAGCATGTGATTAAAGGGAGTTGGATATTATATTTTTTTTTACCCATTAACACACACTTGGGGGTCCATTTAAACTTATCTGGTCTTATGAGCCAACTATTGTCTAATGGCTCAGTTTTTATTTATTGGCACAATTTGTTGATTCTTTATTAAATTGATGATTTTAATTTTGCCAGTCAAATTTTTTGACTGGAATAAAAAATCTACTATAATACTGTACAATCTACTAAAAATCTGTGGACAGCTATCGAACTGTATAATGCCCATATAGTTCTATAATAGTATCAATATCCATTCCTTAGTATTATCAATGGGGAGTTTTTAAAAATAAATAAATAAAAGAGAAAAAGGAACAAAATAAAAGTTTAAAATTATTTATCAGTAATAGCTTATTTTGTTACAATCTTTATAATTCTGCATAATATTCGAATAAGATTTTCTGAAGTAACACAAAAAATAAAATGTTGTCCATCTTACCATTTAGTGAAAATTTTAAAAGGTTTTTTCGGAGTAAGTCTTTGTATGACAGAACTTCTGTAAGTCTCTGCGTTTCAAGATTTTACTTTGTAAGTATTGTTTTTGTTGTTATGAATATTATTTGAAATAAGAATAAATTAACTGTAAGAATAAGAAGAAATTAACTCTAAGATTCTCTATCTAATAAGTTAACTAGTTATTTACTGTGGCCTGCATTTGTTTTTGAATACTTGCATTTTAGAATTATTTGTTTTTCCATTTTTATTCTTAAAATTTTAAAGTATCTAAATGAAAGGCATACAGTTATTTTCAATAGCATTAAACATTTCCAAAACTTGTTTTGAAACTTCTTGTATTTAGGCACTTTACTCAAATCAATATTAGTAAAGAATATGCTAATAACATTGTAATTAATGTTCAGTTTATTATACTGTAAGCTAATATTTTACTTTTTTCCACACCATTTAAAATTAATGAGTACTCCTCCCCTTTCACATAAGAATGTCTTTTTTGCATTCATCATCAAAATTTTTCAATAAAATATTTAAAATATTGTTCTTAATCTGGTTTCAAATTCATTCACTATTTGTGTGCAAAGAGATTTAAATACTCTACATGTAAAGGAATTGTATAATAAGTGTAAGCTAATATTAAAAGTTTATTGCATTACGCATTATTAGTTTGATAAAAATTGTTATGTACCTTGTAAACCTAGTTTTTAACTAAACGTTTTTAAGTTTTCATTAATATTGTGTAAATATTTGTATTGAGTAACATTTTTTAAAAATAAAAACTAGATTGTCCATGATAGAAATTACTTAAAACATTATTAGTCATCATTCTATTTTTAATCTTATTACTTTTTTTCAATGCAGGATATTAATTCTGAATAACCAACAGAATGTCCCATAATCGAGAATAAAGGGGGGGGGAAGTGTTATAGTTTTTAATTGCGAAATAAAGCTGAATATGTTGTTCTATGACTTTCCTTTTCTTTGTTTCCCATGTGATTTTGAAATTATGTGCTCAATCTGCACAGTGATATAACCTTTTCAAAACTAGCACCATCTGTAAAGAAATAAGAATAAACATGACTATATTATTGACATGACTTTTTCATTTATTACATTGCCTTTTAAAGTTATGATACAACTTATAAGTTGAATTCCATGGCATGAAGCATTAAACCTTTATTACTTTTAAGAAAGGTTTGTAAATTTGATTTCCCTTTTAGATGAAGTTGACCAAGTCAATTAGAAACAACATCTGAATTTCTAATAAATTGTAAAAGATTTTTAAATTTGCATTTTTTAAGAATTTCTGATGATTGATTTGAAAATTTCATAGATTTAATAAATTTTATATTTTAGTTATCTTGGTTTGTTTGTACAAAGGTCTATTTTTACAGAATACAATATAATTTCAATAAATTCAAATAAAAAAAAACTGTTTCAAATTAAGAAATGAAGTATTTTTACTTTTTTTTGTATACTTTGGAAAATAGGTTATATTTTTCAGAAAAACTTCAATTTCAGATTAGATTTTATCATGCATTATAATAGTTGCAGTTCTTGCTTCATATAATGTAGTAAGTTTAATTTTCCTATCATATCATCAAAATTTAAATATATTCATTTGCTGCATAGGTTTTCTTTTTACACTAGTTGTAAGAGGTATATGCATTCTTTCAACCATATTCCTCTTAAATTCCATCTTTTATTTCATTAAAACAAATTTCCTTACTTTCCTATATGAATCCTGTGTGATTGAGAGAAGTCAGTGATCTATTCTATTCTATAGATAGAATACATTTTTTTTAAAAAAAATGTCTGTATGAAAAATGCTTTGTTAAAAAAATTGTCTCATTTACATTTAACTGTCGGTTTTATAGAATATTTTATTTGTGTTGCAGTTAGATTTGTTTTGATGTAGATGTCTTAATTTTTTGTATTTATTTCAGTCTGATGAAGTTTATCTTGAAGCTCCTCTTCAGAACATTACTTTTTCTCCAATGTGTTTGGAAAAAGTTGCATTGGAGCCATCACCAAATTTTTCATCACTGCAGTTGAATACTGTTGAGACAAAGGAAGGGTACTTTTAAGAAATTTTATATAATGTATTGGGCATTATATATATATATTGTTTTTTTAAGAAAACTTTTAACTTATTAAAATTTATTTCTTTTATATATCTACTTTCTCTAGAGTTTTTCCAATTTTTGGAGAAGTAAACTGTTTAAATCCACAAGACAGTAGACAATATTTGTTTTGTCTTACTCCAAAACCTGGTACCCAGAATTATTCTAAATTAGTTAAGAATGTTGCCAGCATTGGAAAGCTTGACATAGTTTGGAGAACAAGTATGGGAGAAAGGGGGCGTTTACAGACATCTCAACTAGAGAGAATGGTAAGATTATTTATGATAGCTTTGCATAGTTATATAAACAGCTTGCATGGGGAAATTAGGAAAAGTGAATAATTTTGTTTGCATTTTTTGCAATCTTGAATATTACCTTTCAATACTTTATTTATTGTATAAAGTTTCTAATTCAGAAACTAGTTTGTGTTAGAAATTGACTTGTATTATGTATGGTTTGATTTCTTGTGTGTGGTTGCATAACTTCCAATTCTCAATAATTTTGTGCTTTGAGTGAATTAAAATAAAGTAATCTCTTCCAAATATCGATGAAATTCTATATAAACGCTGCTTATTACCAACTTAATGCATTGTTTGGCCCAAGCTTAGTAATTTGTTTAATTTGGAAATGGAATCCTCTTTTATGCAGATTTTATTTTAAATATTGTTCTTTTCTTATTTTATGTATTGAATTTCGCTCTGTATAATTCAACTATTGTAACTTTTATCTCAAACATTTGTGTAAAGAATGCTTCTGATTGATTATGGTTTTAAAATTATGTACTTAAATTTATATATTTAGTTCAGCAATCTTTTGTCTTAATAGTTAAGTTTTTTGAGCATTCTTGATGTTTATGAATAGTTAATAATTATTCAATATTTCTTTGTTTTCTTCATACATGTATGTACACTAGATCATGACTGAGCAAATAGTGGCCCACAAGGAATCTTTTGCATCCTACCAAGACATGAAATTCACTTTGAATCATTATTTCTCACCCATCTTAGATTCTTCCTGTATTGCTCACTCTTAGGAAAACAGAGTTCCTTTGTTATGAAAATAAAATGCCTTAAAGTGTTTTTACAAAGAGTTCATCAACTAAGTTTGGAGGAAGAGTTCACAGGATCTCAGGATTTTTTTTAAAAAATTGTGTTTAATTTCAATTTGTTCTGTTATCCCATTGCTGCTGATATTTATACAGCACCTGATGAGCAACAGCTTGAACTTATTGACTTACAGTCAGATCATAACGTAACGGAAATGTTTTATGCTATTGCATTGACTTTTACAAATCTTGTCAGCTAAAAAATTTCCATGTATGCAGGTATTTGCTGGGAAATTGTTCTTTATATTTTAGTCAACATGTATTTCTAAGGAAAGTTTTTCTTATATGAAGATCAGCAAGAGTAAATATAAATGCAAAAAAAAAAAAAAAAAGAGAGAGATAAATGCACAGGCTGTGATGAGAATTTCAACAAGCAATCACACTCCTGATTCCAAAAAAAGGGGGGGGGGGCAAGGTGACAGGGTACACTTTTCTCATAACACTAATTCTAAAATGAAATCTACTTTCAGCTGTAGATAGTATGAAATTAGCACAATAAATAAATTGAATAGAGCTGCCACTATTTTATTTAACATTTATTATCTGTTATAATGAATGCAATTTTTAAAGAGGCATGAACCTCCGGTATCCTCTGCTCCCACTATGTTGCTTACCCCCTGCACTAGATCACTACTTAACATTAGATGTGTTTATTTATGAAGGTAAATTTATAACACAAAGTTTATAGAGTTTTGAAGTTCTTTCAAGTTTTAATTGATAATGTGGCAAAATTTTTGCTAATATACTAAATGTATTAAATAAAAAAAAATATATATTTTTATAAGTAAGTTAAATGTATAGAACTAATTACCACAGCAAATCTTTTCACTTGGAAAAAATAGAGTGCGTCACATGGATATAAAGTAATTTACTAGTTGTAGTAAAATTTTTCTAAAAATCGTCTCATAAATTTGGAGTGTGTCTTGTGGTCTGTAAATTGTAGTATATAGTGTACATTGATATTTTTTCAACATTAATTTAATTTTTCTCAGAAGCAGACTTCATTTACAAATGATACTCTTTATTGACTTGCATTTAATCACAAAAAGAAAAAGATCATGCATTTTAAAATGCCATATTACTGTACATTTTACTTTACCAGAATTGCTTGCAATTATTACATTCTCCTTTATTCCTACTTCCGAGAAGGGTTGATTAATTTATTAATCTTAAAAAAAAAGAAATTTTTTTTTTCTATTTAGAAAATAAATTTACCTTGAATTTCACTATAAAATTGTTTATTATTTTAATTTTATCTTAGGTCTGATTTTTTTATATCTAATTCCTTAGATCTCCAGTTCCTTCTTGATTTGTCTGATAAGTTTTATTAGCCTACTTTATTACCATTCACTTAATAAATTGAAATAATATTAATGAAGTAGGTCTCTCATTTGATACCATTGTAATATCTGGAATGTATTATTAATCAATATTTAATTTTTATTTATATTCAATTATTTTGGCTTGTATTTTTCTAAAAATAAATCTCATTTAAATATTAAGTAAAAAATATACTATGATGTATCTGAAAATGACACTTAGCCACAATAAATGTTTTAAAACAAAATTAAAAATGTTTCAATTAGCCATGATCGCTTTTATATTCTTATTGCAAATTTGAAGTATTATTATTATTATTTTTTGCTAATTTGTTCATGATTATTTCTTTCTGGAATAATTGATATTTGATATGTCATTTCCAATAATATGAAATAGTTTCATCCATATATTTCAACTCTTTTTTAAATAGGCACCTGGCTATGGAGAGATACGTCTAATTATTACAGAAATTCCTAGCATTGTACCATTGGAGAAACCATTTCCAGTTACTTTTAAAATTATTAATGCATGGTAAGATACTTAATAAGAACTGCATAAATGTTAATAAATAACAAAAAATATTGAGTATTTAAAATTATTGATCTATTTTATTATAAAAAAAATTTAGTCATTTTAGTTCTCATTATCTTTTCCATTTTTCCTTTTCATAAATTTCAAAATTGTTAGATTTATGTTATCATTCATTGATTTTTTACTGTAATCCAGTATGCAAGTGCTTGCATGATCCATAACAAATATGAGCCTTGAAGTGTTTTTAAAACTTCTCATGCAAGTCCTATAATAGAGTATCATGTATTTTCTTTGTAAGGTACAAAATTGTATTAACCTAAAATTTATAAGTGGTATTTTTGTGATGTATAACAATTCTATTCTTTTTTTGGGGGGGCAAAAACTGGCATATTTGTTTGTCCTATTTACAGATTAAAAACATTGTGTCTGTTGTGTGTAACCAGAAATGTCCCTTTTTCATCAAAAAACTTAAATTTAGAAAAATTGGGAATTTTCTTTTTTTTTTTTAGTGCTTAAATAACTTGTTAAGGAAAGTTTCATGATTTTTCAAATAGGTATATTATTCAGTGTAAGTGATTTTTAAAAAATATTGAATGTTATTCATATTTCTTAATACAAATGAATTAATAAGGTATTCTATGTGACTAGGTAAGTTAATTCTATACAACTTCTCTACTTTAAGAGAAAATTATTTTTCATGATAAAACATGGATTTTCAAATCAGAATAGTATTTAATATTAATGTATATAAGACATTGTATCTATTTACTTTTTAAAAATGATAAGGAATAAATGGTGTGATTACATGTAATACAATAGCATTAAATCAAAATGTTTTTGGTGTGTTCAGTTTTGAGTATAAGGCCTATGATATGAAAAATGTTGTCTTTCCCTATGGTTCAGATTATATTAGGAGCTATTTTTCAAATAAGATCTTTGAAAAAGTCGCAGTTTAATACTTACAGTAAACTGTAATTCTGTTTCGAATGTGTGTTTTTCACTCGAATGTGAAGGAACCTGGATGTGATTTATTCAGTGCCGATTTAAGCTCATTTCTGTACTTGGGCACAGAAGATCTATGGGCCCCCTTCGCACTGGAGAATCGAAATTTATTACCAGAAAACCTGGTTAAGTCCAGTTTATCCAGGCACCCGCCCCAAGCGCCCAATGGATAAACCGGCCCTAGATTTATTGCAACTTTTGTACTATATATTGTTACGTCGATTGAGGTTCGAGGATTTTACGCGAATCAGTCACAAAGAACAAGGTAGTCGTTTAAGAGCGATGGGAATTTGTTGTTGAGAAAACAACCCTTGAAATACACGATTCAGTAGCAATGTTTGCAGAATAAATCTCAGAATGTCTTCACACCTTCAACAGCACTCAGACACAATTATCAGTGGCTAACATACTCATATGTAAAAGTTTATTCACCAGCACTGCTCGTCCTGTTTAGCAGCCGAGCTAATCGGTAATCACGGTCAAGGCAAGTCTACTAATGTCTAGTCAAAACAAGACTGACTGATTTTTGGCGAGCATCTCTCTGTTTATAGGCCTCGCGGACCTTTCAAGAAAGATCCGCTTGCGTCATAGATCTTGAAATTAGTTATATCTCCACAAATTTCACAGAAGAATCCAGAGGGTTCCAAACTCGCCAACTTGTTCTCCAAAAATGCCAACTTGCCTCTATCGCTGTTCGCCAAGTTCCCATTGAATCGCCATTACAACAATGCAAAGAACGGCGTTGCTTGCGATTATTACAATTTTAACATAAATTAAATATAACATAGAGAATATGAATGCATTACACATCCAAATACAAATTATTTACACTATTTTACGCTAAATTCGTAACAATATTTAATTTTGAAACTCTAAATTATTCAGTAGTATATTTTCCCAACTTTATTTTTCTAATTTAGGTATTTGTTTGTTCAAAAGTATTTTAAAGCTAAAAAAGTATCTACTGAGTTCCATGAATCGTATTCTTTTTGTGTTTTGACATGATATTTCTTGGAGTGAACAGTGTATATGAATATAAACATTTGATAATAATATTTAATGCCTTGTAAACCTTCAATTGTGCTTCAAGAATGTATAGCTTAATTATTTTCTGATAATTTTGTTTGATGTGTTTTATTACATTGATCTAATATAAGTTATTTCCCCTAAGCACATCACATCTCAACTAATATTTAAGAAGTTCATATGTTTACCAATAAACCTGTATTTATTAATATCATGTTTAATATACATTATGAATAGAATAATTTATCATGGGATAAAAAAAGCAGCTTTTTTTGGAATGGCTTACCATAAAATTAAATTGTACTTGGAATGGTTGGGAAACATGCCACTTACAATGTTGATCAATTGCACATGTTTTTATGCTGCATATGTATAGTTATTTTCTAGTATTGTTTTTTTTAATCATGTATGTTTTTTTATTATATATAGTGACAGATCTTTAGATTTATTATTTACTTTGCGTAATTCATTCTCAAATGGAATATTATGGCATGGCATTTCTGGCCAAAAGTTCAATAATGTAGAAAAAGGATCATCTGTTACTGTTTCATTAGAAGCTATTCCTGTGAGACCTGGATTGCAGGTTAGTATACTTATTTTATAAATATGCTTTGTCTATCCATAATCATTTATTACATCTAGTGAAGCAGTATAAAAGTTTCTGAGAGAGTTTCCCTGTCTTCTGTGTAAATTGTGTACTTATATGTTTACCCAATCTGAAATATGAGATAGTACATGCTTGTTTTAAAACAGGATTACATTTTAATGTATGTTGTTGTTTCTAATGCTACCTGTCTGATGTAGTCAGATCGAGGCCCATGAAATTCATTGAACATTTTAATGTATCAAATGTAATTCAATAAAATTAGAGCTGCACCTGGCATGATGTATTGTATTCAATTTGTTATTTATTTAAGTGAGATGGATAACTAACCTGACCTCTCCCCCCAATTTTAGCAAATTGTTTGTATTTTAGCAAATTGTTTGACTATAGTATTCAACATTTAAATTTTTTATCTACCATGAGGTTACATCCCTTTCAAAGCCATGTGTTGCAATATTCATTAACCATTCTTGCAAAAGTGATTGATTGACATTTTCAATATTATTGGGAGAATATTGAATTTTGAAGAAATGCAAAAGTATTAAAATTTTGGAAAAGGAAATCTGAATAGATAAGATATTTGATGCAAAGGTGTCAAAATTCTAAATTCTTTTGTTAGGAATGAAAGCTCTGCAATAATGGTGGGACATAAAGCATCATTCTAGAATATAGGTTCATCACTCGTGCTCTGCATTTTTTCTTTTATACATTGAAGTATTGACTGAATTTTGTATAAAGATTTTGATTTTTAACAGCAACTGTATAATCAACTGTAAAACCTAAAGTTTTTGAAGTTATACTTCCTTTGGGGCGTTAGAGAAATAGGATGAGGGTAAAATTTTACGACGCGCGCGCACACCGTCACGGATGCGAAAATGCTTTGTCTACAAATATACAGAACGGGACAGATCATTGCCGCCTTCGAATTCTCAGGAAAATATTTCTCTTCACTTCCCTGAAGAAGAGGACCCCCGGGTTCGAACCGGGGACCTCTCGACCTGCAGTCAAATGCTCTACCACCCGCGCCAGCTCTAACCATTGCTTTGCGTTCCGTTGGAACGTATAAGAAAATGCTTTGATTAGAAATGTGCAGAACGGTACAGATCATTCTCGCCTTCAAATTTATCAGAAAAAATATTTCTTTTCACTTCCCTGAAGAAGGGGGCTCCCGGGTTTGAGCCGAGAACCTCTCGATCTACAGTCGGAATGCTCTACGACTGAACTATACCCCCGCGCCAGCGAACCTTTGCTTTCTGTAGGAACGGATATGAAAATGCTTTGTCTAGAAATATACATAACGAGACGGATCATTCCCGCCTTCAAAATTCTCCAAAAAATATTTCTTTTCACTTCCCTGAAGAAGGAGGTACCTTGGTTTGAACCGGGGACCTCTCGATTAGGTCTACCACAGAGCTATACTCTCCTTGTTTGTGAACCTTTGCTTTGCGCTGATTTATGACGTCACTACTAGTAGGAAGCGATCGCCCTTCGCCTACGGAGCTTCTCTGATGCATTTGTGTTTGAACACTTTTTGTTATTAAACCAAACATACTTACAGGAAATTTAAAAAAATTATTAAATTAATCTTTAAATTGGGTTTCATGTACATAAAACACAAGAGTAAATATTCGTATATTTATTTTCGAAGTTATCCTTCTTATTGGGCGTTAGGGAAAAAGGATGAAGGTAAATTTTTACGATGCGCGCGCACACCTTCACGGATGCGTGCGCATACCTTCACGACACCGATGCGAGCGCGCACACCGTTGTGTAATGTTTGAACATGCCACATTTTTGGTGCTATGGGACTGATATTTGGGGGATCATAATAACTATTGTTATAAACCATATCTGTTGGGATACATCCCCTCTGTACATTCTCCCCTCTACAGCTTTTTCACCAATATCTCGGTTCCCGAACCTCACAGACCATTAGGACCTTGCGCATTCGATCCCTCTCTATCTGCTGTTCCAGTTATAATTTCATGCTCATAGGGATATTTCTTCCATAGTTTTTAATTGTCTTAAACTTTTTAAATTTGCTTAAATTCACAGTATCTTCGCTCCTGTTCGAGTCTCTGATTTGAGATTTGAACCGACTGTTCCATTCGTCGAGACCCAACCAGTCATCTGCTTCATTCCCATTGTGTAGGCATGGGAGGGCTTAAGCACTAAAATATCATGCTCCCATGTTAATCCTAAGGGGACTGGAGAAAATTTCACCTCCCCCTAAGGAATTGAGCTTGGAACTTGATTTTTGGAGGCCCGCCATATTTTCGTATTAGCGCAAACTTTACGTGGAATTGGCCTCCTCCCCCCTACAGGGCTTCCCTAGAAATAACTCAAATCCTATGCCACTGTAGTCGACCGCACCGGGTGGATTCGATTGTTCTTTCTATGAGCATCCTATATATATTTTTTCAGGACCATAACCCTATTTTTTTACCTTTATGTACTACTCTGTGTATCGTTGGGATGTACCTGGCCATTTACGTCACAATTGTTCCCCTACGGGGAGAGGAGTTAATTTTGTTTTCCTTTCCCAAGCTAGCGCCGCCACATTTGCAACTACACACTCCGGACCGGTTCTAATGGATTCCTCTTGTGTTTGCTCACAACCAGGCCCAGTTTCGAGTTGCTGGGTGCCCTGCTTCTATTTTATTTAATTGTTTTAATTATTTTAAAATGACCATAACTCGGGGGCTCTTCAGGCGGATGTCTTAATTTTCTCAGTAACGTTTCTTCCGGCCGAGACGTTCAATATGAATTCTCAGATGTCACATTCGGTTCACTTTATCTCCAGATACAGTCTGATACCCTCCCTCCATGTTATTGGTTGTATTGTCCCTGTGCAGGGGTGTTTAAATTTATTTAAATCGTGATTATCAGGTTTAGCTGGTCCAAGTGACTGAAGGTTAGTATCGTTCAATATTGCTTGTGACCGCCTTTCGTCATTGGCCCATCTTGCCCTGCTAAAGATTTTTAGAAAGATTTTAATCTTGTTACGCCAAAGAAGTATAACTTCTTACATGCATACATAAGTACACACACACTTTTTTTCTTGGTGGTTTTGTACATATAACATGGTCTTGTTAAAAGTTTAGTGGTGGTTTTTAATTTTTTGTGAGATAAGTATCTCTGTTGAGGGTTCTTCTTTTCCTTTCCTGTAAATTACTTAATAAATAAATATTCATCATTTTCCAGGCTATATACTCAATAATTTTCATTTTACTGTTTGAGTAGATTTTTCATGAATCGTGTATGTCAAATTTGATCTTACCATATTCAGTCTAAATAAATTATTTAAAAAAAAGGAATTTTTAAAACAGCCTTCTTTGCCTTATTTCTATCTTTTATAATCAATTTCTTTTGTTGAGATTTAATGATTTTCAGTGGACTACTGAACCTTAACACCTTGTGTACCAGACTGAACTTTCTAGTATGCAGAAATTTCAGATCTCTTGGGATACTGTCCTAGATATTACAACGCACATTTCTCTTTCCTTTTGACACTGACTAAGGTGCACGTTCGTTCGTGTTTGGTTCGTCTTCTAAAGTTTGTATAACTTTTTTTTTTACTTGCCAATATTGCATTGTTGGAATTCAATGGAAGAAGAATGTTAGCCTGAAACTCATGAATACGACAGTGACTCTCTTTCAGATTTATCTATTTGTGACGAAAATGAAGAAATAGTACTAAAATGACAATGCACTTATGTAACACATCTGGAAAAGCTTTTTGTTCAAGGGAACATTTTGAGCAAATCCACACAGCTTTGTAATTTTAAATTTAATTTTCCTATTTTTCAAATTTTTGTAACCCAGACATTTTGTAATTTAACTTTTCTAATTTTATACAATTGCAATAAAAGAAAATCTGCCTTATAATGTTTCCAGTGCTGGTTACACTGGTTGTACTCTTAATTAAGCAATGAATCCATGTGAGGTTACAATGGGATTTATGTATCCACTAGTAGTTACATGGTATACAAAGGGTTAATTCTATGTTTCTTTAAAATACATTCTTTTAGTTATACTGCAAAAAGTGTACTATATATTGTTGTTTCTGTTTTTCAGTACATACGCAGAATGTCTGAAATTGGCATTGATGAATTGTTAAGGCATAGAATTGATGAAATAATTCAAATAAATCATTAATATACACTTCTAAATGGAAAATTTATATATTTTTCTATTTCTATTGTATTAAATAAGAAGACATTTTTAGGGAAAAATTATTAAAACTTTTTTTGACCTTTCTCATTTAGTTTTAAATTTTTTTAGTTTAATTCTGAAAAGAGCTTCACCAGTATTAAGTGTAGCTCATCTCATAAATAAATTACATGTGAATTAATACAGTTATATAAAATGTTTAATTATATTTCAATTTGCTAGAAATACTCTGTTGTGGAAAACTTGTATCATTGAATTAATTAGTTTAAATTGACAAAGTTCTCAAATTATGCTTCACTCACATGTTTTTCTTCATATTTTATGATCTTTTTTCTATTATCATAAGTATATTTAATAAAAATAAAACTTATGAGCAATTTCCTCTTGTTTTATTTCTTCATTGAAATTATATTCCTTTGTGCTAAGTGTTTTTCTAGCAAAATTTTTAAATCTACTCTTTTTTTTATAGAATGTTTCTGGTCTTGTTGTAAAGGAACTTTTCCTCAAGCGGATATATAATTTTAATGATATAACTCAAGTGTTTGTCATTCCAGAAGGATCAAGATGAAATCTGAACATTTAATGGTGAAAAAGGAGAATGTATAAATTGTGTTTATAAATTTGTGTGTAGAAATTAATTTATGAAAAAATAAATTTGGAACCCTATATTTGAAATGTATATTTTATCTAAGAATAAAATTAACATTTAATTAAAAGAATTATATAAATGTCTTTGTTTTTATCAGAATCTAAATGAGATGAAAACTTTTGACTATTGTATTCTATTTTGAGAAATGAGAAGTACGTTACAAAGAACTTAGAGTGTGTAAGGTATTCCATATTTTGCAGCAGTGTTGTTTGTAAAACTAAATTTTTACTTCTGAAACTTAATACTGAATTATAAATTTTTAAAATTTATTATTAATTCCTAATATAATTCAGCAGCATGTTAACTAAATTAACAGATACTTGTTGTATAACTTATTTTGAATACAATTATCTGAATCAGTAGTGTGTGGTGTGCACAGAATAATTTATGGGGGATGTGGTTATATTTTAAAAAACATGTGTAGATGAAAGTGTCAAGGCTTGAATCATGATGTTAAAAATTAAAATTTTGGTCTGTGAGGGCACCTTTCTATATGTCATTGTAAATAAGTATTTATATTGTTCAATAAATACAGTTCAGTCTGTGATAAAATTCCCAAGTAAATAAATTGATTTTGAAGAAACATTGATGTAATACCGATATATGCTATATTAATATTCATCAATAGGAAAAGTACATTTGGCTATCAACAGTTGCATTTAGGAATTTATTCAGACAGTCTTAGTACTCACTAGGCTATAGTATTTTATACTATCAAAATATTGATTTTGTTAGTGTGAAGGAAATATAGTAATATTTCTGTGAATTTCTTTTTAATTGAATGTTATGGAATGATATTTTGTTTTGACTTAATTGTTCTTAAAATTTTTGTCTTTGTATTGGTTTTAAAATTGTAGTTTAAATCAACAAATCAAAACTTTTGAAGCTCTTTGTATTTTTAAAACATATGTTCTGATTCACAATTAAAATGTTTAACTACATTTTGTAAATGTAATTTTTTAAATTTAAGTTTAGTAATTAAATTAGTGGTAGTAAATACATTATTAACTATAAATTTATGTGTCTTGGATAAAATGTGTATTAATAAGTACTTAAAAAAATTAAATATCCTTTTGCATAACTGAGAAATTGGTCTTAATCCAATCGTCATTCTGCCTGTAAATACGTTATGAATTTCAACTAATAGATTAAGGAAACTTTTTCTTAATGATATTTGCATTCAGGATAATATTTAAACTGTCATTACATAGCTCTATTAGTTATTGAATTAAAGTTATGTGAAATTGATATAATCAGAGATTCTATCGGTATCAGTTTTATTGTTAAGTATGTAAAGTGATTTTTCACTCCTTTACTTTGAAGTGGAGATATGATTTTCCTAATGTGAGAAGAAATGACAAAGAGAAAAGGAATTGTCATAAAGATTTTTGCTTCAGCAATACAGTCAATATTTAAGACTACAAAATGTATTAAGCACAACTCTTATATGTGACCTCTGCTTGTGTTAAGTGATCATTGTCTACCAATTGACCTTTGAATAATAAGATTGCCTTTTTTTTTCATTTCTAATAGCTTTTAAAATCAGCTTTTTAAAATGAATAATTTTTTTTAAGTTGTGCTTTTTAGTGATGTGAAAATTCTCAAATTATTTCCATTGAGGGAAAATTCTATACTTTTCTATAGAGTAAAATATTAAACAGACTAATTCATGATTTGAATTGTGAGTTGTTTAAACAAGATACTCTGATAAAACTTAATTCCTCTTTTGATTTTTATTGTTTCACCAATTTGAAAACCCCCCGTAATATATATGATTTATTGTTCGTCATTTTGCTGTATAAAAATAAAGAAATCTGTGTTTAAAATGTTAATAGTATAAATTAAGTTATGTATTTTACTGTAGGTTCACAATGATATTTTTAAATATCCTTTCATCAGTATAGCTTAAAATGTTTTTAATAAAACAAGATCATGTATCTGATCATGTCTCATTTTAAGAAGTATGCAATCACATGTTAGATCAAAGGTGTCCAACACGCAGGCTGCATATGGCCTGCCAGTACGTAAATTGCGGCCCACCGACTCTTTTTGGAAAACTTTTAAATATCAGATTTTTTCATCTTGAAATTTATTTTTGAGGGGAAATGTGTGTGTGTATATATATATGTATGTATGTATAACTACAATGTATTTGCCTGTTACCTGTTCTTGTTTTAAAATAAATCCTTTTTGATAACAGAAATGTCCTTTAGATTAAAATAGATTTATATTTTATCAAACAGTTGCATTTGATTTTACTATAGTAAATAACTTTTTTAGTAAATTTCGAATTGCATTATGCATACCCTTTACTATGGATGGGACATGATTCTCTGTGTGTGCGACTTTTGTTTCTCCTCCTCCTTTTCAGGCCCAAAAAACAAGAGGCCGTCAGAGTTGTTTCTTATTCAGGACGATTAAGATAAAGGATAATGTATACTTAATCATTTGCGAATGACAGCACTATCAAATTTAAACAATGAGTAACGAAAGATCAATTCAATAGGAACACCGTAATTTTCAAGAAAGTGGCAACTGTAATATTTTAAACACTATTGGATCATTGCATTTTTAAATTATACTAGCTGGTATACCTGTTCTTTGCACTGGTGAATTTAAAAATTAAAAAATACTGACTGTAGGATAAAGAAGTTTTTAATGAGTTAATTTTACGTGAATTGTATAAATTAAACAAAAAAAGCTTTTTACATAACTCAGCTGAACGAAAAAACCATGTTTGCTAAATTTTAAGTCTTTAGATATAATTGCTGATTTTTTTATTATTGTTATTATTATTTATGACGCCCCGTAACTTTCTTGTGGGTCGATTTTTGAAAACACCTACCTGCTCAGCAAAAGTAACACATTGTTACAAATTTTGTGTAATAAACGCTAAAAATAGTGTAAATAATTTTTATCTGGATGGGTAATACGTTAATATTACTTTCTTATGCATTTATTTTATGTTAAATAGCTGTTACCCGCGACTTCGTCCATGTGGAATTTAACAAAAAAGTGTTTATTCATATCGCAGAGTTTACGAAAACTTTTCTTCTACTTTGTGAATCTATGTTTCTTTTTTGTTGTATTTTTTTTCTTTGCTTTTTGTTGAGAAAGGGGTGAAAGGGACGCATGACCTTTGACACTGTCGATGGGTGAGGACTAAAATCTTTAGGATCAAAATAGGTGTAAGTAGCAAGTAGGGTGAAACGCGAACACAAACGAAGCCGCAAGGAAGGAGGTGAAAGGGATGCATGACCTTTGACAATGCAGTTAATGACTGTAAAATCATTAGGATCAATACATGAATTGGAAATGTGGCGAATGGCAGCAACCTAATCAAAGAAAAAAGTTTGATATAACTGCTAGCAATCGTTGAGACCGAAGGCTCGCGAAATAAAATAATTCCTATTAAATAAAAATAATCCCTATTGAATAAAAAGAATCCCTATTGAAATAATAATCTCTATTTGAATCGGATATTGCTCACTATTTTATTAGTGTTAATTTTATTTTCCTGGAATCCTAATATTTTTTCTAAAATATAAGTAGCCTAAGTTATTCCTTATAACATTAGCTATCTGCCAGTGAAAGTTTTGTCAAAATTGGCACAGCCGTTTCAGAGATTAGCCCAAACAAACAGATGGACAGACAGACAGACAAAAATTTTAAAAATTGATTTTTTCATATAAGTACCGTATATACTTTTAAATGCATTTAGTAAAAAGCTGTTAATTTCAAATTACAAACAGACACTTCATTTTTATTTATATGTATAGATAAACATTATTATGTTATCTGTCTGTTTATACATGAAAAATAATGAAAGCAATAATAATTCATTTTGTTTTAAATTTCCACTCCATTAAATGTTTTCTGTTTCCAAATCTGATATAAAGGTACATATTTTTATGTGCGGCTCGCGAGATAATAATGTTTTTCCGAAGTGGCAGTCGTATAGAAATCCGGCTATGTTAAGTGTTGCAGGAGTTACATATGTAAGTGCTGATGATAGGCGTTTAAAGCATGCATACGATTTGTTTCTAATCTAGACGTGTTTCTATGGTTTCCAAAAGACGCATGAAAGATTCTGAGCGATAGCCGGCTGTCGGACGCATTGAGCACTAGCGTAAAGTACAACCCCCGCACGCAGGGGGAAAGGGAGGGGAGGGTTCTAGAGGACCCAAAACCTGACTGACGCCAAGTACGTACTCGTTGTAAAATCTGCTTTGGGGCCCAAGACCTGACTTTGCAGGGAGATTCTAATCTCCGTTACGTTACTGGCATTGAATTATGACAGTGTATCTCAGATGTTGCTCGTTTCTTCGGCGTTCATCATTCCGTCATTTCAGGGAAATGGAAACAACTCCAAACCAGCCAAACCGTTATCTGAAGACTTATAGCCAGTCTTTCAAGGGTTATGACCCGTACAGAAGATAGATTGCTCTTGTATGTAAGTGGAATCGAAAATCCACCTCCATATATGTGACGTCTATGGTTTCAGCTGCCATTGGTAAGATGATATCTGTCACTAAACTGTTCGTTGAAGGCTACACTTGAATAATCTGTACGCCCACAAGTACCCCATGAGTTTGTGTTTCTTTATCCGTCCAATTCAGAGGGGTACGATTAAAGTGGTGCCTCTACACAGAGAAAAAAGACTTACTCAAAAATGAGTACATAAACATACTCATTTTGAAATGAGAATGTTTGCATCAGATTTGACCGCATGCCTTGATTGAATTTGATTCCTTATATGTACTCAAAATCCCCAAATATGCGAATTAATGCTTTCGGAAAAATTAAAAAAGATATTCAGGATTGCAGAAACTCTTTTAATATATCGGCTACATATTTTGATAATTGGGGCTTAACAACAAATTTAATTCTCATAAATCTTCCGAACTATTTTTTGTATCTACCACGCTACCCGCGGAAGAACACATGAGTACAAGATTGTTTTGATTTTTGAGTTAAATGTACTCATTTGTATTTCTTAAGTAACTGCCTTTGAACGAAAAATTTACTGGGATAAAAAAAATATTCACCTTATTTTGGCGGATTACTGTTATAAATGTAATATAATTTACTTGATTCATAATAAGTCATTTTGTTTAAATTATTCAGGCAAATAATTGTGTTACTTTGGAATACTTTTAAGGTGACCAGATTTTTAAAATGAAAAGGAGAATGAAAAATTTAAGAAAAAGTTTCAACGTAAATGTGTGAAACATTTTATTAATTCAAACAAAAATGCATTGCTTCGTTTCTCAATATATTTTATAATTTATCGGAAATTTCGGAGCAAAAATTACCATTCATCTTTACTATAAGTACTGCAACTAAAAAATATCAACATTCAATCTTGATTTCTGACTTGTCCATAAATTACGAACTGAAAAGAGACTCAACTGGTGCATTAGTTCAAGGACAGCACAATGTAAATTAAAAAAGAATAACTAAATTTTCTTATGTGATGTGCTTATTTTTGAAATGGTTAAGTATTTCAATCCATCTTATCAATTTCAGCATGTTGATTTTCCAATTGTTTCAGTTTTATTATAATTTAAATATACATTCAGTCTGCAAACTGACCATTGTCAATGATTTTAATATCAGGCATTTCTTTTGATAAAAAAATCAACACAGTTTTCTATATCTGCCCAATTTACTTGTGATAAAGTCCAAAAACACCATTGAAAACTGTTATTTCCTGTGATATTTGTTTCAGACTATTCCTCGACATATTGGAAACATGTTTGGTTCATCTCTGAATACAGAGATTAACAGATCTGTTTTAAAATATTGAAACAAGGAGGACACTTTTCAAGGAAGGACAGGATCTATAAAAGGAGAATGGTTGATCATCTTAATAATTTTAACTTTACTTTCATATTGAACTCGAAAATGCCTTGCATGGTTTGAAAAAGGCAAGTTTACAAAATAAATTTTCGTTTTCAATTAGTAATCTTTTTAGACTCTTTTATAAGCTTCACCTGTATGTAACGGAATCTTTGAACTATATTTTTACCCACTCTAAAAGGTCTGATTAATTCGAAATTTTGCACACTTTTCAAGGACTGATGACAATAGAATAATTTTGTTCCATTGTCCTGATAAGGATCATGACGCGATTAACAATTTCCCATTTCCAGATTTAGTGACTGAAAGATTGTTACAACTCTAAAGCGAAAACACTCACATGTCAGTAATTTCTTATTATAATATAAACAACTGCCCACTTTCTTTGAAAATGGAAATAAATAAATGATAGTTTAAAAAAAAAATTAAAAAAGCATGCTTTTATTGTAGATCGAACTAAAAAAATGAAAAATAAATTATAGTTTAAAAAATCCAAAAAACACACTTTTATAGTTAAACTAAAAGTAAAAAATAATGCATAATGTAAGAATAAAATGATTAACGAGAAAATATATATTAATGTCATTGTGGTAAAAGCGTGGGGTGCTTTTGTTCTACATTTTTACACTAACTCGGCATTTCAGAATAGAACTAGTAAGAAATTATAACAATTGATATTGAGCACCCCACATTTTTATCACGACATTGTCTCGCTAATCATTTTATTCTTATATTAAGAATTATTTTTTCCTTTTAGTTCGATTAACTATAAAAGTGTTTTTTATTTTTTTTAAACTATAATTTTTAGGATTTTAATTTCTTGTAAGTTTTAAAGAACCTTTTTAGCTTATTAGTAAATTTATGGAAAATGCGTTAAAAGTTCTCATAAAAAATTATTTAAAGAGCTTCAACAATTTCAATATACTTTATGATTCCTTTCACTCTCATTTTCGAATATTGAAAGAATCAAAATTTACTGAACAGAAATTACAGAATGAGCAAAATTAGTTAGTAAAATTGAATGTAATCTATATTTCAAGAATGCTTTTTATTTTTAGACATTACATATAAATATTAAATGTTCTTGATTAATAATATTTAACGACTATTTTGTTTTATTAATAATTGATCGACATTGTTTAAATTGGATTTATCAGTACTTACATATTATCACAACCTTTTGGCGACATTATATGAAATGAAGCATATGATTGGCAATTCAGCGCATATGACACATGCGAAATTGGTATTGCCAACAATTATTGCCATGTATGTAAGTACTGATTTATCTTATAACCCTGCATCACTCATGCGAAAAAAAATGGCCTAAAGTTCTTGCGCAGGGTATCTCACACCCCCAAGGATGTTTACGTTCTGATTATACCATAAAATTTGTATAAAAAAGAAAGAAAAGTAGGAAATACATTATGTTTATTACATTTTTCACTCTTAAATTTAGTTTTTCTATTCTTTTTATAAGGGCATTCAGCACATTGTTTATACACTCCTTTAATCTAGTCGTGAGTGAGTGCGATGTTTTCACGGGATCTTAATTTTTTAAAAAAACCTTTATCTTATTAAAACTAAACATATAGGAGTAAACTTTGTTTTTTAAATTTAAAAAAAGTTTGGAATTTATTTTCTCTTATTGTTCCAGCAATATTTTTTTTGCTTCAAAAGTTCATCTGAAAGTGGATAAGATGTGTACCAGTTGTCTCCTTTAAAATTACGTTCTTCCCAAATGTTTTTGTTTCTCTCTATATAAAGCATTTATTTTCAACAGTGTCTCCCTCTTCTAAATTAGAATCGATTTCAGTAGAGGAATCATACTCTTGCTGTTATACATTTCATTCTTTCTCATAACCGTGAAGAGAATTTCTTCATCTGAAAATCTTCCCTTTTCTAAGTCCCGTGATCATGCCTGTGTGATCTAGAACTTATGGAATTTGGAATGATTATGAACCATAAATTTTTTGGGATATTTTATTAGAGCAAGGATTTTACATGAATTTTGAAATGGACTTAGGCTTAACAGAGAAAATCAACTGGTCCTAAAGGAAGGTAGAGAAAATTTAGGTACTTGCATATTATCGCAACAATGCCAACGTTCAGAATACTTCATCAAGTTAGCAACCCTGATCTTCCACGTGTTGCACATGCTTAATTGACACAACCACGTATATTTAATTTCATATAATCTGGACAATAAAGTTGCGATAATATGTAAGTACCAAAAATTAATACACCTTTGGTACAAAAACTCTTGTATGAAAGCATGTTACATACAAGTAAAAAACATAAGAAATCTGAGTAAGGAAGACCTGTGTACCTATAGGGCCACCCCATTTTATTTGAATAATACCTAGTTCTAAGTTTTATTACTCAGTTGGGTGAGTTGGAACACCAATTCCTACTTTGGCATTCATTTTGAAATTTTTCAAAAGAAAGTTGTGGTTAGTTATAAATGTAAAACATGCTTACATAGTCCGAAGTAAAGTTCTCTAGCTCATCTCTTTTTATTGTTGTACAAAGTAAGTCAAAAATTTTCTTTGAATTTTTTTTCTTGTACATAATTTTGTTTATAGCATTAAGTACTAAATAAGATTTTAAATAAATCCTCTCTCCATGTGAATTTTCTGCAGAAGACATTTTGTATAAAATTACCTAGTCTTGTACCTGGGGCCACATAGTTGCCTTGTACCTAGGTACAATAGCAATTAATATTCTTTATGTTATTATTTTATTGAAAAAGTTTTCATGATAAAAAGAGGAAAATGGTCTTAATTATCTGAACCATTTTGATTTAGTCAAGTTTTTTATTATTATTGGATGTTATTAAAATGAGAGGAGTGTATATTTTGTTCTGAAACTTTCAACATGCTTGATTTATAAAAAAATATCTTAGCTACCATTATTGTTATTTTTCAGGATTATTTTATTTATACAAACATAAGAATGCATTTAATTAACAACCCCCCCAATTTTTTATAGTTATAAAAATAATATAATTCTAAATCAGATTTTTATGATGTTTCAATTAAATTTTTCTCTTAATGAGCAATTATAAATTCCTAACTTTTTTAGATACCTAGAAATCCTGACTGAATAAAGTGGTCAAAACCTAATGCAGATAATATAAGAATTATCAGATATTGAAGATTCTCACATTCCACTGATGATGCAAATTCTACAGTAACTGATAGTATTGAAAGGGGGGACTTTTGTTTAACAAAAATACAGGGCAAAAGAACTAAACATTTTTATATGGCAGAAGTAATAGATGTTAAAAAAGAACACAAGAGTGTTAAGTTTCTGAAGAATATTGCACGTTCAAATAAGTTTCTTTATAATAAAGAAGAAACTTATAAAACTGGCAACACAGAAATATTCTGTTCAAACTGTCTAAACCATTATCTGTTGATGCTTCAGAACGACAATGTATGCAGCTCACTTTTGGAACCAGTTTTTAAAATTAAATGTTGGATCACAAAATACGTGCAATTCATTAATAATTTGGCACATTGCAATTTAAATGGTTACATGATAAATCAATGTATTAGCTGATATTGTTTCTTTTATTAAATTCATGTGTGTATGTTTGTTTTCTATTGATTACAGAGTGAAACCTAACTTTCAGGGAAAGGCCCTACGTACAATGATATTGTACCTAGGGCCATTTGTGAATTTTTTTAATACCTTTTATTTCACAAAATTTAATATTTTAAGTTCTTATATTTACAATTGGATGATAGTTAGTATAATGATGAGTGCATATTAGTTTCACATTTTTAAACAGGCCAGGGGCTCTGTTTTTGTGCATTGAAAAAAATATGGCCCTAGGTACACAGGTTTCCCCTACTTATATATTATTGCAACCTATTGGCAACGTTATATGAAACGAAGCACCTGGTTGCCAATTCAGCATGTACAACACAGGAAATTGGGGGGTACTTATGAAATATCGCATCAATTGCCAACTCTATTAAAAACTCACCAAGTTGGCAACCCCGATGACACACACACTGAAAATTGGCAACTAGGTGCTTCATTTCATATAATGTCGCCAATAAGACGTAAGTACCAATTGGAGTTGTCAATTTAGTGAATTATTAATAGAGTTGGCGATTGTTTTGATAATACGTAAGTACTGAAATCTGTTCAGTCTGACATACATGAAACACCAGTTTTAAAAAAAATGCTTTTATAGTTAATCGTACTAAAAAGTAAATCTTAATATAAGAATGGGTTCACAGTCCTAGGAGAGCCCACACCCTTGGAGCAAATTATTTTGGTTGGTGATAATTGCACCATCTTGGTAACTCTACTTTTTTTTTGATACATTATGTATGGTAAACCTAACTATTTCTGGAATTTTTGTATTTGGTCAGCGGGCATATCGAATTGTGTCATTTTGTTGTTGGTCCCCGGGCTGGAAGTATGGCACGTATGTGAGTGGATATACCTTTGAATTTTGTACTTTGTTGAATGCGAAATGTAAGAAAAAATTGATTGAATGGTGTATGAAGGAAGGATTGATTGCTTTGAATTATGAATGTTCTAAATGTAATGAGCGAATGGGATTATACGAACGAAAGAGTGCTGTTTTGGATGGAGATTTTGAATGGGTATGTTCGACCATTACCTCGCAGAATATTTATGGCCGCACTCCCATGATTCTCTTAACAATGAGGCCTTCAAGGCTTTTTGTTAAAATCCGCTGTCATGCTGTAGCCTCCACTCAGAAAAGATCAGCAGTAAGAAAGTAAGTGCTGTTTTTTTTTTCATCTTAAATACGTTTGATTAATTTTTGCATTGTTAACATATATTTTCATTACGATCCACCTTGTCCCGCTATATTCACTTGCCGCCATCTCACTCTGGCTTGGCGCTTTTTTGGTTTGTTGCCAAGGGTGTGGGCTCTCCTAGGACTGAACCAACAATACAAAAATTAATCAAACGTATTTAAGATGAAAAAAAAGCACTTACTTTCTTAGAACAAAATGATTAACGAGGAAATTAATGTCATTGTGGTAAAAAGGTGGGGGACCCTTGTACTACATTTTTACACTAACTTTGTATTACAGAATAGAACTATTAAGAAATTATGGCAATTGATATCAAGCACCCCACGCTTTTAAATGCAGTTATTATTTTTCCATTTTCCCCACATTCCAATTTCCATAGTTTTTCCTGGCATTTCTAAATACCTTGTGTTCTGTTTTTTTTTAAATCCTGGCACCCATATTTTTCTAATTGGTTTTCTACAAAAGAGTACTTACATTTTTGCTTCATAATGTAATTCCTCTTTTGTCAGGAATAAGCCATTCTTTTTTAAACTATTTTCATGTTGAGTTCTTATTGCGAGACCATCATCTTAGATTGAAAACTATTGGATACCAAAATCTTATTTGCAGCAATTTCAAAACCATGCCTAAAAGATATTCGGTGTGTAGTGTACTGATATATATATATATTGTTCCAATGTGTGGTATTTTTGAACAGTAGTTTTTATACATGTGAACTTCAAAAAATACATGCCTTCATGTGTAATATTTAGAAAATCATACTTTTTAAACCTGTTATCGTGTTTTTAGATGATGAATGCTTTATTCTTAATTTGCATTAATTTCATTTCTATTAGTAAGCAAATAATTCCATATATATTACATTAAAACAATGGAGTTGACTATAGTATCGATTGTATAGTGTTTATAAAAAATAACTTATGGATGAAGGTATGTTGTTTCAAAAATCTCACTTATATTTTTGTTTATTTTTTGAATGTATGATATGTATATGTCCAATTTCCAGAATAAATATTTCAAAAATATGATTTTGGTTTGTTTTATTTTTCTTGTTTACAGTGAATCATTGAAAAAAAAAAAGAGGCATTGAAAATAAAATGCTGTATATTGGATTATGGTTCTACTGTTTTAGTTGTTTTTACATTCTTCTAAGGACTGAAATTTTTAAGTATTTTAATTTTTGATTATAAAAACATTAACTTAAAAACTATAATATTTGTTTTCTTTGGTGATAGGAGAGTATAAAATCAGTTGATATGAATAAAAAACTAGCTTAATTTGTAATATATATTGCAATGGATTTTTCTATATTTCCATCTAGATGAATGTGCTTCTATTTAAACAAAACAATTCATAAAAAGTACTTACACACCTGGGCCTAATGAGTGTTATTTTAGTCAAAAGGCTTTTTCTTCATTACATAATATGTAAAGAACTATTTCTTTCTTACTTTGTTTTGAAATTTTTACTATATAAAGTCTGTTATTCATCCTAACGTTTCCAAGATATTTCTAATAACTTATTATTGAAAGACTGAATTTAAATAAAAGTTAATTTTCTGCTTGTATAGGATTTTAAAAAGAAACAATATAATTCTTTTAGAAACATAAATATAACTTGTAATAAACCAAATTGCTTCTGGAACTAGTTCAAATGCTTACAAATTTGTTTAACTATTTCATCGAATCTATTTTTGTTATTTTCAAAGATTTAAATCTGATGTATAAGTTCGAAGACAAAGTTTTTGATCAAATAATATAGTTGTATTTTTTTTCTTAAAGTAAAATTTTTGTTGTATTGGCGACAGCATATAAAATTAAGTACATGGTTGCTAATTCAACGCGTACGAGACATTGCCAATTATCTTACGTTGGAATTTTTGCGATGATACTAAAGTACCTTTTTGTAACACAATAAATGCAAAAGGAATTTAGATTTTCGAAGTTAAGTGGTAAAAACTTCATAAAATGTAAACTAAATAATATATAAGATGGAAAAAAATGAAATTTACCAACTTAAGTATCGCATATTTATATCCCTTTAAATTTGATTTGATGTATATTTTTATGTTAAAAATTCGTATTGGATACAACAGTATCGAAAATAAATAACATACAAACTCATATTTGACCCATAAATACTCATAAATAAGTGCATTACACACTCATCTAGCTGTTCTCAAATTTGATCCAGTAACAGGTTCAAAAATGAGTATGCGATGTTTACAATTTTGAGTACGTAGTCGATGCCAAAGATGAGAATGGGCTTTTCTCAAATTTGAGTATGTTTGCATCGGAGCTATTTTGAGTATGTGACGTATTCAAAAGTGAGTATTTTGTACTCCGTTCTGAATACCGGTTTTTCGCAGTGTAGCATGTGAATTGGAACACATGTCTGATTGGGGCAACGTTATGTTCACAGATGAGTCCAGATTTGCCTTATAACACAAAAAGGAGCGTGCAAAGGTCTGGAAGGAAGAAGGTACACACGCAATCGGTTCGTGAATATCACGCATTTCGTGATGGAAGCATCATGGCCTGGGTAGGGCTTTAATCGAGATATCGCATCGACTTCTCATCCACAAGCGTGGTTCTGTGACGGCTGTACCGTATCGAGATCAAGTCCTAAACTTCATTGTGAAACAGTGCACTGCAACAGTTGATCCTTCGTTCGTTTTAATGGACGATAATGTGCGTCCCCATAGAGCTTCCATGGTTGACGACTTTCTGGAGAGGGGATTGTGCTTATATGGAGTAGCTGGCTTACTCGCAGGACTTTAATCCAATTAAAAATTTCGGGATACATTCGTCCGTGCTGTATGTGGACGTTTCCCACCTTCAGCTCTCGCAGAAATTTAGAAACGGCCCTGCAGAAGGAATGGCGATTACTGAACTCTGCGGCACACATGAATGTGCCAAAAAAATGCTTTGCATAAAACAGGGACTCGTCAGAAAAGATTTGACATCACTGCTGTATTCATGATTATCGTTCAATTCACCACAGTAAGCGCTCCCGTTTCTGAGTCAGTTAGTCCATAGTTCTGCAGGAATCGTCACACTGCCCTGCATACGAGCCAAATTCTTGACTCACTATATGTAATGTGACTGTATGGTCCCCCAAGACCACGCGATTGAAATAATTGTCCTCTTAATCATTAATATCCAATGACCACTGAGATCCTTCCTGTACCCATCGATTTCATTTTCGCATTACAAACATTGAATCACGGCCATAGTGAGCAGTCATATCAAAAAGAGCGATAAATAACAACCTTTGATGCCCGTGATCCTACCGACGTTAGTTATTGGCAGTAGTTCGTGTTTTTCTTACGTGAGGTATAACACAATCTTTACGCAACCAACGTTCGAGTTTCTTTTCCAAAGAAAAAACCAGATGCCCAATCTTCCCTTTTATGCAGGTAGCCGTAGTAGTCGAATGGTTATGTTCACGAACTTGTGACCTGCGATATCGAGTCAAGGGTTCGAGTATTTGTAACATTGAAGACTCAGCGTGTAGAAAGGCTGATGCATGTTAAATCTGTCAAGGTTAACATTCCTCCCGTTGACCAGTTCAAGTCCACGTCCTTTGACCATGGTCCAAAATTACGAGGTCCGTCGCCAATACACCTAGTATTGCTTCGGATTGCGATGCAAATTAAACTATTAACGTTGAATAAAAACGAAGAATAAAACTCTTAAGCCACAGTTTAGTTCTATGGTTGCTTGCTGAAATATTGAGTATGGAATTGTTTTTTCATTTTTGGGATTTATCGTAATCTGGAATAATAAACTTTTATTTATGTGTGTTTTCTTAATTTATTTTTCTTCAAAAATTAATTTTCTGTTCTGTATTTAATGAAAGGAAAAGAATATAAAATCAGATTCCAGAAAACCTTATGGATAAATGTATGTGCAATAACAATTGATTATGGTCGGCAGATTTAATTGTGTTAATCTCTGAAAAATGAAACCAATGGAGTTCATACCCTTTACAGCCTCAAGTGCTGCCTCTACATCTAGATGTTAATAAGACTAATAAGAATCTATTGTGCAATCGCTCCTTTTCTTTCTAAATTCGTTTTATAAAGATGGCATTTACTGGTTCTAAAAGTTAGTTAATGAGTGAATTCTCTCATAATTTACTGTAAATGTAAAATGACCAAGATTTGAAGTGTTATCAATTTTACTTTCAAAACAAGACATTTATAATGTATGGTTTTGAGACGCCATTGTGTGTATGTGTGCATGGAGATATGGAAAGAAATATTTGGAAATATTAAAATTTATTTGAAAACATCAATTTGTATTTATTACGCTCTCTCTTTTAAAAAATTATTAATATTTAGGATGAGAGAAGAATTAGAGATTTCTCTTGTGGATCGCAGCTAAATTGCAAATTGACCTTTAATTTAGAGGGAAAAGCTCGTTTTTTCTTCTCATTAATCAGGTGACTTTTAAAATTTAATCTTAATCCTTCCTATTTTATTAAAAAATAGGATTTAATGGCTTATAAATTTTATTGATAGATTTCCGTTACTAAATTAGTCATCAGATGGCGCTGTTAAGAAATCCGTTGAAACTTCAATTTCGTGGGTTTTACTCTCATAATTAGAGATAACAGTGATGTTGATAATAATTTTTGTCGAAGTATTAATAATAAATAGTGTTTAATGTGTAAATATAATAAACAACATTTGAAATTTATTTACAATGCTATCTTTTCTAATTATGTCAGATGTGCTGGTCGTTTTAGGATGATTATGCCCTCTCTATTTGAAATAGGATTATGTTCCTTTTGGTAATTTATTCTTAAAAAACACCTTTTGCGAATTGCGTGATAAGTATATAGTAACTCTTTAAATATATGTGTATTGATAAATTATATGAAATCATTCTGAACACAAGTAATTTTTGAGCTACATTGGATTCTTATATGCGAAGCATTTTTTTTGCTCTATCAGGGAAACAAATCAAATAATCCCTAATATTAATAATGATGTCCTAACAATTTTTGTTGTGTCAAAAAAGTACTTTTCGTGATGAATTCTGATGATTTTACTTGAATTTAGGTTTACAAAATTAAGGATGTTTAATACATATTTAAAAAAAACATTGTTTAAGCCGTTAAAAGTATTACCTTCACAACTCATAACAAATTGTTTCATTTAATATTTGTTTTACCGTTCTTTATATTCACAATACTTTGTATAGTCTTTAAACTTTAAATTAGCATTTCTTAAATATATACTTAAATAACGAATTTAACACTGAATGAATAAAATTGTTGTAACTTCTGTCAAGAGCTGTGAAGCTGTGAAGTAACGTTTTCATTTCAAGAGTCTGTTTCAGACAGATATTTGTTTCGAATCACTTTGCTGATGATTGTTAAGTTTAATGGCGCAAGGGCCAAATTTGGCCAAGCTGCGCCACACCTTTGCCTTTATTCACTAGAAAAAAGTCGAATTAACTTGGCTTTCAATCGTCATGAAGAGACACATGCACATTGCTTTCACTCACGTGAAAAGGGAATAAATAACATCACCTCTGTTTTCATATCAGGCGTAAAAGTAATTGTTTGTGGAAATTCATTTTAACCTAAAGCTGTGTCTATGAGGCTCCTCGAAACATTATAAAATGTCATAAAATGTAAAGAGTGGTTTTTTTTCCAGGTATAGAAGTTTAAGTTAGCATTACTTTCCAAGATGGCGACCGATTTAACAGCTGTCAAGTGATTTATTCTCAGTTTGGTTTGGCAATTCATCATGAATAGACTCACGCCTGAACAACGCTTTTAGATTCGTCGAATGGGCCCAAAACGAGATTGCCGTTGTTCCCGATTTTCATAAGCGAATTTTGTTTAGCGATGATGCGCACTTCTGGTTGAATGGCTACGTCAACAAACAAAACTGCCGCATTTGGAGTGAAGCTAATCTACAAGTGTATGTCGAAACACCGTTACATCCAGAAAAACTGACTGTTTGGTGCGCTTTATGGGCTGGTGGAATCCTTCTTCAAAAACGATGAAGGCCACAACGTTACAGTCAATGGTGATCGGTATAGAGCCATGATTACTAACTTTTTCATTCCTGAATTGAACAATCATGATGTCCAGGAGCTGTGGTTCCAACAAGATGGCGCAACATGTCACACAGCTCGTGCCATAATCGATTTATTGAAAGACACGTTTGGTGACCGCCTAATTTCACGTTTTGGACCTGTGAATTGGCCTCCAAGATCTTGTGATTTAACACCGCTAGACTATTTTCTGTGGGGCTATGTAAAGTCATTGGTCGATGCGGATAGGCCACAAACGCTTGACCATTTGGAAGACAACATTCGCCGTGTTATTGCCGATATACGGCCACAAATGTTGGAAAAAGTCATCGAAAATTGGACGTCCAGATTGGACTACATCCGAGCCAGCCGTGGCAGTCATATGCCAGAAATCATATTTAAAATGTAATGCCCCAAGATTATCTTTCTAATAAAAAAAATTCATGTCAATCGAATAATACATCGTAGTTTTATTGCAATTTAAAGTTCTATACCTCTAAAAAAACACCCTTTATTTGTGCACTATTTCGCAAAATGAGTTTACATTTGTGAGTTACTTCGTTAAGCTTATTTCCCAAAATGTGTCTGTACTTGCGCACTACTTCACAAAGCATACTTGTATTTGTGTGCTACTTCACAAAACATACTTGTACTTAGTGCTACTAAGAAAAAAAAAAAACAATAACGGGGGGGGGGAATGTTTGTTAAAATGTAGCATATGGCGTTGAAATTTCGCAATCCAGCGAAAGGTTAAGAATTGGGAAAATTAGGAAATCATTAATATTACTTGTTTGAATCAACACAGATCCACCACAAGTAATACAAAGTGGTTGTAATTAAAGTCCCGCTTTTAAAATGCCGCAAAAAAGAACTATTGGTCAGAATGACTTCAAATTTGAAAGTCATTTGATCATGTCCTGCGCGTGATAATATCAGGCGTTTTTTCATTGTTGCCTTTATACGGTTTTTTTTTTGCCCAAGAACAGTTAAAAATCGATTTTTCCTATCTAATGTGATACGACTTTGCTGTGGTGGATATATGGACCTTTCTACAACTGTCGGAAGTCATTTTTCCTCGTCTAAAAATGGAACAATCATGCACATTGAACAATACTGTTGGTTTAATGCTAAAGCCATCGTAATTCGATTCAAAATGTCACTTGTAGCCGAATCCACATTTGTTACGTCGCTTGCGACATATATTGATATACTTTTAGAGATTTTTTCTTGCTCCATACCATTTCCCCTTCTTCAAGTATATTCAGTTGAAATTTGAAGTCATTCTGACCAATGTGTGTGCGTTTTAAAGCATTTTGAAAGTGGGACTTTAATTATAATCCTTCTGTATTTCTCTTAATGATTTTCAGAAATTTATGACGATGAAATCATACATACCAACCATTACCCAACCGTTTCACTTCAGTTTTCCATTATATTTTATGACTATTTATTATTTTAAAGTTATTTTTATCCAGGTCCTACCCTCAAGTTTTTAATGTACTGAAAAACATTCCGATAGATTTCCTTTTGATTTCAAAAGGACAGGACTTGAATTTCAAAAATGGAGATAGATTCATATTTTACATGCCTATAAGCCTCTTCGAAGTTGATTTCCCTAAACCCTATTTATAGCGAATCTCTGCTCAACAACAACATAATTGCCAGATTTTAAATTTGTAAGTTTAATAGCTCAAAAATGGGATTCTTAAAAATGTATAACGCCTCCGTAACTCCAGGTAAACCCCGGGGAGGATTTCAGGTCATACCGTTCTTAGCGGATCCTTTCACAAGGGAAAAAAAAGCCTCTAGTTCGACTAGTTCAAAAACGGGGTTGATTTTCGTGTCGGGTTGAGTAGATTTTCGTCAAAACCGTTCTTAGCAGAGGTGTCAAACTCATATGATATTACGGGCCGCATGTTTACTATCTGCAAAAAATCAATAAAATACGACTTTTATTATGTATTATGCATTTATTTATGTAATGCTCAATATATATATAGTATATTTTGCATAAGTAGTCGTTTTATAATTCAAGTTATTTTTCAAACTTTAAACGATACATATTTTATATTTTTTATAAAAAAAAATAATTTTTTAGAATTTTAATTTAACACTATTTTCTAGAAGATATTGACATCGATTTTTTCTCAAAGCAAGTCATCCAAATTTGATTAAAAATACTGAGCTGATGTAATTTTTAAAATTGACCATAATGTTGATTGGGGTTTATCTTATAATTTTCGTTATTTTTCATTAAAGAAAGTAACTGCCCGCATAAATAAGTGCTTCCGAACATAGCCATTATTCATATAACAAACGAGGAGAGAAACGTATAAGAAATTTTAGGAAACAGACCTACTCTGATAAATATGCATAAAAATCTAGAATTCCAAATTCCATTAATTTTTGCTTCAACAAAAAGTCACATTAGATTTCCATTAATTTATTTTAGTTAGCTTTCATCACAATAATTTCAATACCGATAGATAGAGACGAAGTAAAAGTGAGAAATGACTGGAAAAAATTACTATAGCTGAGTGAAATTTCGAATATGTATACTTTCATCAATATTGCAGCGGCCGCGATAGCCTAGTGGTCAAGGTGACGGACTCGTGGCCGGCGTGTCCCGAGTTCGAGCCTAGTACCACTGAAAACCTGCCGTATAGGGGGAGGGCGATGCATGGAAAGCTGTCGAGGCTCAAACATTATTTCGTTGGTGTGGAGGTTAGGAGTGGGGGTGCCAGCTCAGGTGTCATCCTCGTCCCATGACCATGGTTCAAAATGAAGAGGACCGTCGCCAAAAGCCCTCGAGTAGCTGAATAGTGCGACGTTAATGTGAAGAGCTTATGAGATGGCAGCCCTTGCGACGCTCTGACACATGACCCAGCACGCTTCACAGTGAAGGCGATCTCAGAGAACCGAGACAGAACGATCTGCATTAAGGCTACACGGTACCCTTTTTCAAAAAATTTTTTTGGAGACAGTTACAGTAAAAATAATTGATGTTTTATATTTAGATTATATTATTAAGCTGATTCTCTGTAAGAAAAAAGTCAATTTGACCAGCCATTATTTTACAATTTTAAAAAATTGGGAATTTTTTAAAATTTTTCAAACTCTTATAAAACACTCAATTTTAAATTTTTTTTAGTAATTTTAAGTTATTTATGATTCTTAGATTATTGCAAACAATATTTAGTATGAATTTGAAAATCTATTCTCTTGTTGATTTTTAATAATTATTTTTCTAGAAAAACCTGGAAAAAACACGAAAATTTTTAAAATATCAACTTTAGCATTTTTTAGAAAAATAACTAGAGTTCTCAGCCCTAAATCCATACTAACTTTTATAGAACATACATTTGGGAGTACATACAAAAAATTCAAGGCTCTATCTTGAACAGGAAAAAAGCCTTAGAGATTAGAAAACACTTATACCTTCAAAATTAAAAGTCTGAGAAAAACGCATTTAAAGTTTGTAAAGTCATAAATCAAAAACTTATAATGCCCGTAAAACTCTATTTTTTTAATATGTTATTTTCCAATGCATGTTCTACATTAAAACACTATTTTTATTAACTAAGACAGAAAATTATATTTTTAATTCAAAATATATTTTTGCATAATATTGATAGCATTTGTTAAGACGTCAGTTTATTCAGCTTTATCTTAACCTAATATTTCACAAAAGTTTTGAAACACGAAGCATTTATGTACAAAATAATAATGATACTAACTTAAGCTAAAAATAGTCAGGTTTGCTCATAAAATTTAATTTTTTTCAATTTTAAATTGGGGCAGTTTAGGAAGTTTTAGCTCTTGTCGTACGACTTTAAAATACTAAAGTATAGTACTACAATATGTTTAGTATAATGTAGTTTGGTACATCAAGGAAATATATTCAGTTATATCTGCAGCATTTGAATTCAGAATGCTTGTATTCGGAAGTCTAATTGCGGAATCAGCTGAGGACTGCTTTTTAGATACATCATTTTCAGTATTATTCCATCTCTTCGAAATATTGTTTCACACAGAAACCCAGAACGCATTTGCCATGGCATTTTCTCTACAGGAAAAAATTAATGATAAAGCTTTTAAGTTATATAAACTTATTTTAAAGCAAAAATTAGCCATGAAATTAATCTTTATTAATTAATTATGAGAACTCAAAAAACTCAAAACATAATCAAGCAGAAATGGTTTCAGTAATGAAAAATTGGAATTAATAACCATTTCAAACTAAAAACTCAAAAATATTTTTAATGAATTCAACTTAAGTGTGAAAAAATGCTTTAAAAGGAAACCGAAACCAAAACCATAGCTCATAAAACTTCAAATATCTTAAAAACTAATTTGCTAACAGATCTGAAATTTCGTGGCAAGCATCTCAATGATATGGGCCACCAAAATATGCAAAAAAATTTTTTCGGTAAAAATGAAATTTTTAGGGTACTGTGTAGTCTTAAAAGAGGAACTTTATAGTCACTTGACAACGACGCGCGTTAAATGTTTAACTTCGAATAGTATTTGTGTTGTCCCCTTTTTGTGTGTATATACTGTTAGAATAAACAGTTTGGTTTGTTAGCCCTTAGTCTTTACTGGCTAACGTAATAAACCCATTCCCAACTAATCATAACATTAATACTTACTCACTCACTCATTCATCAATATTGCAATAAAGTAGGATTGAAATGTTGATATTACTGAGTTATGCTGATTTCTCATATCCTCGGCTATTTTATCAACTCTGTGCTACCTACAATATTTTGACTTAAATTTTTAATTTGCTTTGTTAGTGGTGAACATAATATTTTCGCTGTGTTTTAAATAAACATTAACTAATATAAATTCCCTTTCAGTAAATGATTTCGATCTACTTACGTAATTAAATGTAATAATATATAACTTTTACATCAGCTGTACAGTCTTCAACAAATTTAATGAGTGTGTTTTATTGTTTTTGAGGAATTGATATCACTCACACGCACGCACACAAACACACACACAATTCGGGAAATTTGTCTTCACAGTCATAGTTTGCTTCGTGATCTGTGTCATAGTGCCTTTTAAGAATATATTCCTTAGCAACTGAAATAGAGTTTTTAGATATCAGGCAAATTTTAATCGTACTTTGAACACAAAAAGTATTACAGTTGCCATTTTCTTGAAAATTATGGCTTTTCTTTTGAATTGATCTTTCTTTACTCATTGTTGAAATTTAATTGTACTTTCATTCGCAAAAGATTAAGTGTACACTGCCCTATCTTAACCGTTTTGAATATTTCTTTCAAAAACACCTCTGACTACCTCTTGCTAATGGGACACTCTAAACACTGAAGGAGAAAGAGAAATAAAAGTCACACTCGCGAACAATCAGGGGACCATCTATCATTCAGAATTTTGCACACGCAGTGCATTTCAGAATTTAATATACGTGGTATATCAACTTCTGCACCGTTCAATCAATCGCCAAGTTGCCAGCGGGTTCGCCAGATAGGATGTCAACTTGGCTCTATCGCTAACATTACGCTATGTTTCTATTGAATCGCCATTATTATTTAAGGAGCGCCGTTGCTTGTGAATATTACAAATTTAGCATCAAAATAAATGTAACAGAAAGTAGCATTATTGTATTAGATATCCAGTTATAAATTATTTACACTTTTTTAAGCGTTCATTACACAAAATGTGTGATAATGTGTTACTTTTGCTGAGCAGAGATCAACTTAGGAAGGTGTTTTCAAAAATCGACCCACAAGAGAGTTACGGGGCGTTATAATTTTTTTAAAAAAAATCCCCTTTTTATCAGCTATTAGATCTACAGACTTAAAATTTAACAAATGTGGTTTTTTTTTGTTCAGCTGAGATATGCAAAAAGCTTTTTTTTGTTTAATTTGCAGTTCACTTAAAATTAACTCATTAAAAACTTCTTTATCTTTCAATCTGTATTGTTTAATTTTTTAATTCACCTATGCGAAGAATGGGTATACCAGCTAGTATATATATATAGCAGTGGCGTAACGGAGTATTTTTGGGCACCCTTGAAAAGTCAAGTTTGGGGCCCCCATGTTGAATTTTACAAAGGGTAGGCAAGGCACTTGGAATATTATCTTTTGAATCTCAACGGAAGATCTTTCAAATCAAAAGACAGTATAATAGTAAAAATGAAAAATGGGCAAAGAGCAGAAGATAAAAATAATTTAATTATATTTCCTTTTTTGATAATTTTGATACTCGACCTCAATCAATAAAATTATAGTTTTGATTAATAATATGTGATATATACACACGATTAGCATTTCATGATTTATATTTTTTATTAAAACAAGTTGCAAACATTTCATGCTAACTTGCTCTATAAGTACAAAGTTCAAAGAGAAATCTTCAAGTTTTTTAATTCTCAACAAGGTGAGTTGTTCTACTCTTCAATTAAGCAGTGATAATCAAAAAAGAACCCATCCAAAGTCTTAAAAAAATTTGATATCATCCCCCAGATTCGGAAAATTTCCTCTAATTTCCTTTGGAGTATAAGGCTTTGCCCAGGCTCAGCGGTCAAACGCTGAACTGAACTGAATTCATTCAGATTTTTGTTTCGAATTTATTCAAACTTTTTGTTGATTTTACTATAATATAGTTATTTTTAGAAATTTAGATCATTTTAGTTTTTATTTGTTGATAAAAGTAATAAGTATGTTCTTATAATAGCCATGAATAGAAAATCTAAAGGTTATTATAAAAGAAGAAAGATGTTATCCAAAAATAGCAAGAAGCGATGGTAGAAATAATCTGAAACTGTACCAGTTTTTGATGAAAAACAATTGCAATAAATATCCTACTTCAAGGTCAGTCATCTGACACTAGTATGACATCTTTCCAACTCGAATCAAATTATGTTTTAGCGCACGATAAAATATCTTAAAAATTACGGTTAAAAAAATGTGTTTTTCAATTTTTTTCCCTTTTGCGATAAATATGTAAACATTACTTTTTAAAAAAGTTTTTTGTTTAAAAATTACCGCTTTTGCAATCGATATATGAAGTTTGAAAGCCTTAACTTAAAAATGAAGCCCGAAAACAAATTAAAATTAAAAAAAAAATCAATTTCTCAATAACTCTGAGTTTGGCGGCGAAAACCTGTTTGGCGCAAGAAAATTCTTTTTCTACTCAGCCCTCTACCTTTGATGAAAGGTTACACTGGAAAAGAAGGTGCGCCTATATAAATATTGAAAATCTCTAGATCTGGCGAAATAGAATATTAAAAACTTTTTTTTCACAATTTTTCAAAAAATACTTTCGTTTTTTCTCCTTTTTGCGAGACATATTTAAGCACTACTTTTGTTGCATTTTTTGAAGGTTAAAATTAAAATAAAATATCAAAATGTTTTTATCAGATCGGTTTTTTTCAGTACATGTAATAAATATATATATCTAGGCTTTCCCCCAAACAGTTTTTTTTTCTAACTTATATATATTTATATGTTTAATCAAACATTCAAACGTTCAGAAAAAAGCTATCGTTTCAATAGCTATCTGTAAATTTTCTTTTATTAATTACTTACAGAAATTTGATTTTAATAAATATATATATGTTTTTTTTAAAAGAATTATTTCTATTATTTCATTACTAAAGGAATTCTTTGTTAATTAAAAAGTACACCGTCTATTATTTTGGATCAAAATACATTTTAGAAACATTTTTCAGCTAACTATATGTAACGATAGATTGATTCATGGAAATCTGAAATCTATTTTATTGTTTTTAGATTCTTAGAAATTAACTATTATTAAAAAATGATGAACGTTTTTTGTTTTACTCTTAGCATCATAATCGTTTTCGTTTTATTGCTTCACATTAATAATTTTTTAATTCTAAGGCAATATTGTTTTTTATAAGTCATACATCGAAATTTGAAGCTATATCTTATCTGCGAGAAGGAGGGGAAGATGGAACAATAATTTTACACTAAAAAAAAACGTGTTCGGGCTATAGAGAGGGGAAAGAAACCTGTCTTAAATCAAAAATAAGTGGAATACAACAAATTTCGAAAAAGGGAAATTTTTTGACATAAATCACTCACATTGTGCGTGTACAAACACACACACACAGAAATGCTGGTGTCATGAGGAAAAGAGAAAGTCCGATCAACGCCGGGCTAAGCGGTGGAGGGGTGGGGTGGAAGTCATTTTGAAAATGAGTATTAGAAGTGCTGATTTTGTGAAGGAAAGGGAAAATTTATAAAAGTAGAGGTAGCCCGTGCAACGCCGGGCCATGCAGCTAGTTCCTTTTAAAGTCTGTTCGCTCTGCGTTGCTATAAAACACCACCATCCCTTGGAATACGTTGTAAGAAAGGAATTTTTATGCGTCTTGTAATGAAAAGTATGGAGTAAGTGAATATTAACGTCGTACAGTCGGCCGTTTTCCCAATCTGGCGCACGGAAATTATTTTAGGGCTTTAAAATCTTCATAATGATCTAAAATCATAGTAATTAATGTAAATTGGGTATTCTTTTCTGTTTTTTACTAACAAATAAGGTTAATAGGGCCTTAATTAATTTATGTCAAGTTTGAATTTGATCAAGAATAAATGATTGCTAAGTGGAACTAGTTTTTGAACAAGGATCTAAGGATATTTACAGAAGCAGTAATTTACACGTGGGAGAATATATACAAGAAATAGTGTGGCAAGTTAAAGAAATTAAATTTTATAATTGTTAAAGATCAAACAAATACAATCAAACGTAACATTGTACATATACAATAAAGGATAATAGGTAGTGTTTAAAAGGACTCGTCACCCTTTGAGCATTTTTTTTATTTATGTATTTAAAAGTTCCATTTTAGCATTTCATATTTAAGAAAATGATACGAGATAAAATTTTTTCTCATATTATTCACACAATTATACAAATTTAATTTCTTTTAAGAAAATTGGAAATTTTTAAAACTCTACTCTTTTTTTGTTAATTAATTTTTTGACATGGAGTTTTTGTAATATTTACGAGGATGTTTTAAACAACTTTAGGGATTGATTTTACAGTACCTTAATTAGTTTTGGAGGAAAAAAATAATAAAATGTTGATATACATATATATATGCTAAAATTCAACCAAAAGCCTAATATTTCCCACATTTATTTTTTTTTAAAAAAGAAGTATTCAATTTACAGCTAAATAGATCTCTAATTTTGTTACTTGCATTACATATAAAACACAGGCGAAAAAATGGAATTGATTGGTGAATAATTGTGGAAGAAGTGGTATTCTGAATGTGAAAAAACACAGACCGAGAAAAACCATTTTAAAGTTTATAATTCTGAAAAAATAATTATTATAAGCTTAAACTTAAAATACCACACTAAAATATTAGCTATATATATTTTTTAAAAATATAATAAAATATTATATAAATATTACTCCCCCGACAACCACTCATCATTCGACTTGGAGAAGAACTTTTCATTTCTATGGCACCTCGTCCATTTCCCCCCTATAAACAGGCAGAAATTTGTAACAATTTTTCTAAATTTTAATTGCTGCTGGTCCTCATATTTATGAAAGTCCGTTGTAGTCCTAACTAAACTCAAAGCAATATTAGTTTTGCGCTAGTATCTTGCTCTTCCTTCCATACGCCTTCCATTGGCCAACGCTGAAAAAAAAATCATAGCTTTGGGAGTAGCAGCTAAATTGGGTATTAAATTAAAGGTCTATATCTACTCTATGTGACTTAAGTGTTACCGTGTCAATCCCAAAAGTTCTACTCCAATAAACACAAAAAACCGACATATGTTAGTAGGAGTTACATGCTGTGTGCTAAATGTTATGTTTTTACAATTTCTAATCAAACTTGAACCTAATTTGTAAGTCAAATCAAGAAATTACTTACCCATGACATGTATTAAAAAAAAACGTGTAATTCTGCAAAATCTTTTTCTGACGAAACGATTGAACTTCTAACTAGAAAATGAAGCTCGCAAGTGGTACTTGTAGCAAAAAGAAACCCGATCTAAACCGCTGATTGTAGAATATTTCCATTCGCGTGCTGACGAAAACTGTTTACCACATGGCTAGGGAACCTATGAGGACCATAAATAGTGTTTTTTTTTATTTCGAGCAATTTCATTTTTGGACTTTCCGTGCGCCAGATTGGAAAAACTGTCCACTGTGCGTCGCACTGTTTAGCTACACGAAACCTTTTGACATAGGACGTCGTCCTTTTGAACCCTGGTCAAGTGGCGAGGACGACACCTGAGCTGGCACCCCTCTCCTAACTACCATACCACACCAACGGGATGACGTTTGAGCTTTCAATAGATTTAACGTACATCGCTTCCCTACACGGCGGGTCTTTAGTGGTACTGGGCTTGAGCTCATGACATGTCTGCAATAATGCGATACCTTAACCACTGGACTACCGCAGCCCCTGAAAGTTATGGAACAATTTACTCAAGTTTTCAAGAGCTCTCATGATAGCTGGTTAGTGTTATATTATCCATGAACAGAGACCATGGTGCTTTGGAAACTTTCTATTTTGTTAAACATATCGATCCTGGTTAAAAAAAATATTTTCCCAATGTATACATAACTTATTGATAAAAGACAAAGCAAAAAAAAAAAAAAAAAAAAAAAAAAAAAAAATAGACGTCATACCAAATAGCCAGAGAAACTCCCATAAAAATGGATTATTCTCTTAAAAAATAAAGAAATCATTGATACATTTGGTATTTCGCAAAAACAAGGATATGCATATATCAAGGGATTAGATATAGTTATTGATTTCCTTAAAGGACCAATCCTTTGCTTTGATAGAAGTGTTGTTTAAGTACTATCAGAATTGTGTGGAATCATGAAAGTCGACAGTATGGAATATAACATGAAAAAACAGACATCTTAATGTGTGTGACAAAAATTGGATGGATTATCTACAGCCATAGAGATCCATGCAACCTTAATGATCTGGAGACAATCAATCCATGATTGCCAAATAAATGCAAAGTAATGGCGACTTAAAATCTCCTTCCGATTTTTAGAAGAAAATTACATTTATGGGTTGGATGTCAAAAGTGTAAAGGACGAATTATTGAACCATATTGGAAAGAATCTGGGCCCATAAGCAAAGAAACATTATTGAATAAAATATCCCAACATTACAACATTTTTACCAAAATAATATAAAAGAAATTGTACAGACGCCCCCAAACTGTTTACTACATTTTTATATTTTAATACAATGTTATTAAATGATTGCATTTCTTCATGCCAAAGACCCTAAGCTCATACAAACCCGTTGGGCCGCAGGTTTTGAAGAGAGGGAAACCCTGATCGACTGAAGAAAAACTCTCATGAGATGCATTGCAGTGAGAGGTGACCACTTGCTTTAGTAACACTCCTTGCAAAGCAACGTGTGTTTTGTGATTTTCAAAAGTTTTTGCAAGTTTTTAAAAAATATTTTAATTTATTAGTACACATGTGACTATCTATTATAATAAATATTATGTATATAATCTATTAATACACACATAATATACACCAGTGATCTTCTAACTTTGTCGACTCGCGGAACCTTTGTAATTATAAAGTGTTTTCGGGGAACTCCCTCTAATAAATAAACAAAAAAGCCTGCAAAAATACTATATTCTTTAGTAAAAATGTAACATATATTAACGTAATTGGCTCCTTAATTTATGCTCCTAGTGTCATTTGCCATGGCATTATATTTTATAACTATGATATGTGTTTGCCTTTTTTTACGCAAACTGTCCAAGTCCAGGTATATTGAAGCTAGCTGCATTCCGATTTCATATTTTGCGTTAATTTGCATTTATAATTTGTTTTTGTTGCCCTATACGTTGAGAAATATTTTAAACGTAAATGCATTATTCAGATTGGCATTAAAATGTTTGAAATTGAGAAAATTCTGTGTATTCTGCAAATTGCAACCTAAAATTAGATTTCTTTTCTCCTTCATTGCCGAGCTTTTTGATGTATCTATTCATGCTTGAAGCACGTGACTTTAACAAAATTTAAGATTTTATTTTAGCCAAAAAGTATTTATTTATAATTTATTTTTATAAGCAAACTGCTTTTAGGAATTTAATATTTTATAAAAATTAAAATTTTACTAAAATTTTGGCGTTTTGATTAAGCAAATAGCAACTTGCGAAATCCCTGTCAAAATTTCAGAGAACCCAGGTTCAAAAATTCTGGAGAGTTCGAGACCAATACCACTAAAGACTCTTCGTATAGGGGGAAGCACGTTAAATCTGTTGAGAGCTCAAACATCCTTCCGTTGGTGTGGTTTTTAGGAGAGGGGGTGGTGGTGCAGCTCCGGTATCGTCCTCGTCACTTGACCATGGGTCAAAATGACGAGATCTGTCTCCAAAAGTTCTCGTGTAGCTGAACAATGCGACGTTAATATTCACTCACTCAAAAATTCTGATGTTCACTAAAGGAGTTGTATGTCAATAAGTATTGTCAATAAAAAAAAAAAAAAAAAAAAAAAAAGGTGTGTTACTTTACATTTTAAGATCTTATCATTTTCAATACTAGAATTTGAATGATTACTCCGTATTGGAATTTTACATTCAGATATTCATTATTTAACATTAATTCTAAAGAAGAACACCTCACGTTTAGGAAATCAAGGAAAGCTTTCATGTTTGGAAATTCTTCTTCAGATGATTTAATAGCCCATAAACGTCTACTTTCTGGATAAATTTTTTGTTATTGTAAATAATTAACCAGCAGTCTTTACTAAAGGCTTGCTCACCTAAAGCATTAAGACCTCTTAGGCATTCATCCCTTGTGTCCAGTAACACGCAAATTGAAACAATTAGCTTCGGAAATAGGCTTTTGATACAAAAAACATTTTAATTAATGATTGAACAATTTGTTTTTTGTTGTCATACCTATCTAACAATTTTTGTCAAGCTTCTTCATACGAATAATTAGATATAGAAATATACTTAATTAACGAAACTGGCTCATTACTAAGTAGTTTTTTCAAATACTGGAATTTTTCAATGTTCGATATTGACACTTGTGAATGCACAGTAGAAACAAATAAATCCTTGAAATTTATCCAGTTCTTAAAATGACTACTAAACTGAGGTATACTCAATTTTGGTAACCTAAAATTACTAACATTTGAATTTGAAGTAATTGAACTCGCTACTAAGTTTTGTGTCCCTCCAAGATTCAAAACATTTAACTCATCTAATTTATCTCTTTATATTTCGCATTCAAAGCAAAATATCTTTCTTCGAACTCTTGGAGTTCAGATTCCTCTAAACTCAAAGTCGAATCTAATCGTTCAAATTCTTTAAATAAGTCATCCAATCTGGATAAACGAAGTGAAATTTCATTTATAGTATTTATCTCATCAAAAGTACTTTCTAGCCTGGTCAAAGATGCTTTTATGCGACCTCTGGCTATTCGATTTTGACCATTTGAGCATTCTCTGTTTCGCTCATATCAAAAGTTTATTCACAACAAATCCAAATCAATAATAAACAATATGCAGTAAAATAGTGTGAAATCAAAGATATGATTCAGTTTTTTCACTCAGATTAGTTCTAGGCACTTAAATACACAATTAGTCCTAATAGCAATTTCAAATATCAATTATCAGAAATATTATTCAAAATGACTTATCTCATTATACCTCGTTCTGGGTGCCTCCACTTTTCATCTTGATGTTTTTTCAACAGGTTTTATTAAAATATATATATATATATATATATATATATATATATATATATATATAAGTATCGCTAACATAGAGCGAATGGCCCGTACAGCAGGGCTTCTCAAACTTTCAATACTGGCGACCCACTTTTCAATCATAATTTTTATCTCGTCCCCCCCCTTATACAATAACAATGTATTGAATGCAATAATAATGCACTTTGACGCTAAAGCTACAAAACGATCTTAATTATAAACCGTACAAATTAATAAGATAAGTATATTAAATTTTAAGTAATATATATGTTATTTTTCTTTCTCGAATTTTTAAATTGGAACAGATTGCAAAATGCGGTGGCAGCTTTCAAGACAAAATATAGATCTCAGCAAAATATAGAAAAAGTACTCAGAGTGTCAATTTCGAATCGTAAACCTTCCTTTGAAAAACTTTCCTCTGCAAGACAAGCCCATGGAAGTCGCTAATACTTATTAAACTTGCTCTTAATTTAGTATTAATAAATTAGTTCTAAAATACCTTGTGCAGCACTGATACATTAACATTATACTGTCTGAAGTACCCTCTCTTTGAACGAGTTCATTTTTTAAAAAACTAAAACATTCTTGATAAATAGCTGAATTGTCAGGAGAGTAAACCCAAATGCGCGACAATATTTACGAAAATGTAAACTGATATTATAAAATGAATGCTCATATTATAATTAGTTTTAAGCGAACTGTAATTTTAAGCCTCACAGAATGAGCATTTAGAATTAATGTTAAACAATAAAAAATAATATCAATTTCCAATGAAGAATAATAGAGTTATTTTTAATATTTAAAGCGAGAAGACTTCAAAATGTTTTATGCCGGGGGCAGACACACAGTCGATACTAGCGTTAATGGTCACGCGGGATGATTGAGTCACCCTAATCCTTTTTTTTGTAATTATTTTATTGTACACGATACAAATCGTGATTCCAGTGAATAATTTAATTAAGAGAAAGCAAACTTACCTACTTTCAAGAACTTTTCTATTTTTCTTTGGTAACAAATAAACAGTTTTGCCAGAATTAACGATTTCGTGATCTGTCTGTCCCGCGCGACCACTTCCGGGTTCAAAGTGTATACATTATGATAATATGTACGTTACTGCTAAAAATTGTGTAAAACGTTCTTCATTATGTTTTATATGTTTGAGAATACTCATAAAAATAAGTCTTGGCCAAGTAATCCTTCAAAGTGGGCTCTCCGTGATTTTCCAAATATCATAAAACTCTTTTGCATGGAAAAAAGCGCAACAGAGAAATACATTACTTACAACTTCCCTAAATGAGAAACAAACACATAAGAGAGGGGTCATAACTAACTGTACCAATAACTTAGAAGTTCAAACAGATTATCAGCAAAAACAGGTTACAGCTATAATGTGCAGTATTTCAAAAATAATCACAGTGATGAATTTTTTATATTTCTAAATTTTTTCGATTCCGGGTCTGGGATTTGTTTGTTCTCTGAAAGAGTAGTATTTTAGGTATAAAAAGAAACCGTAGTAAAAAATCTCTCATCATGGGATTACAGCAAATCAAATAAAAGTTTTTTTTATTTGGTCATAGGATCAAAGATAGCTAATGATGTGACGCTAGTTTAACTTCTTTAATTTCTAAATTGTGATCCCAGTTTCCTATTTTCACATCGCATCATGACCATAGTTAAAATAAACAAGAATCTATAATTTAACAGTAAAATAAACACGAATCAATAATTTAACAGAACGAACTTTTAACGTTTAAGATAAATTTATTTTAAGCAAACGTATAGAGGATTTTTACTACTACAACAAAAAGATCAAAAATAATTAAACTTAGCTTGAGAGGGAGAGGATGCAGGGGGGGATGGAAATGGTTGACGCCCGGTCCGGGTGGAATTTTGGCGTCTTTTGTTTGAAGGTTCTTTGGCAACTCTGGGAGAGGCTGTCTGTCGAAATTCGGGTGCGTGCCCTTTTTATTCAGCACCTCATTACCCAAAAATCCTAGAGCTGGACTATTTGCCTTGTCCAGTATAATTTCTCTGATTGGCCCGCGCAGTGTTACACCACCTCAAAATTTATGGGTTTACTGAACTTTTTAACGCGGGAACTTTTTTTGACACACCCCACCAAAAGGAATTTCACCACATCCGGTCAAGGAGGGACTCGTATAAAAATCCCAAGCCGTTTCAGAGGCGATTTTTAAAATAGGAACAAATCTGGCCTCCCATCACTCCTTTTCCAGTTCTAAGGGATCAAAAGCAAATGAAATCTTTTCTAGGGTGTTGTAATTTTTATAGAAGGTATATTAAAAATTTCGCAAAACGAGCACTTCCATTGACGAATCTTTTACGAAAGGACACTCCATTTGAATGGACATGTGAGACACAGGCGGCATTCGATGATATTAAGGAAGCCATATTAAACCTACATGTTTTGGCATTACCTGATCCGGACTCAGAATTGCAAATCACGACTGACGCCTCCTCTCACGGTATCGGGGTGGTCTTAGAACAAAAGTATCTTAACTCTGAAGTCAAACTTATATATTTTTTTCAAAGAAATTAAATCCTTCGTAATCTAAATATAATGCCACTGTGTTCTAGAGTTCTTCGCAATATATACCGCATTAAATTTTTTCAGACCTTTCTGATTGGGAAGAAAATTCAAAGTTTTTACAGATCATCAACCTATTTCAGGATTTCTTTCAAACAAAAATCCTTCATCTAAAATTTTGCGCTGGAAATTGGCACTGGAAGAATTTAATTATGAAATGCACTATATTAAGGGTTCTTTAAATTCAGTCGCAGAACATCTTTCACGTTATATTAATAACATCACAATAGCTTTACCTGAGTCAAAAGATCTCATTGAAATGCAGCGTGAGGATCCTGTTCTAAGTCATATCATACAGAAAATTCATCAAAATGACGTTAGTCCACAATTTAGCAGTTACTTTATTAATGGGGAAAGTTTGTTATGCCATTTTTCTAAGCGCCCGTCCAGGTCACCTAGGTCTACTATCACTAGAAAACAAGTTTGCATTCCACATTGTCTTAAAGCTAAGATTCTCGAATCAATTCATTCCGAATATGGAGGGCATCTTAAATTTTTTGAAACTTACCACCGACTCAGTGAAAATTTCTTTTGGCAAAATATGTACAAGGATACTAAAAATTTTGTTCGTTCCTGTACCATATGTTTAACTCGAAAAAATGCTTTCAAAATACCACCAGCTCCTCATCAACCAGTAGAACAAAGCCAAGAACCGGGAGAAACGTGTCACATTGATATTTTCGGTCCTTTAAAGACCACGCCTAAAGGTAACAGTTATGTTTTCTCCATGATAGGCACATTTACAAAGTATATTCATATCGTTCCACTTCCTGTTATTAAGTCCAGCCCGATTTCTAAAACAGGAACAAATCTGGCCTCCCATCACTAATTAGATATTGAAGAAGCTTTTATTTTTGATGACTTATATCGCCGTGCCTATAAATTATATCAGAAAAAAAGTGCATTTTTTATTATGTCTGAAAGTATTTTGTTTTAATTCATTCCAGTAAATTAATTATTTTTTTAATCTTTTATTTTCGATATGCTCGCGCCCCCCCCCCGGGGGCGCACCCTACAGTTTGAGAAACGTTGCCGTACAGCCTTCTTCCACTCGGCTCCCTTCACACCAAACGATTCCGAGTTTGTAGCGATTTTTCCAATTCACAGCGATTCTGAATGAACAGAGATTTGCCTTCACACCACCACGGGTCAATCATTCTTACATCAGTTACTGTCGAACATGGATGCTGTTTTTAATGTTTTAAGACAATTAACGTTTCAAGCTATTAATGTGAAAACTGTATTCTTATTCATTTATTTTCAAATTGAAATACATAAAACAAGAAAATAAAAGAACGGTTTTATTTGTTTATTTTTTTATATTTTGCCTGTTAGTATCAAGTGTAATTATAGTCGGAAAAGTAGTAACAAATAATAAATATGTATTGTAACTATATTATAATGCAATTACTTTTGCAAATAATATATCTAATGTTTTTAAAAGGCATTTCAAATGTTGTTATATACTACAGCTTTTGTAGCATATAACACCTATTTTTTGATTATGTATTTAAAAATAGTTTGCTAATACATTAATGAATTAAAAATTTTACATGCCTTTTACATTTTGTTTGTTTCATGTAACAAAATTCAGATCTATGTAGTAAAAAAATGGAATCTTTTAAAAAAACTAAAAATATCGACAATATCGGTGTTTTATTTTATTTTAGCATTCTTATAAATATTTAATTTTTTTTCTCTCCCAAAATTAAATAATTTCTTATCAAATTGATCTCTGAAGCTATTTCAAACATCCTTCAGAATATTCCCTCCCCTGCCTAAAAAAAACACACATTTTGCTTTAAAGTATTAAAAAGTAAAGAATAAAGTTTTCAAATTCCCAAAATTGAATAAAATAATAGATGCAAAATTAATTTTATTATTTGCGCAAGATTAGCAGGGATAAAATACAGCCTACACACTCGGTGACAAGAGCTAGAGTTAGTTTACATAATGAAAAAGAATACTATGAATACCAAACATATTGGCGCCATCTAAAGGCATAAAAACAAACTCATGCTAACCCTAACAAGAAATTCATTATCCTCAAACATCTGAAGTCAGTTTCTTTAACAGAAACTTTGTGTGAAAAAATCACTAATAACATAAAAAACAATAAAAATAAACACTCTATTTGTTTGAATTCCCTTTTTCTTAAAGAAATAGTTCCCGGCTGCTGGTGAGTGAGTGAAGAAAATCTGACCTGCCGAATCCCGCGGGAATGAGAATGGCGGCGGATTGAACCGGTTTGGGTTGGTGTGAAGGAGGGAAGTGAATCTTGGCTTATTTGAGTGGGAAATTACGAAGCCGAATCTCTTAGTCGATCAGACAAGTTTGATGGTGAATGAATCGTAGTCGTTTGGTGTGAAGGGAGCCTTCCTTGTTTTTACCTTCTCCCGGTTAATACATACCTTATAGTTTAAATAGCACCCTCTAGTGGCATACATGAACCCTAACACCCGAGTATTTAATAATATAATCTCCATTTGTAAGTTTTTTTATAAAAACAAAATAAATATTACTCCTTTTGACAAGTGATTATTCATTACAATCGCTAATAATTTGCATTCATGATGATTTGGGGGATACTCTTTTTATCAGTAACCAGTAAAGTTATTTTTAGAAATGTGAATGGTATTCCACAACACCCTCCTCTCATCTATCTATGTACAGGGTGATTTGCTACCAGGTCGACAAACTTGCAGAGTGTGTAGGGAGTACAATGACGTCTAGGAATCACATAGGGTCATAAATGCCCTAGTTGCGAGCTATGGTGCAAAGAAGACGAAAAAAGAACAGAAACAGCAACACATGAATGGAACAGAAGACATTTTATGAAAAAGTTTGCACTACAACAGGTGTTCGAAATTACAACCAGAAGTCGTCTAGCATGTCTGACAGCTACGCTGCATGGAATTCCTGACGTTCTGGAAGATTCCTCCAGACAGTTTTGCGGTAGATGGTGCTGACCCGAAGGTTTCATGAACACCGATCTTGCTGGAAGTTGTCAGTTGCGATCCGTTTCACGAGGTACTAGAATGAACTCTCCATAAAAAAAATATTGGATAAAATCCTAGACTAGCTCTTCAAAAGACGGCCCATCCAGTTAAGATTCCTAAATGGTACAACACTTGTTTTTTCATATCCATAACAATCGTATCAAATATTTTTATTTGCAAAGCAAGATTTAAAAACACATGTTGACACCCTCCATAACTTCATTAGGTACTGTGACCTTAAGTTTCCCAATTTTACAATGATTTTTTCACCAATGTCATGTTACGTAACCGCACTATTAATCATAGTTACAAATTGAGGAAAATTTTTCTGGTTTAGTTAAAAATAACGTAGCTCGAATTGGTTTGAGAAAATGATGTCACCTAACTTTGAATTTTCATAAAAAGAAAAATCTTGCATAATACCCATAGCAAGTTATTTCAAAAGATGACCCACACATTAAGTTAAGGATCCAAAATGGCACAATACTTTCTACTTTTCTATCGCTTGACGTTGAGAGTTTTGGGACACCCTGTATTATAGAAATTATATGAGTATACCCTGTATAAGAGAATATTCAACAATGGAGAAGCGTTAACTTTATAAAAAGCAAGATGAGCTCTAAGCGTGACCAATTTCTCTCGGAATATAGATAGAGCAAAAACATAATCACATAAAAATTGTACTAATCGATAACGCATATTAACCAATTTCTGTGATAGTTTCAGTGTTTCTCTTCGTTTACTACACTTTTGAGTAGAATATTAATCTCTCGGGAATGTGATTTGAGTAGAGGAAGCTAACAATAATTGATTTTCTCTAGAAACTCTGAATTTATAGAGACCGACGTACGCGCGCGTAATTTTATCTTTAGTATATGCCTACCTATTAATTAGTAAGTTACTGTTCGAACAGAAATTCTATTGGATTATATAAACAACTTAATAGGACGATAAATTTATTTCTTTGCAGCCCAATGATAAAGTGATTCTGATAATGGAAGAATCAATTAAAATGCATGGTATCTAAAAACATGATGAATGTTATGACATTAATTATTTTGGAACATATATGGCATACGAAATTGTTAATCTTTTCTTTCCGAAATCAACTTATTATTTGCTTTACTTGATAATAGTAGTTACTAACAGCTCTTTTAAATTGAAGAAAGTTTTATGACTAATTCTACATAATAAACCTTTGATTCGCTTCTAGTTATAAGTTTATTCAGAAGATGCGTATTATTATATAGATCATGAAAATTTAAAGGAAGAAATCCATCTTTTCTTTAACATTTTATTTAACTTATATAATCGTCATTCTCCATTCTATATTTTTATGTAGGAGACATATAAAGAAATGTGATTTGAAAATAAAAATGCATGATTTATTCATTTCTATTAGCATTAGAAGTAATGAAGAAAAAACTTGAGTTGCCTTTTTAAGAAGTTCAAAAGAATGAGAACGAAAACTGTAAAATATTGGTATCCCTCTAAAAATGTTTAATGACGCTATGCATATTGAAAAATGGAGTCCCATCGATAAAATGGCACACGTTCTCGAAGTAAAAGTCCCATGACCTTAGAGTCGGTTTTTGATAATCTTTATTTAACACGGCATTTAGGTTTTTGAAAAATAACGTGTTATATGTGAGCCTGTGATATGCGTAATTACTTAATTAGGACTAATACAAAAAATGTAGACTCCAAAATCAAGTAGAAGCTTAGTACTGTTTAACTTTTATATCGCAAATGAATTAATAAAAACAACACAACTTTAATCAAATGCATAACAATTAAAAACACACGCACAATATGGATTGAACGAAAAAAATCTCGCGGTAATTTTAAGATAAACCTGAATTAAAAAATATTATAATATTAAACATAAAAATATATATAAACATAGAAATAAATACAAAAATTTATTAAAATATATTATTAAAGGATCTTATACATATTACTAATGATATTCTAAAAAACCACGCTATCAAACACTAAAATAAATAGCATTTATTACTTTAGCTTTTAAATTAGGTAAAAGGAAGTATGTGTATGTCTCAGAAAAACTATTAAGATTTCGACAAGAGAGAAAATATAGAGATATCGAACCGACAAATTCCATTTGTTTTCTGTCACAATAAATATAAATCGTTTAAGTGTTGCAATACAGGTTCAGAAAGTCAAAGAAACGAATAATAATTATTAGAGTTTATGGCGCTCAAGTAATAATTAATTCTTGAGAAAATTAATGAGAAATGAATAAGTGAACCGAGAACGAAATTGATTTACGAATGGATGGAGCTTTGTATGGTTCAACTGAAATCAGCTACCGAGACAGTGAAAAAGTCCCTTTTCGTCATTAGAACTTTGAATTATCGAATACTTTATGGGGATTTTAAACTTTTTGATTTCTCAGTATCGTAGATTTTGTTTCTTGTACATTGTAAGTAAAGGAACTAATTTTTTTAAAAAAAAGTTTGCATTCCCTAAAGAAAAGATTTAAAGCAGCTAAGTAGCCTTTAGGCTTCTATTTTTCTATTTAAAAATGTTTCTTTTTATAGAAACTTGAAAATTATTTTTATTTACCACGGGACATTTTAAACAACATTGTTTTAATATCCTAGCATTGTATTAAATTTTAGAAGAATTTGAATATTAATTGAGTAATACATATAAGTTTCTAACACCAGTCTTTTCTCATGAACGGTTTTGAAATTTTATTCTTATCCAAGTTTTTTTTATTAACTTATATAAATGTATTTTTAAAGTTAATTTTAGATATAAGGAAGAAAGTTGTTAAGTGTCTCAAGCTTTTATTTACGAATAACTATTATTAAATAGTGCGACAAGTGTTTTTCATTATTAATAAAAAATAGGATAATTCTATTGACTTTTTGAATAATTAATAGGAAAATAAATTAGACATATGGAATTGAATTTTAACCCAAAAGAATGATAAGAAAACTCCCCCTCTTCATTTCATGCCATTGACTGTGCATTCTTTCCAGAAGTAAGCTTTTAAATGTATTCACAAATATTCTTTTCGCTCTTGATTTCAAAAGAACAAGTTTCTGAAACAATTTACATTCCTCTCCGGAGTTGATTTTTTCAAACCTTATATTTAGTCCATCTCTTTCCAGAAAAAGGAACATGTCTGTAATATTCCAAGCCTATGGGGTTAATTGTTCAAAAATTGCATTTTTTTACCTATAACGCATCCTAACCTCTCCAAAATCGCCTTGAAAATTCATTTCCGCAAAACACGATCTTATCAGATCTCTACTCAATATATGAAAAATGTTTGCCAAATTTCAAGTTTTTAAGTCTATTAGAATTCTTTTTCTTTCAACAGAATTCTTTTTATGAATCCCCCAACGCCCCTTGGGAGTTGATTTCCGCAAAACCCGATCGTACCAAATTTCAACTCAACAAAAGAAACATGGTTGCGAAATTTTGCCTCTGTGGGTGTAATAGTTTTAAAACGAAAATTTTTGTCTATAACATCTCCATAGCCTCTCTGGGGAGTTTATTCGTGCAAAATCCATTCTTAGTGAATTTCTACTCAACAGAAGAAACATGTTTGCTAAGTTTAAAGTTTGTAAGAGTCTGGTGGCTCAAAAAAGAGAGAACATTTTAAAAATCTATTACGTTCCCGTAACCCCCACCAAACCCCTCCTGCTCTTAGATTTCCGTAAAACCTGTTCTTAGCGAATCTATACTCAATTGAAAGAAACGTTTGCCAATTTTCAGATCAGTTAGTTTATTAGTTTAAAAATGGCAGTTCTCTATTCAACGAAATTCTACAAAATTTCTTGTGAGTAGGTATGACTGAAACAATCAACTGACAGAAAATGGAATAACATGGATTTCATAAATATGATAATTCCGGGAAATATGCAAGTTATTTGAAATGCAAGTTGATCCTGAGGTTAGAGCTTGGGATTAAAGGGAAGTTGCTACTTTCTGTCGCCTAAGGAATTCAAAATTTAGAGAAGTTCTACACTCCAGAAGACCGTATTGCAGCTGGAAGATGACGCCGAAGTAAGTTTTGGACCATTTTATGAAGGGTCAAGTTACGTGCTTACGTACAGGTGGTTGGTTTAATAGTCGTATCGCTGTTGAAGCACCCATAGATATGCAGTGGCGTAATGCACACCCCCAGAATCGCTGGGGGGCAGGATTCTAGGGGGTCCAAAGCCTGACTGACACCAAGTACGTATTTAACCAATTTATAAAATATTAAAGTCAAAACCTGAGTTTGCGAAGGGCTTCTAATGTTCTCCATTACGCCACTGTAGATATGTTTACTGTGCATGTACTATTTTGGACCATGTGACGAATCTGTACGGAACCTTTCCACTAATCTTCTTAGGCGTCTTTCTGGGGAATGTAAATTCGCGTTTATTTCCAATCAACAGAAAAAAGAAGTTTGGGATATTTAAATTAGATAAGGTATTTAAGTCGAGAGTTGCGAGATAGCAAGAGAGATGAAGGTAGGCTATTGAGCCAACAACGTTAAAAGCAAAACTAGAAGATTCAAAGAGATTAGATTCGTGAAGACGTCGTGCTGCTAGACGTACCAGAAAGCTGGTATAAGCCAGCGGTAAATATACACTGGTGTGCAAAAATTAAGGATGAAGTCGAAAAATTAGCATATCAGCTGGACGAAGAGGCAGAGCGGACAGAAAGACCAATCAGGAGATCAAGTAAGGTGATGTACGGTAGCACATGCGCAGACATGTTGTCGATGTAAGATCAGTAATTCTGGCAAAGGGATTGCACGCCGTATAGCAGTTAAAATCACACCGAGTTGCTGCCTCAACGAGAAATGGCGAATAATCAATCTGTTAGACGACATCTGGATGCTTTTACCCGAGGTCGAATCATTGGGAAGTTGGAGGAAGGCCGCAGTGTGACAAGTGTGGCTGCAGAGTTCGGAATTGCTCACAGCATCGTTTCACGACTTTGGAGACAATTTCAAACTACAGGAACAGCTATCCGGGGGTTCAGTAGTGGTCGTCCACGAGGAACCACACCCTCAGATGACCGGTACATTGTCTTACAGGCCAGAAGAAACAGGCGGCAGACAGCGGGAGAAATCGCTAGACACACAACACAGGTGACTGGACGACCGATATCTCGTTTTACCGTGGCCAGAAGACTGCACGGTGATAGTCTGTTTGCACGACGCCCTGTACGGTGTGTACCTTTAACGCCTGCCCATCGGAGAAGGCATTCTCTGTGGTTCCGGCAACACCGGAATTGGAGAGACAATGAATGGGGACGAGTACTCTTTACAGAGATGAGAGCAGATTCAGTTTGAGTAGTGATTCTCATCGCATACTCATCTGGAGAGAGCGGGGAAGCAGCAATCCTCCCTCGAACATCATTGAAAGGGACAGGTATGGAGGTGGCGTTGTTCTCGTTTGGGGAGGCATCATGCTTGGTAGTCGTACAGACCTTCACATCTTCGACGCAGGTTCAGTCAACGGGACCCGTTATTGTAACGAGATTCTTCTTCCATATGTGCGTCTTTTTAGAGGCGCTATGGGTCTGCAGTTCCTTTTCATGGACGACAATGCACCATGTCATCTCACAGTAGCTGCCGAACAGCTCTTAGAGAGTGAGGATATTGAACGTATGGATTGGCCGGCACGATCTCCGGATCTCAATCCCATCGAGCATGTATGGGATTTTCTAGGCAGACGCTTGGAAGCTCGTACCTTACCACCAGTAACGATTCGGGAGCTTCGATTGGCGCTGCAAGACGAATGGGCAGCAATGCCTCAACAACTCATTGACACCCTCATTCTCAGCATGGGCAGACGCTGTGAAACCTGCCTAGCAGTCAGGGGAGATCATATCCCCTACTAAAGACCGGATGTTTCTTGCTGGACACCCATCACAGGGATGTTTCGGCCTTCAGTCGCATTGCGCTCCATGCTACTTTTTCAATCAAGCTTCTTTTTATCCCTCTGATTTCTCTTTTAGTAAGTGTTGCTTACATTACACATGTCCTTACGTATTGGGTATCTTACGGTATTAAATGTGTTGATTTGGAAAGCTTTTGTACAAAGTTATATTGAAAAAACCGTCTCGTCCTTAATTTTTGCACACCAGTGTAATTCATGTACGCTTAAAGTAAGCGTCAGTTTGAGGTACTTAGTTAAAGTTAATGACAATTATGAATTCGAATACGTGTGTTTCTCGGATGTCCTATTTCTGTAAACCTTACTTGAGTTGAGCTAGATTAGTAATTAATTCTATTCTTAGTACTTTAATTTAATATAAAGGCAAATCCCTTTAGAAGACGTAACATTATTATATTATTTGTTATCAGAGATTTTTGAGGAAATTATAACAAAAATAAATAATATTATTATTCAAAATGACTTTTGGTGGTTCTTTGCCTCCAATTAATCTTGGTGTTCAAGGTGTGACCCAGGGGGATCATCCCAATCAGATGGATGGAATAACAAACCATGAATCTTCGCAAAAGACCAGGTTCCCAATGATGTTCAACAGATGGACTCCCCCGAAGGGGTGCGATGACCGACCTACAATGAACTACCCTTGATATTTTGCAGAATATGAACGGAGCTTTGGGTGCTCTTATATCTGAGAGAAAAGCTTCACGATAATTGCCTGATAATGGTTTTCTTCACCGTTTACCAAGACTGCCATTGACTTGGAGCCACCAACGAGAAAAATTGCGGTGGTATCTGAACCGAGACGTTCAGATAACTAAATGGTGCAATTTGGCATTCAGCGACAAGCTGTGGATTCTGATAAAAGCCGCCGAAGAGTCTAGAGGTGTCTTTAAGCAGTTATTGTTGAACGTCCTGCCCCTTTCGACAAAGCACAATTCTTTGGAGTGCTTTCAAACAGGGCCGATCCTAGGGTATCGGCCGCCCTCGTGCAAAAACCTAATGTGCCGCCCCCGACAGAACCTTTCATATTTTGACTAATACTTAACGTTGACGTTAAAAAATCATCTACATATATAGGAATAAAAAGTAAAACACATTAATAATAACTCAAATAAAATTTGAAGTGCAGAACTGCATTTTTTGGCCAGGTAATGTGTTATAATAGTGACAAAATGCTTTAACAAAATAATTAACTAACAAAAATATAACCTTTAAAATAAAAATGAACATTTTATAATTATAAATGCAAAACAACAGAATTTACTCAAGAAATACAATCTGATAAAAATAAATATTAAAACACAAATCTCGTGAAACGAAAGGTATATAAATCAGTCCTTCTCCTAAGACTAAGTAATAAACTATACCGTATAAAATCCGGTGTCGAACGCGCCCCTTTAACTCAACAAATAAGATCGAAATTTACGGTTGCGCGTTATACGCCGGGTATAAAGATGAGAGCTTTCAAAATACAAAAAAAAGATGAGCATAGAAAAAGATCAGACTTTGACATATATCAAAACACTGTTTTTGTGAAAGAATTAACATCCCTTATGAACTTAAAGGGTTGTAATTCTGAAAGTACACTATTTTTACTAAAGCTTGGAATAATATTCGAATAGGACACTTCAAAACACAAGATCAATGCGCACATGCATTTCAGGTTTCTTCGTAAAAAAGGGTGTGCATGTAATACGGCGAATATGTGTAGGGGCACTCACGTTATACGTCAGATTTTACTGTAACTATAAAATAACTTTTCTGGCTTTCTGAGAAGCAAATTTGTTAATAGTTTCGGTTAAATTAGTTTTTTCTGAGATTTCGGATTCAATTGAGACTATGGTCAAATCTGAAAGCCTTTCTTGTGTCATATTATTTCTCAAGAAATTTTTAATGATTTTTAATTTACTGAAACTTCTTTCATCGGAAGCTACAAAAACAGGTTAGGTTGACAAAAATGCTAGAGCGAAATTGGGAATAAGATCATTTTCACTATAATTTCTAATACCTCTCTCTCTCTCTCTCTCTCACACACACACACACACACAGTTGGCTGTTTTTTTACCAGGAAAAATATCTTCGAATGAAGTTATTTCATTGAAGAGCTGTATACCGTCTGTATCTTATTTTGGAATTTTTTTTTCTCTTATTGTTCCAGCAATAGGTTTTTTCTTTCTTTTCAAAAATTCATCTGAAAGTGGATGTGTACCAGTTGTCTCCTTTAAAGTTACGTTCTTCCCAAATGTTTATGTGTCTATACATATAAAACATGTATTTCTAACTCTGTCTCCCTCTTCTAAATCTGGATCGATTTCAGTGGAGAAATCATACTTGCTGTTATACTCTTCATTATTTGATTCTTCCTCATCATAATCACGAACAGAATCCGAAAATACTGTTGAACTATATATATATATATCTGTTAAATACTGTATCTATTAAATTACTCAAATATCATATTTCTTTATTATAACTACAATAGTATCCCATAGTACAGAGTGTTTTTTTTCCAGGTATAGAAGCTTAAGTTGGCATTACTTTCCAAGATGGCGACCGATTTAACAGCTGTCAAGTGATTTATTCTCAGTTTGGTTTGGCAATTCCTCATGAATAGACTCACGCCTGTACAACGCTTTCAAATTGTGCAATTTTATTTCGAAAATAATGGTCGATTTTCACAAGCGAATTTTGTTTAGCGATGAAGCGCACTTCTGGTTGAATGGCTACGTCAACAAACAAAACTGCTGCATTTGGAGTGAAGCTAATCCACAAGTGTATGTCGAAACACCGTTACATCCAGAAAAACTGACTGTTTGGTGCGCTTTATGGGCTGGTGGAATCCTTCTTCAAAAATGATGAAAGCCACAGCATTACAGTCAATGGTGATCGGTATAGAGCCATGATTACTAACTTTTTCATTCCTGAATTGAACAATCAAGATGTCCAGGAGCTGTGGTTCCAACAAGACGGCGCAACATGTCACACAGCTCGTGCCACAATCGATTTATTGAAAGACACGTTTGGTGACCCCCTAAATTCACGTTTTGGACCTGTGAATTGGCCTCCAAGATCTTGTGATTTAACACCGCTAGACTATTTTTTGTGGGGCTATGTAAAGTCATTGGTCTATGCGGATAAGCCACAAACGCTTGACCATTTGGAAGACAACATTCGCCGTGTTATTGCAGATATACGGCCACAAATGTTGGAAAAAGTCATCGAAAATTGGACGTGCAGATTGGACTACATCCGAGCCAGCCGTGGCAGTCCTATGCTAGAAATCATATTTAAAATGTAATGCCACAAGAGTATCTTTTGAATAAAAAAAAATTCATGTCAGTCGAATAATACATCGTTGTTTTATTGCAGTTTAAAGTTCTATACCTCTCAAAAAAACACCCTTTATAAGGAAGATTTAAAACGTGCTCATGCATTCAGTACGCATTATAATCCACGCGCAAGGTATGACATACCCGAAGAGGCGGTATCCAAAAAATATTTATTTAGAATTCGCTTACAAGCTATAAGTCCCCTCAAAAGATATGATCTTAAAGTCAGCTGCACGAGAAACTATCAATTTTCTAAAAAAGGTTTAGAAGGAGCGTTGAAAAAAGGTAGACGGTGGGTATGACATACCCTGCACGGGAAGTGCTGGGTTAAAACTGAGAAAGATCTCTGACCTAATGCATTTTATATCGGTATAGTTAAAAATATTTTTTAAAGTATTTCTACATTAGGGAAAGTCGAGACCATATATTTCTTTTGCAACTTCGATGCTTGCACAAATCCTCGGGTCTTCCCGAGGGACGATTTTCAATTCCTAGTCATATAATTCATTTCTTTGTAGCAGTGTGGAAGGAATTTCTGTGAATGCTTGAAAATAAAGTTATAAGTTTTGGATTAAAAAATAACTAAATTCTTTTTTAATCGAATCTAAATTTTCAAACTTTTTAATGTTTTCTATTTATTATCTATTATTGCAAACTGTAAATTTTTTCCATGAAATATTTAGAAAATTAAAATAATAATCTTAAGCTTTTTAATTTTTTTTTACCAAACTCTTAAAAAATTACATTTCATCTTTTTTTTCAAATTTTCTGAATGAATTATGAAATTTCTGATTTAATACAAACATATTTTGTTTAATTAATTGTTTGTTTAAACATATTAGTTTTATTTCTAGAACAAAAGTAGCTTAGCTTCCCCAGATTACTTATTAAAAATTATTAAAATATCTCCACCAAAAGTAAGCTTTCAAAAATTCTAGGAGTTTTTTTTAAAAAAAACTAGGAACACAATAACAATACTCTGAATTTGTAGTTTCCTTTTAAGAGGTCACAGGGGTGTTAATCTTGGATTTTTTCGAATTTTCGAAAAAAATATATGTTGTTCCTCATTTTCTTTTGAACATTTTGATACCAACCACGTGATAGTATTACAAAAACTTCGAAAGTTATTCGAAAAATTCCAAACATCAATTTAGTAATAACAATGTTTAAATGGCTACATGCCACACCCACTTATTCTTGATTTCCGCAAACGTTTTATTTTTCTGTTTTTAAAAAGCCTCATGAAATATTTTAAACACTTGCTTAACTGAGAAGGAAGCTTGCAACTCAACACACACTTATTTAATCTGTTTTGATTCTGTTTTGGTAATGCTAGCACGTTGTTTGAAATAACTTATCGAAATTCAAAACAGCGTTGTTTAAAACCGTTTATCAAAATTGAAAACAATTCAAAATTCTCGATTGAAATGGAAAATACTCATCGTAGACCTTCAGGTAAACGTCCTAAGAAAAGAAGATTTAGAGAGAACCAATTCATGAAGGTATGTTCTCATACATATGTTGCAGAAAGGAGAGATACAAGTAAGTGTGCTTCCAGTAATAAAATCTCAGGAATTCAGACTTCATTAAAGTCAAATCTTGTTAAGGTAAGTGAAAACTTCAAAGGATATCGTATTTTTGATTTTATTTCAACTTTTAGCTCTATTTTATCAGTATCATGTTGTTTAAAATGTCATAAACCATTAACAATTAATGAAAAGTCCACTCGTGGTTTATGTTCGAATTTTGAAATACGTTGTAAAAACTGTGGGAGTGTTTGTACTTTTTCAAGCTGTGAAAACACTGGGAATAAAAATAATGCTCCAGAAATTAACAGAAGATCTATTTTAGCAATGAGATGCATAGGCCAAGGTTTAGAGTCATTAAAAACCTTTTGTGCTGTAATGAGTCTTCCTAATCCTGTTGAACAAAAATCATATGATGTTATTAATAATAAACTTTCACGTGTTATGAAGGAAGTCGCTGAAGAAAGCATGAAAAGGGCAGCTGTCTAAGAAAATTCTTCGTCACCTGATAACCTTTTAACGGTAAGTGGTGATGGTACCTGGAAGACGAGAGGACATTCATCGTTGATTGGAGTATGTACTGTAATAGGGGCCGAAACAGGTAAGGTTTTGCATAGGGAAGTGTTGTCCTCATTTTGCAAAGGATGCGACAGTTATAAAGGGGTAAAGTTTGGTATCAAGTACAATAAATGGCAAAGAGCGCATAAGCTTTCATGTAGAAAAAATTATTCTGGCTCTGCTGGTAAAATGGGGGTTGACGGGATGTTGAGGATTTTTAATCGATCAGAAAAGCTTCACAACCTGAAATATTCGAACTACATAGGAGATGGCGACACAAAAACATTCAATGCCTTTTCTGAAAACAAGCCATATGGCGATGACCATCTTATTCAGAAAATAGAATGTGTAGGCCATGTGCAAAAGAGAATGGGTACAAGACTTAGGAAGCTTAAATTAGTATATAGTAAAAAGAAATTATCTGATAATAAAACTATTGGCGGTAAAGGTAGGTTAACTGATAGTTTAATTGATAAACTTGCGCATTACTATGGTAATGCTATTCGATGCAATTCTACTAGTGTAAAGGAAATGCGGAAAGCCATTTGGGCTGTTTGGGGTCATTCTTGCAGCACTGATGATGAACCGATGCACTGGTTTTGTCCTACAAATCTAAATACATGGTGTAAGTATATAATGCCGCAATTAATAATAATTTACAAAATTATAAACACAAACCCTCAGTTGCTAAAGCTGTTCGAGATGTAATTAAGCCTGTATTTGCAGACTTATCTCATCCGGCACTCCTGAAGAAATGTTTAGGAGGTAAGACACAGAATCCTAATGAAAGTTTAAATTCATTAATTTGGAAGTTTTGTCCTAAGACGATTGGTTCTAGTCTTCAGATTGCAGAGATTGCTGCAAATCTAGCAACCAGTGTTTTTAATGATGGAAATCAAATACTTATTACTATTTTAGAGAAATTTGGCTTGAAAATTAACAGAAATGTTTGTGTGTCCCTGGCTGAACGTGACAATCGTCGAATCTTTACGTCAAGACAGAGGCGCTTAGAATCATCTTTTGAAGCTCGCAGAGCGAAGGAAATTAAAAAGAGTAAAGAAATTGAGCTGTTTCAGGAACAGGAAGGTATATCTTATGATCCTGGAGCATTTTAGCGTGTAAGTTTTAAGATTTATTTTCTCAAATTCAATTTTAAATCTTTAAAGCCCTTTTTCTCAGTTTGTGTTTTTTTCAATTACGCGCATTGCGTTTCAAAAACTATCATACTTTGATGTATAAAACTTTACAGAATTATAAATTCTATCATAATCTTCAAATCCTAGCTATTTATAGTATTATAAATTTTTAATTTTTTGAAATATTTCAACAAAAATTGAATTTTTAAAAATTTTTTTTAAAAAATGTATTTTTTTATTTTTAAAAATATTATTTTTTTTATTATTATTATTTTTATTTATATAAGATAGGCTAGCATGTAATAAAGATATATTTGACTTTATAAATCAACTTATTGCTAGTAATTAGAATTATTATTGCAGAAAATATCATGCGCGTCGTAAAACTTACTATTTGTTTCTTACAAAATTTTTTCTTATTTTTATGTGCTTATTATTTTTAAAATTATGATTATATTTTAGATATTTTATACTTTTTTGAAACTTTATTCCTTTATAAGAAATGTGTAAAAGAATCAAATTATTTTATTTTAATCTCAAAGAATTATTTCTAGTCGAAAATTGTTTGTATTTTGCGCTCTCGAAACATTTTTAACACCCCTGTGACCCCTTAAAGTTTCTAAATATAAGTTAATAAAACATTAATATTATTATTTTACTTGTTTGTTTGTTTTTCAAATATTTTAATACTTTGAGACTAAACAGAACAATAAACATTTCTGGAATAATTTGAAATTTCTAAGATAACTCAAAACTTTTTGACAAAGGCCACAATATCACAAAAGAAATCTAATTTTTTTTAACTAAATTTGTATCTTAATTACATTAAAAATACTCAAGATTATACAACCTTACTACTTATTGAATAATTTTTCACATTTCTGTTTTGTTTTAAATCACTTATCTACTTTATAAATTGTGTTTATCATATTTTTGTTTCTGTAATGCTTTTTGCTATCACTTTAATTAAGTAATTTTATACTACTAGGAGCAACTAAAAAATATTACCTATATTTTTCAACATTTATTATTGTTCTGTAAAAGTAAACCTTTCATTAAATGCTTTCTATAAGAAATTTCTGCACAATAGTTCTGACATTCTTATTGTTGCCTTTTTTAAAGATTTTAAGTATTGCTATAGATTGTTAAAGATGAATTTTGATTAACTTTATTAGAAGCATACATAATGCTGTACAATATTTTAAAGAAATAATACGATTTTTATAATTAATTACACACATAATTAATTATTAGTTTGCATTAAATATTCTTTCAAATTCTCTGGGCAAAAGATCTTAATCAAGAAGGTATCGTGCAAATCACTCTTAAAATAGCAATAAATACAAAAAGAAAAAAGAATTTGCGCTTTTTTCAAATTCAATCTTAAAAATAATGGTTCTCTTAGCAGTCTTAGAGTATATTAGAAAAATTATGTGTTTACTTCACATGTTACTTCTATAAAAATTACAAAAAATGTGTGTGTTTCTTTAAGTAAACTTAACACACATACTTTTTTCTTTGAAAATTCTTTTCACAGTTTGAAGCAATTTAAATTGAATATTTAGAAATTATAGATTGGTTCATTTATTACTAAACAAAATTATCGTAATACACGTCATGATTACAAAAAAATAATCAAAATAAATATAACTACGTTTTATTTCAATCTCGAGCAATTGTTAGGATCCTTTTAAGTATGGTAAATAATTAATGAATGCACTCAAAGGCTTATTAGTGTTTTGTATTTTAAATGAACTACTACAGTTTTTCGTAAGTGACTAAAGAAATTATTTTTATACGAGAGGCAAATAATATTCTTTCAATTGAATAACAATGCCAATTGAAAATGCTTTAAGAAGATTACGGTACTTTCAAGCTGCGGAAACATACACTTAAATATGTTAATCAACATGAAAGTATTCTAAGAAACTGATGACAGCTATTTATATTTATATAAATAAATAAATAAATAAAATAGCTATAGCCCAAACACAACAAAATATTTTTTTTTCAATTTATCTTACGCAATGATTAAAATACCTGGGCATTAAATCTTAAAAATCGAAAAGAGAATTTTGAAAGTGAAAATATAGTTACCTTTTTTGTTGTTCCGATTTTTGTCTTGTCTAAAAGAAATTAGTTCGGAAGTCAAATTGACGCAGAATTTCCTCAGTTTACTTCGAAAAGGGGTATTTTTCTGAGGGTCATTCTGCCCCATTCTTTGCATTCGTCCTTAAGCATGTCATGAATCTTGATTGTGCTTTTCATTACTTTTGTCCGATGTGTCGAAATTCTTCCTTAATGCCCCTTCCCCCATGGGACCAGCGTTGAGAACTCATGAATATTCGTTAAAAATAATTAACTATAGACTTGGAGGGGGACAGAAGATTTCGGGCGCTTTTGGGCTAGAACTTTCTCGGAACGGGAAGCAGATCCCTTACTGACAGAATGCACATCCAGTCTTTTGGTTGTTACAGAAATAAAAGAGAACCGGGATAAATAAAATCTATTATTCTCTTTCACTGGACCACTTCTGAAAAAAATTCCAACTACCAAGCCTTCGTGTAACTTCTTAGTGCGACGTTTATTGCAGTCAATCAATCAGCAGACGAAGGGGGTATTTTCATTTACAAGCAAATAACATTCTGAATGTATTTTTCCCCATCCCAAGTGTTACCTGTATTTCACTTCAGACGATCTTCTCGTCGACCCGCTTTGAATGAGAAGTTTTTCCTGCTTTCTGACCACATACCACTCCTTGTCTTCTCATTATTTTGAGTAATTTTACCAGCTTTTAAACTTTTTTATAGTAAGATATGAGATTCACAGAATTCGCACCGAAAATTTATATCGTTTGAAGCCAGTGACATACTATTTTATAAACGTGGAAAGAAACTCTTAATATGACCATTAATAACATTTAACGACCTTTTGCTTACACACGTCCGGGGTCCCTGTAGCTAGGGGGGCTGTGCCATTGATACTAGCCCTCTGATAAGGAAGGCTACACCCCTGATGAGAAGGAATGTTGTTCCTCAGAATTTGAAATCCATTCTTATTTTTCTTGAACGTTATGCTATTGGAAAATCAGGACTTATTTTATTTTTCCATAACTATTTAAAATTCAGCATATTTACTTACCTTATAAATTTTATTTTGAGAAATTCACAAAAGATTTTGCTTGATCGAAAGAATTATAGACAGCCTGCGGCCGTCCCTGTGTGCTGGCTGCCCACGTGTGGTGCACACCTGCTAGGATCGGCCCTGCTTTCAAACAGGATAGCAGATCACTTCTAGTACGTAGCAGAGACACATTAAAGGTATAGCGATACGCTGGCGAGGTGCTGCAGCTGGTTGTGCTACCTTACATTTAGTGTGGCTGCTAAATGGCATTTCTTAGCAGAACAGTGTAAGCGCACTAGGTATAATCAGCAGATAAGCCTTATATCTTGTACAATTGCTTCATTGGCCATTAATGTAGCTCTCACTGATCGAGTATATCTTAGATGTGATTGGCCGTCTTTTGAATTGAATCTGTACATTGTAGATTTCCTCGCCACTAGAAATGGTCCTAATTTCTACTAATCTTCCTCTATTTTCGTTGTAGTATTAAAATTACCGTCTTGTAATTGAAATGACTTATTTACGTATAGATTCTCTATCTACGTATTAATCATCACCTGCTCGTATTCTACCCTCTCTTTCATTATGCTTACATTTCGTATGTCGAACAGTGTGTATTTCTTACGCAACTAATCAAGCACATTGCTAGGTTTGCATAGATGACATCACCTGAAAGCTATTGCTTGCATTGATGGATATAAATTTAGTTCTTAGACTGATTGGATTTTCTTAGATTTGATTTGATTTGATTTTTTATCAACGTCTCACTTTGAAGATACGTGTGGGCTATCGGGAAGGCGTACTTTTGATTCTTTGTCAGTAAAAGAGGACAACTGATTTGACAACTTACTTTCCAAATTTCCCCACTCCACCAATGGGAAGACTTTGAGCCATTAAAATTTTCTGAATATTAATCAGAACTTCAGACACGATTATATGATAATCTTGTGACGAATCTTTACGGCACCTTTCCACTAATACTCTTAAGCGTCTTTGGGGATTGTAAATTCGCGTATATTTCCAATCAGCTCTAAAAGAAGAAAATGGGATATGCAAAGCAGATAAGGTATTTAAGGAGAGCGTTGTAAGTTAGCGGAGAAGAAGGCGATTGAGCCAGCAACAGTAGTGACGAGGTTAGGAAGATTCAATTGGATTACGATATTGGAATATTGCTGTTATTATTCAGCGAAGTAGCCTTAGAAGGATTAATCTACCTGAAGAGATCGGTAGTACATCCAAGTGATATATTCTAACTTAGTACCTTTTACTACCAGCGTTAATATAATAAAGTTAGTTAAATCTTAGCGAATGATAATAATTCAAGTTGCGTGTATTTCTCGGACCTCCTATTCCGGCAAACCCGTTCGATATTGAGCTTAGTAATTGATTAATTTCATATTTCGTAATTTAATTTAATAGTAAAGGTAAATCTCTTTGACGTAGACATATTGCTAAATATTTGTAATTAGAAGGTTGATGTTTGAACTAAGTGAATAAATATAATTTGCTAATATACAAATGGAGTCTGGTCATTCTTTGCCTCAAGTTAATCTTAGTGTCCAGGGTGGAACCCAGGGGGGTTCTCACAATCTTTGTGAACACTTTACTCAAAGGTTGATTAAACACATAGCACCGAGAAACACGAAAAAATTTATTATACTAATTGGGATGTATATTTTGGATCTGAATAAAAATAACTGTTTGAAAACAGAAGTCTGTAGAAAATTTTCTTATGAAGAATAGTTTGAAAATATATTTATGCTTGTTAATTTTTCAAAATAAGAACTTTTTCAAAAATATTAATTTCTTAAAAAAAATATGTTTATTTTACTATTTACTTAATTGAATTCAAAAGTTTCAAGATTGAAATCAACGATAATTTTGAATTAAAATTATCATTATTTTTTCCCTTTTTTGAATAAAACATATGCACGGATGTAAAACAATTTTAACTGGCCAAAAAATAATAAATAAATAAATGTTGTTTAATATGTGAATTAAGCTTTAACAAATGCGAAATAGCTTAATTTATTTTAAAGTTCGAGAACTAGTTAGTGCTTATCTATAAAATAATTTAAACTGAATCAAAGTATGAATCTTCAATATAAATAAAATTCTGAAAAATATAGTTTTCAAAAGGAAATGTGAACTTCGAGCCATTCTCCTACACTATTAAAGGAAATTTACGCAACGAATGAAAGAATGCAGTTCTTTTACAGCAACAGGAGCTTTTAATATAGTTGAAAATGTTCCACGCTTGAAAAGATTAATGTGAAAGGTATGTTTATCAAGAAATTCTTTTTCAATTTCAAATAACTTTCTACTCAATGAAGCTTAACAAAAAGCGATGAATTATCAAATAGGGAGAAATGTTATAAGGTTTTGTAATTGATATATATTATTCACAAAATGATTTATAAAAAATAATTCCTTGGTTCTCTCTTGTTTGCTAATAAAAAATTCTGTGTACATAAAAAGTTAATGAATTCGGAAAGTCAAAATAGATTCTGTTGGCTCATTAAAAATTGAAAAAAAAATTCTATTTCAGTCAAAATTAGCTTTTAATCTCTAATTCCATTTATCATATTAAAAACATGTTATTTACTCTAGTATTTCTTTTGAATAGCTTATGAAGCACTTTCTGGATATAAGAATATATATATATATATATATTTGCTCACAGATTTTTCGATTTATGTTCGTTATTAATCCTAACTTATTTATGAAAGCAAAATTAATTAATTTATTTTTATAGAGAGATTTCTCGTATTTATAACAGATTTAGAACACGAGAGCTGTTTTATTCCCTCGTATTTTATTTCCATTATAAATGAAATTTTGTCAATAGAAAAGCATTAAGCAACGTCATTACAGACTTGTTAAAATCATCCCATTTCTATAATCATTAACTGTTAGATTGCTTTGCATGCAAGACAGGGGAGCGTTTGGATGTTTGAGAAAACGAATGCTTACCAAAATTCTTTGAATCATCTTTTACAGAAAATGATCATTTACGATGTCATATTTTACGAAGAATCCTACGAGTTTTTAGAAAAAGGGTTAAAAGTAGGCCATCATGGTCATGAACTTTGAACTTCTCTTTAAGCTATTAAGAGGAAATTCTTGTATCAAGAAATAAAAAAAACTTTCTTTGAGTTGTCTTTTACTTTTTCTAAGATATGCAGATAAAGAGAGATGAGGGATATTTTATATTAAAATCTAATATTTTGTTTGAGCTCTATGAAATTAATATTAAATGAAAATAATATTGTTTTCCATGACAGTTAAGAATTTACGTAAAATCATAAGATTTGAATATTTTATTATCTTTCAAATACATGGGGACATTTCATATCATAATGTTCATAATTTTTTTGGTGATTCAAAATATTAATTCAAACGAGAATGGCTTAAATTTACTTACTAAAAAGCCCCAAATCATTAGTTTATCTAAGATACTGAATTTTATTGTTTTTGATTTTTGTTTATTAACTTGGCCATTGGTGATAGATCTTGTCATTTCGAATCACAGTCAAATGACGATGACGACATCTAGTCTAACATGACCATCTGCAAATTTCCACACCACACCAATCAAAGGATTTGAGGCTCGACAAATTGAATGAGCATCAGCCTCTCTACATGGAGGGTTTTCAAAGATGCCAGGATTTGAATCGACAGACATAACGCCAGCCACGAGTTCTATACTATCACTACCCAGATCACAAAAATTAATAGTAGAATACTGATGCTATTCGAACACACACACGCGAAAAAGTTTTCGAAGGGTTTACAGTAAATACTTCAAGTTCTCTCAAATTTCTTTTCACTTACGTCAAGAATATTAGCATGCTTTCCTTTGCATAAATATTAATCTTTAAGGTCAGTTTCTGTTTTCAAGTAATATCAGAACTGAATTATTATTACTTTTTAATTTATATATTTTAATAATTATTTATTTTGATAATTTTGAACACAACATGGTATCCGTCTATGTTCGATACCACGATTTTGCAAAAGCGTACAAACGAAAATATTTTTTTTAATATTTAATGTCCCTTGGAATAGAATTCACGAATAAAAATATTTGAAGTATGTTATTGCATTAAAAATTATTTAAATGCGATATTTTGGCAAAAAAATTAGCTTGGAATTACCTATTTTCAAAACATTCTCCTTTTATGAAAAATGCTTCCGTAATATAATAATAGTTTGTATATACAATCATGGACAAAAAAATTAGCGCACCAAGAAATAATTGCGGGATCGTAACGAAACTTGGCATGAAGGAACATGTCGGGGAGACATGCAAACGATTAGAAATGCAGCGTGATTGCGCAAAACGTATAGCCGGTAGAGGGCGTTTAACGTAGTTCTCCGTGGAGTATAAAACAGTAACAAAAGCTTGTTTGAGTGTGCTGAATTGTTTACAAAGTAAGAGCTGAGGTAGACATGCTATTACGTCGTTTTCGAAGACAATATGAGCAGCTGCCGCAGTTTGAGAGGGGGAGAATCAACGGCACGATGGAAGCTGGGTGGTCAGCTAGGCGAGTAGCTCGTCAATGAGGCCGCTCTTATAGTGTTGTGAGAAGGTGTTGAGACAAGTGGATCCAAGAGACGTCATTTAGACGAAGACCAGGCTCAGGATGCCCTCGACAGACCAGTCGTCGCGAAGACTGCCACATCTTAAGAAATGCATGTATACATCCAACTGTTTCATCGGTCACCATCCAGGCACAGGTAGCATCTTCATTAGGGGCCCCTGTGTCTTCTCGAACCATACGAAAGCACCTGGATGAAGGGCATTTGGGATCGCGGCGCCCCTTACGTGTGATGCCCACCCATCAACGCCTCCGTTTGGAGTGGTGCCGCGCACGAGGAAACTTGACTGCAGCGGAGTGGAACTAGGTCGTCTTTAGCGACGAATCCAGATTCAATCTCAGCAGTGATGACAATCGTGTTCGTGTGTGGAGACCCCGTGGTGAACTCCTCAATCCTGCCTTTGCTTTATAGCGACACACCGCTAACACAGCTGGTGTGATGGTATGGGGTGCCATTGCCTACAATACACGGTTACCCCTAGTATTGATCCGTGGCACCATGGCAGTCCAGTGGTATGTCCATGACATCCTGTAACCACATGTGTTGCCACTCATGCAACGGCTCCCAGAAGCCATTTTGAACAAGACAATGCTCTATCTCACACGGCAAGGGTGTCACAAGACTGTCTCCGCACTGTTACTACCCTTCTTTGGCCTGTCCGATCCCAAGATTTGTCTCCAATCGAGCATATCTGGGATCATTTGGGACGGCGAGTTTGGCATCCCACGAGTTTGAACTAATTACAGGCAAGGTTACAGCAAATATGGAACGAAATGTCTTAAGACAACATACAGAACGTAATTTTGAACCATGGTCAAGTGACGTGGACGACACTGAGCTGGCACTCTCCTAACTACCACACCACATGCCCGCTCGTATCGCATCGGGCATTCATGCTAGAAGGGGTTCATTAGGGTATTAAATCCAGCGTTGGAACGAAATGTCTTAAGACAACATTTTGCCTTAATTTTCGCATCTGAAATCAATGAACATTAGGGTATTTGTCTTTGATTTTCTAATCATTTACTTATATCAAAGTAGTAATTAAGTACATAAAATTTCGTTTGAATTTGACAACTCCTTCTTGGTGAGCTAATTTTTTTTGTCCATCAGTGTATATAGCTAAGACTGTTTTCTAGAGAGTCTGAGCTAGAATTTTTGAAGAATTGACATTATTTTCAGAGTTATTACCAATTGAAATATAATGAGCGGTGTTTTTTTGTTAAAATTTCACCATACTAAAATCTGGATAAATTGACTTCTAAGTCCAATTTAATATAGTTACGGCTTCATCCCTGCCATCTGTCCATCCTTTTATAGAGCATTAAACATTTGGCATGGTTCTATGCAATTCATTTCGAAAAGATTAGTAGCTGAAATGTTTGGATGGTCCCTTTGAAATACATAAAAATCATTAAAATATTTGGGAGGTTTGTATGGTACACTCAGTGATAATACATTTGCAGAAAATTATTGCTCATCTTGCCAATATCTAATACATTTTGAGCTTCGTTTTATATTTCTTTTACAGATAACAAATTTTATTTAGTTATGCTTTATTTCGAATGTGGCTTTTCTCAAAATCAATATTCACTGGGGGAAATTTTGTTTTTAAATAATGTGTAAGATTTGTATATAAGACAAATATTTCAATTCTCCTTAATTTCAAAGTCGAGAGAGGGAAATAATGGGAGTTTGAATTAAAGCAAATGTGGAGGATTTTAATAAAAATGTTATAGATGGTGGCATTAGAGAAAATAATGCTAATGTATTCTAACAATAATATTTGGTCATAATCTATTGCAATATAAAGTATAATAGATTATGTATTCAGAAATAGTATTCATAATAATAATCTATATTCTAAAATTTAAAATCCAGTACTCAAAACTGAAAATTTTGATTAATTTCTTAAAAAATAATTGCTAAATGGTTAAATTGCGTTAATTGTATTGCAACATATCACTGCATTTAAGAAGTATAAAATTTATTGACTGGTATATTACGAAGATTAAAAAATGTCGACTAAGGCCTAGAACTAGCAACACAGAAAAACTGATACATGGTTCTTCTGGTATTGTGTACCAGCTTGCATTTTACTAGTCTTAATTACCATAATCTATTGTAGCTGTATTGTGAATTAGACCGTATAGTTTATCACGAAACTTTGTTATACGTTAATGATTAATCAATAAATTATAAGTAGTTGTTTTTATTCTTCTTAGACGCAAAAATATCCTGTGTGTGTTTGAAGTATCTTTTCCATTTTATTTTTATTAAATAATAAAATTGGATTTCATTTTTAAATTAATTATAGTAAAATTTTTATAGGAATAATGGGAGTTTTAATTAAAACAAATGTGAAGGATTTTAATAAAATGTATTACAGATGGAGGAATTAGAGAAAATAATGCTAATGTAAATAATGATGACATTTTTGATTCCACACAAACTAATGTTTTATGTAAACTGTTTAATAAATAAAGTTTAGAATATTAATTCTAGTATTGAAATTAATGCAACAACTATTATATATAATTATATTATATATATTAATTTTTATACATTATATTAAATATTTATTAAAACTAAACAATAAATTTTTTTTCTGATTCCTAGATATTGTGTGTGTGTGTATTCTATTTCATTTTTAAGAACACACTTGAATCTTTTAAAAATAAATTTCGGCTTAAAAATTAGCGTATTGTTTAAAATTCTGCGTGTCATATAAATTAGTCACTATCAAATTTGTCCAAATTCTAACTAGAGATGCAAATGAATTAACATTTTCAATATATTTTTGGAAAAATACGTATAATTTCCCAATAAAAGAACAGTTAAGATAGTTTAATTCAAAGAAAAATGAAGAAAGTGCACACACACAAAGATATCAAAGAGAAAATCCTATGGCAAGAAAGAGAATTCGTTGAAAAGGAGAAAATTTGAAATGAATATTATTTCACTCATAATTTATCATTTTTGTATATTTACATTTGAGACATCTTAACGAATTTTCTTTTGGGGCTCCTTATTTCATAGGAAAAGTTGAATGCGGTTTTATTTTATTATTATTTGTTATACAAAAGGAAGCTTATAGAGTTTTTTAAAAAAATCTTAACATCTCTCTCTCTCATTTTTTCGAAGTATTGATTTATTATATCGGCTCTAAGTTTTCTTCAATCGTTTTTTAAGAAATTGATAACTCCAAGTTATAAGAATTTACTTACTGAACTTTTGATGTATTATTTTGTGAAATTTTGCTAAGAATTATTTTTTTAGAACAGAATAATGTATTGTTAGGAACATTTCATACAAGAGTTAAGGTGTTGGAAATATATGTTATACATAAAAATTTTTTTCTGTGTTTCTATAACTCAGTTGTTTATATTTTTTTCAAAAGATTTTTTGATTAAAGATTTTTGATTTTAACATACAAAATAGCAGTTTAAATTGCTCTGTTTGATTAAAGTAAAAGTGATCAAGGTTTTTAAATAAAACCCCTTTTGATTCTGAATATTAAATCGACCTGCATTGTGTTGTCTTATCAATGAATGACTTCCTTGACTTGTCTAATATGCAGACTTCAAAAATTATTTTTTAATTATTTTATTCATGTAAAAAACAATATTTGATTTAAAAATGTCGTGGACGTACTTTTTTATGCCTCTCTATTGTTTAATAATAATAATAATAATATATATGTATAGGGTATTTATTTTTCTTATTCACATAACATTTAGGAACATCGAAATAAAACAAAGATTATCTGAGTTATTAGGCAATCCCTCATAAAAATGTTCTCAAAGGACATACTATTTTTATAAAAAGTATTTTGCTTTCAGTTATCACGTACACTTGTCATCTAAGGCTATCTGTTATTTGGAGGCTTATTCTCTTGAGCGAAAATATTATTTCGTATGAACCAAAATAACTCAGAATTCGTCAACTTAAGAATAACTCTTTTCGTGAACTCATAACTTAAATCATTTTCCGCAATGGTCACGAACTCGTCGCCTGCGTTAGATTTCTCGAGCCATTAAATACCCACTATTGAAAAAATACACATTAAATACCCACTATGTCAGGGTTACACAGTAATGGTATTAAATTACTCGTTTTTGCGATCACGAGATAATATTTTGAACGAGCTACTTTTGTATTTTTGTCTTCGGCAACGAGCCCAAAAAATGTAGTTGATGGAATTCGCTTGAATAAAATGTGGAATTTTATGCTGTTCTTATGAAATTTTCGTTTTGAGTATAAACTGGGTTCACGACTGACATTTGTGCGGGGAAACCCCAATGGATTTCGAATTGTTTCCAAGATTAAGGATTTAGAACTGCTTTGAAGAAAGGATTTTGAATTGTTCTCAAGATTAAGAATCGTGAACTGTTTTGAAACTTGGCGGCATCGAAACTGTGCTGAAGCGAGGGAATTTCAATTATATCCAACATTTAGTAGTAAGTGAACAATTTTGAATCTCTAGTAAATTGTTAATAAGTTGTACAGTTGAGGAAGTTTATTTTAAAAGTGGATGAGAAATGGCGTTTTTAGGAAGAGCTTTGAAGGTAGATTTGAAGTGTTTGGCGGAAGAATTAGGAAAAACTGTAACGGAAGAAATGAAAGTTCCTGCTTTAAAAAAGTTGATAGTAGCAAGTAAGGAGTATGAAGAGGTGTTCGCGAAAGAATTATTACACAGAATAGTAAGCGAAAGAGAAAATGAAATTAAACGCCAAGAGAGAGAAGATGAGTTAAAGCGCAAAGAGAGAGATGAATTAAAGCTCCAAGAAAGAGAAGATGAAATAAAGCGCCAAGAAAGAGAATATGAATTAGAGAAGTTGAAGATAGAAGCCTCGATGATGAGTAATGGTTTTAAGAGAGAGAGGAATTCTCAGAATGAAGGAATACAAGAACACGTACCAGTTGGATTGCAAAAATTAATGCGTACTTTTGACCCCAAAGAAGGTGATATAAGTTTTTACCTAATACTGTTTGAAAGACAAGCACGAAGAGTCCATATTAAGGAAGAAGATTGGGTAACGAATCTTGTTGGACTATTGCCGTTAGAAATGGCGAATTTGATTGCCAGGGAACCAGAAGAAAAGGCAAATGATTATGAACATATAAAAGGTATGTTATTGAAAAGATTTAAATTGAGCCCAGAAGCATTTAAAATAAAATTTAAGAGGCATTGTAAATCGGCCGAGAACACTTGGCGAGATTTTGGATTTGAGTTGGCGAACTATTTTAATGAGTGGATTTCGGGACAAAAAATCTACGATTTTGACAGGTTGAAACAACTTGTCATTGTAGAGCAGATGAAGGAACATGTTTCCAGGGATATACAGCAACATTTTATTGATGACTGGAGTAGAATTGTTACAGTTGACGATCTTACTGAGAAGTTAGATGATTATGAAAACGCAAGGCACACAATATAACCAGGCCACTAAATCTACTTTGTCTCAACCGTATAGAAATTCCTATCGGGAAAAACCTAGCATGTGCAATAGAAAATGTCATACATTTGGTGAAGGATATAGACAAGAATTAAACAACCGCAGTGGATATGATAAGCGAAATTCTTTCCAAAAATAAGTTACATGTTTCAATTGTGGACAAGTAGGACATTTTGCGAGATTTTGCAGGGATAAGAAAGACGGGAGAGGAAAGACCGAGGGTAAAGTTGTGAAGGTCTTCTTGGACCTCACTTTGAGAACGAGAATAAATAGGAGTCATGTAAGAACCAGTAGCCATTTTTATGAACAACTTTCTTTATTTGGTTATCTTATCCAAATAGAATCAAAGACTTATTAACAAATATATCTAACTAGTATTATGAGGTTTTAAAGGTAATATCCTTTAAATTAACTTAATTAATTAATCCAATTAATTAACAATTAAATAACTATCACGCAGAGATTACCACGATAAGAGATCCCAGATTTATATTTATTAATGTTCCTATTGAACATTTAACTTTAATCTCACTCCTGAAACTTTAATGAGACTTTAATTATAAATCAATAATTACCAACGGAATCTCAACTCTTCTTGAGAGTAAATTATCTCCAACAAGAAATCTTCAATTTAACTTCACTATAACTTTCTGCTTCAATCTCTATCTCCTACTGCTCTAACTTTACTATTCCGTTTGACTTAAATACTTTATCTAATCTGCATAACAAGGAATCCTGTCCGCTTTTTGGAGTTGATTGGAAATAGGTAGGGAATTAAATTTCCCTAAAAAGGACGACTCAGAAGGTTAGTGATAAAGTTCCGTATAGATTTGTCACAAAGTTGCTGAAGTAAAGATATCTGAGGTGCAAGTGGCAGAATTCAAAGTAGTTGCGGATGAAAGCAAAGTAGTCACAGCGAGATTCAACGGCGAAGTTGTAAGGGAAAATAAGAAATGCAGCGCAGTTCATCTAAAAATGTCTGATCTTAAAATAGTAAAAATTTCGTATGGTGGAACAGAATATGAAGCTGTAGTAGATTCAGGTGCACAAATTAGTGTGTTTAAAAGCTGTGTCGTGGGAAAGGAAGTAGATTACAAAGGACATATAATGTTGCAACCCGCATTTGGTGATTGTTTAAAGGCTGAACTAAAAGAAGTGGATATTGGTTTGGTAACGAATGGGTATATTATGCCGGTAATTAAAACGGTGGTGGCAACTGTGGATGGACTGAATACTGAAATATTATTGGATACTGAAACTTATGAAGCATTATTAGAACAAGAAAGAAAATACAGTCCCAGATTTATAGCCACTATGAACTTAAGATCAGATTCCTCCAAAAAATCGTTAGATGAGAGTGTAAATACTGAAGAGGAAGAACAAGAGCTAACTATAACAGAATATGATGAGGAGAATGGAAATAACACAGAAAAATTCAAGAAACAGCAACAGATTAGTGATACTCTTCAGGAAGCATGGAATTTTGCTAGGCGAAACAAAGGAGGATATGTGATAGAAAATGATATCCTGTACCATGAAGAGCTATTGGGCGGAAATAGGATAAAACAGTTAGTGATTCCTGAAATGAAGAAGAGGAAAATACTAGAAATTGCGCATGAATCAGTGTTCGGAGCACGCCTAGGAGCTCATAAAACAATTCAGAGAATCAAATTTTCGTTTTATTGGCCAGGGATGATAAAGGAGATTAAAGCATATTGTAGTTCCTGACATGGTTGTCAGCTTAGAAAAGTAATTCGTTCGGTTGACAAAATTCCGATAACGCACCTGTGTCTCGTCCTGAATTGCCATTCCGAGTAGTAAACGTTGATTTAATTGGTCCTGTAGATCCAGTATCATCACAAGGACATAAATACATACTTTGTTTGATGGACCAGCATTCTAGATGGCCGGAAGCAATCCCACTCAAGTCACTAACGGCTAAGAGTACGTCTGAAGCACTGCTCGAAATATTCAGTAGAAAAGGAATTCCAGAAGTAATCGTAATGGACAATGCGACAAATTTTACGGCCAGTTTAACGCAAGAGTTTTTGAAGATTTTAGGAGCTTGTCCGCGTTTTTCAACACCATACCATCCAGAAGGAAACGGGTTAGTTGAGAGATGGAACCAAACTCTCAAGAACATGTTGCACCACATTATCAGAAAGGAAGGAAGAAGTTGGCATAGGCATATACCGTTTTTACTATGGGCTTATCGTGAAGTTCCAAACGCAACTACCGGTACACCACCTTTTCTACTAATGTATGGAAGAGATCCGAAAGGACCGTTGTCTATACTGAAGTCAATTTGGACTGGGAACACGTTGTTACCTCTGAATATGAAGGGATCAGTAGAGAGTTATTTGAAAAAGCTAAAAGAAAAGTTAGAAGTAGCAACCCACAAAGCAAAGTTAACAAGTGACGTGCAACAAGGTAGCTACGCTAAATATTACAACAGGCAAAAGAAACATCGAGAATTTGCACCAGGAGATCAAGTGCTTGTTTTGATACCTGATTCGACGAATAAGCTATATGCTAGAATGGACAGGTCCAGTTAAAGTTGTTAAAAGAGTAAAACCAAATTCATATTATTTGCAGATGGCTGGAGGTAATTTGAGATTGCTGCATGTTAACAAGATCAGAGAATACAGAGCGAGAGTTCAAACGGTTGGAGTTATTTATGATATTGATGATGAATTTGGTGAGATATATGAAAAGCCAACAGTTCCTGCAGCTGAGAAGAATGACGAAGCATTGGATAGAGTTGCGTTGGATTATTTATCTAAGAAGCAACAAACTCAACTAAAGGATCTTTTACATCGACACAGGACGTTGTTTTCTGGAAAAATAAAAAGAGCTAAAGTTGGTGAACATGTGATAAAACTGAAGAATGAGGAGGAGACGATGAAACCTAAACTTATAAGATACCAGAAAACTTAAAGAGAAAAGTAGACGTGCAGATAGACAGATTGTTAGAGTTAGAGCTGATTGAACCTGTTGTAAGTGAAATAGCACACCCCGTGGTATGTGTTCATAAGAAGGATGGAACAATTCGGTTATGCATAGATTTCAGAAGCTTGAATGCCCTTACCGTACCGGACGCATATCCAGTGCAGAATATGATGGAATTGAATTCCTTAGTAGGAAAGAAAAAATTCATTACTGTACTAGATATGTTGAAAGGATATTGGTCTATACCAATGGAAGACAGCAGCAAACATCTAACAGCCTTCCGAACTCATCGAGGACAGTACCAATGGAATGTGTTACCATTTGGGTTAAGAAACGCTGCTGCAACCTACCAGAGAGCCATGTCTAAAGTGGTTCAAACTAAAGGGTGTTTTTTTGAGAGGCATAGAACTTTAAATTGCAATAAAACAATGATGTATTCTTCGATCGACATGAATTTTTTTTATTCGAAAGATAATCTTGTGGCATTAGATTTTAAATATGATTTCTGGCATAGGACTGCCACGGCTGGCTCGGATGTAGTCCAATCTGGACGTCCAATTTTCGATGACTTTTTCCAACATTTGTGGCCATATATCGGCAATAACACGGCGAATGTTGTCTTCCAAATGGTCAAGCGTTTGTGGCTTATCCGCATAGACCAATGACTTTACATAGCCCCACAGAAAATAGTCTAGCGGTGTTAAATCACAAGATCTTGGAGGCCAATTCACAGGTCCAAAACGTGAAATTAGTCGGTCACCAAACGTGTCTTTCAATAAATCGATTGTGGCACGAGCTGTGTGACATGTTGCGCCGTCTTGTTGGAACCACAGCTCCTGGACATCATGATTGTTCAATTCAGGAATGAAAAAGTTAGTAATCATGGCTCTATACCGATCACCATTGACTGTAACGTTGTGGCCTTCATCGTTTTTGAAGAAGGATTCCACCAGTCCATAAAGCGCACCAAACAGTCAGTTTTTCTGGATGTAACGGTGTTTCGACATACACTTGTGGATTAGCTTCACTCCAATGCAGCAGTTTTGTTTGTTGACGTAGCCATTCAACCAGAAGTGCGCTTCATCGCTAAACAAAGTTCGCTTATGAAAATCGACCATTATTTTCGAAATAAAATTGCACAATTTGAAAGCGTTGTTCAGGCGTGAGTCTATTCATGATGAATTGCCAAACTAAACTGAGAATAAATCACTTGACAGCTGTTAAATCGGTCGCCATCTTGGAAAGTAATGCCAACTTAAACTTCTATACCTGGAAAAAAAACACTCTGTATATCTGATTTTGCATGTGCGTATATCGACGATTTAGCAATATTCTCTGATACGTGTGAAGAACATTTAAATCATCTAGAAGAAGTTTTCAAAAGATTGGAGCATTTTAATTTCTCAGTGAATTTAGGAAAGTGTGAGTTTGCAAGACAAAAAGTCAAATACTTAGGACATGTCATTGGTTCAGGTAGGCATTCCCCTGACAAAGAAAGAATAAAAGCGATTCAGAATTTACAGGCACCAATTACCAAGAAACAACTCAGAAGTGCTTTGGGTTTGTGCAATTTTTATAGACAGTATATTCCGAACTTTGCAAAAATTGCTCTACCATTGACGGAGCTCACTAAAAAGAAAGTACCTAATGAGATTCCATGGAGCAAGGAGGCTGAAAATGCTTTCAAGGAGTTGAAGACAGCACTATGTGGAATTACAGAGTTGCAGGTCCCAGACATAGAGAAACCGTACTACTTGCATACGGATGCTTCTCAGACGGCGGTCGGATGCTGTCTAGGTCAATTGGATGGAGAAGACAACATTCATCCCATAGCTTTTGGGAGCCAGAAACTGAACCCAAGCCAACAAAAGTGGTCAACAATTGAAAGGGAAGCGTATGCTATTATTTGGGCTCTAAAAAGATTTGAAACTTTACTGTGTGGAGCAAAGATTTTCTTACTAACCGATCATAATCCTCTAGTATTCCTCACTAGTGCTGCACCCCGAGTGCACTAGTGCTGTCCGAGATTGCAGAGGTGGGCGTTGGCCATTCAACTCCATGACATTGAAGCAAGCCACATGAAAGGATTTAAACTACTTAATGCAGATACTCTATCCAGACTGTAAATGTAAACTGTAATTAAATAAGAACTTTATGAAGGATTTAAGATTAATTTAGGTTTTAAACATTTTCTTAGCTTTATTGTTAGATGATTAAGTTAAGAAGAATATTTGTGTAAAATTTAATGTAGAGTATTTTTATGTAAGTGTATAATATTAAGATAGTGACTAAACAGTGTTTCATTTTGGGTGTAACGTGTGACCCTTAGATTGTTTTAGCCATATTTGATCTTTTGATCTAATATGACTCTCGGGGGGAGGTGTCAGGGTTACACAGTAATGTTATTAAATTATCGTTTTTGCGATCACGAGATAATATTTTGAACGAGCTACTTTTGTATTTTTGTCTTTGGCATCGAGCCAAAAAAATGTAGTTGATGGAATTCGCTTGAATAAAATGTGGAATTTTGTGCTGTTCTTATGAAATTTTCGTTTTGAGTATAAACTGGGTTCACGACGGACAGGGAATTTTAAATGGGAAAAATTCTTCTCCAGCTGAAAGGGTGTTGCTTTCTGCTCAGATCCGACCAATAAGGCAAGTGGTCAATATCGTTTGAGTGTGTTTGTATGTCGACTCTTTTTAAGTTAAGAAAACTCGGTACCCTTTGAACAACTTTTTTTTTATTTATATATTTAAAAATTATATTTTAGCATTTCATATAATGTTTCTATTCAAGAAAACGATACGAGATGAAATTTTCCACTTATTATTGACACAATTTTAAAAACTTAAATTTTTTAAAAAAAATTTGGAAAATTTTAAAATTTTACTCCTTTTGTAATTATTAATATTTTGACCTGAAATTTCTTTGTAATAATTTTAAGAATGTTCTAAACAACTTTAGGGATCGATTTAACAATAACTGAATTAGTTTTGGAGGAAAAAAAATGGAATGTTGAAATGCATGCTAAAATTCAACGAAAAAAAGCCAATATCTCCTACGTTTTAATTAAAAAAAAATTAAAATGTCTTATTCAGTTTACATAAAATGAATCCCTAATTTTGTTACATGCTTTATATAACACACAGGAAAAAATGAAGTGATTGGTAAATAATTGTGGAAGGAGTAGCATTTTGAATGCACTAATGTATCAAAAAAAAATACAAACTGAGAAAAACCACTTAGAAGTTTATAATTCTGGAAAAATAATTATAATAAGCTTAAATAAACTTAAAATATCACTTTAAGACATTAGTTACATACTTTTCTTTAAAATAATTGCTTTTTCGTTTATTTTCAACCCATACACGTTTATAAATGATCAGATTTTAGAGAGTATTAAATGCCCCCCAAAAATTCAAGAAAAATGTTAAAAAATATTTTTTTTTCTGTCATGACAAAAATTATAGATTTTTCTTCACATAATATTTAAGTATTATATTTGTATGAAAAACATATGATGAATAAGAACTAAAATTTTGAAATTATTAATATAAAATGCCTTAAATCAAAAAAAATTATATGCACACATTTTACAAAGAACAAATTGCATTATTGTAATGCCTCGGTAATATCTCGCTTTACATATTAAACCTTCTTTTTTTATAGTTATTATTTCTCTTTTTAAAGTAGATTTTTTTTTATCAAAATGCTTTTTTTAGCTTTTTTTCTAAAAAGTTGGTGTGGTCGAATTGCCAAATTTGTTAATTTACATTTTTCAAATGAAGTTTTATCCAACTTCTAACATTCCGACATCAAAAGTGATATATCAATTGAAAGATAATGAAAAGAACAAGATAAAATAAAAATTAAAAAAACACGATAGTTTGGTTATTTTTGGGGTACCGAGTCCCCGTAAATGTTTTTACGTCTTCATAAATAATAGAGGAAGACTATCTCGTTGAGTTGTTTTTGAATCAACTGACAAAAATACCTATCAGAAGAGCAAACAAGAGCCCAGGAACTCTGATTGGTATTACCCCCCATGTAGAGGGGTTGATATGCCTTAAATTTGACGAGGCTGAAAGTCCTCACGTTGGCGTGGGGTGAAAATGTGGAGAGTAGTCTCAAGTGTCGTCTTCATCACTAAATCGTTTTTTAAAATTCTGAAGTCCATTGGCATTATCCTTTGTGTTTCTAAAATGGGAAACACGTTAAAATGCAATGAATTTACTTATATACCATTCTTCGCAAGGATATCCAATAGGAATTAATCAAAAACTTCCTTAATCTCAGTTGAAGATAATAAAATTATAAAATCTCATCTTAAAAATAACTCGAAATTTTACTATTCAAAAAATACAATTAAAAAATGCCAAATTATATTTATTACTAGGTAAAAACTTCGAGACATGCCTTTTCTAGATCATTGTCTTATGAAAAAGTAATCTACAGTCATTAGTTTTTATGATAAATATTAGAACGAGTCAAAAATTCTGTTCAATATTACTGAAAAAAAAATCTGAAATGAATTGCATTTTAAATTTTTTTCTGAATATCCAGTCGCCTGAAAACCCTCACAGGAATCAACGGGGAAATTGGGAGAGTGAGTTAATTACCATTCGATCTAGTCATTTAATTGTGATAGACTAAATTATATTTAGAGTAACCCAATATGCAAAACTGAAATACAACGTCTGACTTATCTTATTTCACACAACTGGTTGTTTCATTTCCTCCCAATACAAGTTGGTGCAGCGAGGCAAGTTTGAAGAATGGGATGTCAGCTCAGGTCTTTTCATTTGACCTTGTTTCAAAATTAGGAGATCCATTTCCAATAGTCCTCATTCACTTTTAAAAGTTAATTAAAAATCCATCAATTGATAAATCCCCTAATACTGAATCGTAAAAGGTTGTGGCCGAATTTCGGATAAATGCAAGCGGTAATGATTTCGAATCTCGATTGCCTTGTTGAATGTATAAGATTGCTGCTCGTTAAATCTATAAGTGGGAATAGTACATGCAATTTTAATTCAAAAAAATCCTGAAATGTTTGAAAAATAAGTAGGATGTAATTTCACAATCTGTTAATAAGTAAATGCTATGAATCATTCGTAAGAACTATTTATTAACAACAGTTCATTCTGTATTTATCATAATCATTCCTAATTGTATAATTAGGTAGAAACCTACTCATAGTTTAGTTTTAAAAATACCTTTATTTCGAGACGATAGCTAATTAAATGTTACTATATAATGGGAAATTATCTTATCTCCCCTCTGTTTATTTTAGCATAACTTTTTGAACTTTATACATGAAATTTATTTTAAATTTTCGTTGTGAAAATATTAATTATTTTATTCGTAAACTTAAATATATGTTGAGCTGTTTTTAAATATGACTTTTCAGATTTGTGAGAAGATGTGCCAAAGTTGGAAATTTGTTGAATAACACATAATGAGATCCATTTTAGTTTTCTGCCCATCGGAATTTTAACAAACGATGAGTTCACATTCAGCACTGGAAGGAGTATTTCTCTTTCAAAGGAATATTTTTTATCTTTCTTAACGTAGATCTAGTGCAGGGGGGCCAAACACTAAGCCCGCGGGCCACATGTGACCCGTCAGTATATAAGTTGCGACCCACCACACACAATTTTGTAAAATTCTTAAACATCAGGCTTTTATAGTTTATTTCATTTTGAAATTTATTTGAGGTAAACCTTATATATAAAAATCTACAATAGATATATTTGCCTATTAGCTATTGTTTAAAAAAATCCTTTTTGACAATAGAAATGCCTTTAGATAAAACATATTTTTTAAAAAATATTTCATTAAACGTTTTCATTTTCTTTTACTGTAATAAATTATTTTTGATTAAATTCTGAAATGCACTGTGATTGTTCTGAACTATAGATCGTGCCCTGATTCTTTGATTTCTCTTTCTCCTTCAGTGTTTGGATTGAGCAATTATCAAGAGGCATTAAGGTGTTTTTGAAAGAAATATTCAAAACGGTTAAGATAGGGCAGTATACACTTAATCTTTTTCGAATGAAAGTACAATTAAATTTCAACAATGAGTAAAGAAAGATCAATTCAAAAGGAACGGCATATTTTTGAAGAAAAAGGCAAATGTAATATTTTTGTGTTCAAAATACGATTAAAATTTGCCTGATATCTAAAAACTCTATTTCAGTTGCTAAGGAATATATTCTTAAAAGGCACTATGGCACAGATCACGAAGCAAACTATGACCAATACTTTGAAAACTTAGTGAGAACAAATTGTCCGAATTGCGCGCGTGTGTGTGAGATCAATTCTTCAAAAACAACAAAGCACACTCATTAAATTTTTGAAGACTATACAGCTACTGTAAAAGTTATATATTATTACATATAATCACTCAAGTAGATCGAAATCATTTACTGAAAGGGAATTTATTAGTTAATGTTTATTTAAAACAGTGCAAGTTTTACAAGTACAAACAAAGCAAGTCAAAAATGTAAGTTGAAATCCAAATATTGTTGGTTGCAGAGTTGATGAAATAGCCTAGAATTTGAGAAATCAGCATAATTCAATAATATCAACATTTTCAAGCCTACTTTATTGCAATATTGACGAAGGTATAGATATTCGAAATTTCGCTCAACTAGTCGTTTTTTTCTCATGGATGCGATTTTGATTTAAAAATGAGTGAAGAACTTTTAGAAATCATTCATATTCACAAAATACACAACCTTTGGAGCTAATATTTTGTTGTTGTTACTTATGCCGCCCGATCGACAGTAACTTCAGATCAAGGCACACGAAATTCATCGTGGCAAAAGGCTAGTTTGTACGCCTGTCGGTAGCCGTAGCTTTGAGCACCATACAGGTGACAGTACGATTTTGCTCGGTTCCATCTCAATTTTGAAGGAGAACGCCCTGAGTGGGGTCAGATGCCTTCCACCAGCCTCACGAGAGGACATACGGCTCGACGGCTATTTAGAGTATCCCCATGCCACAAAGGCACTATACCAGAGGTGACCAACCCAAATGACCTCACGGGCCACTTCGGAAGAACTTTACAATCCCGTGGGCTGCATATAAAAATATATATCTTTATATTAGATTTGGATCCATTACAAACATTTGTTGGAGTGAAAATTTAAAACAGTCTGATTATTATTAGTGTTTTTCATATATGCAGACATTGATAACCATAATAGTAATGCAATGATCAAATAATGTTTAATTTATTTAATTAGTGAGATATCTGTTTCTCAACTCTTTCACGTAGTTTTTGCGAGTCGGTCTCAATGCATGTGTATTTGCGCATCGTAATTGATACTGCAGATTTTCATGCGTTAAGTTTGAGCACAATTTATGTTTGATAAATTTTAATTTAGAAAAAAAAAGAGGTTCGTTGCAACAGAAGAAACATGATAAAATAATAACAGTTATGGATTTATTTTTTTACAAAAAAAAAAAAAAAAAAAAACTCTTTAAACAAAAAAATATTGTACAAAAAAGCCGAATTGTTGTAAAGAATCTCGCGGGCCTTAAAATTCTTCAAGGCGGGCCACATGCGTACCCCCTGGTTGGAAACCCCTGCACTATACTTTTATAAACATCCATGCCTTCTCCGGTATTCGAACCCAAGCCCTACGGCATCACTGACCCTAACCACTCTTCCGGATGGGCGGCGTTGATATTTTAAATGTGCTTAAAGATGTTTTGAGGAAATACAAGTTAGAGCATTGGAAAAATTGGTTTGTCTTGCATGATGGGGCACCTACCATGGCCGGTATTACAAAAAGTAATATTAAAAGAAAAGTGCAAACAGCATTTTCATTGTATTATTCACTAGCAGGTAATGTGCTCCGAAGTTTTAAACATAGGACATGTTTTAAAAATAGTCACCAGAATTGTAAATTGTATTCGAGGACATAGACTTAATCACCGTCAATTTGACAATAGACTTAATCACCGTCACCCCCGCCCCCCAAAACGATTTACTTTGTTTTTTCGAGTAATTCTGTCTTCAAAAACATGAACATTAAGTAGGACAGTTTTACGCTTTTTATAGTTTGTTTTCTTCATATTCGTATTTCACATTTTGCTCCTTTAGTTGCTATTTGAACCAGAATTTACATGTTGACACTTTTTCTGTGATGTTAAAATGTGCATGGTATTTGATTTGCCTTAAGAAAAAGCATAAGCACATTTTGGGAAGTCAGATCATGGGGTTTAGCCAGTACTTTTGCTAATTCTCTTTATTTTTTTATTGTTCCTTAATTGTATGTAACAAGAATTGAGCTTACAGATAGTGTGAATGAGAAGAAAAATCAAACATCTGTCTAATACACAATGCAAAATTCATAATTCTTCAGCACTGATAGAAAAGGTAATTGAGGGTTGCACAATTGGCTCTAATCCATAATATCCTGAGTGACATCATTGCTTATCTATTGGTCTTAATCGCAAATTAGTTTGAATTCCTGAACGAGCTCTTTTGTTTATTTATTTATTTTTGTATCTTCGTATGCGATTACCATGTTTTGTCATAGGCAGAAAAGGAATAAATGGGAAAATATTCAAGAAACCTTCTACTGCTCATTCACTACTTAATTATTTATAGTGGAATAATAAATAATGGAGTTTAAGTAACTGAATACACAAAATACACGATAAAAATTTGATTTGAAATTTATTTATGTATATGCACAATATAAAATAATAGGCAAAATGTCTTACGAAAAACCAATTGCTCAAAAATTCGATATTAATATTTATAAAAAAATCTCCAATGTGTTCAATTATTAATTAATAAAATGTATTCGCGAATTCTAGCGACTTAAGATTATTACGATACCCATGCCACACTGTGTAGAAAACATTTTTCGAAAATAACATTTTTCTTCCATAAAAGCCCTTCTGTATAAATGTACTTTACCCTCACCACCCTATGAAAAGCGAGTGCACAAAAAATGTGATTTGTTGATAGACTGTGATAGAAATCTGAGGCCTCGGGGTATTTTAGGGATCGAAATGATGAGGTCGGGTGAGAGCAGGGAAATGGGTTTTTCGGACACAACGTCGGGGGAGAAGTCGCGCTTTTACGCAAAATGAGACGGAAAGCTATTTATAATCTAGGAACACTAATAAAGCAACGTCTTGTAATCTAGGAATCTCTTTTGTTTTTCTTCACCACGGGTGGTCTGCGGAATCGACCCAGAGCCACCCTCTCCAAGGGTCGACAGGGGGCGCTTTCAACTTTAGGGCTGGTACAAAAAGTCTTGGTCGCCCAATCGTCAACTCCACAAGTCCAAGAAATAGCCGCTTTTGTCGGACGCAAAACTCCCTGCAATTTCCGTCGCCTTTTCGAGTTCTCACTAGATTTTGTCGAGGTTTTGTTCGTTATCGCTGAATATTTTTTAGAGTTGGAAGAAGAGTATTTGTGGTGAGGAGTTAATTGACGTTAGATCTCTGATCGAGATTTTTGCTGTAAAGTTTGCGTGTGAAAACTTATAAAATGGTAAGTTGGAAACTTTCTTAACTTTTGTTAAATTATTATTTATTTTTTTGAGAATTTACGCTTTTGAAAGTGTAATTGAGTTTTATTAAAATGCTGGATATTAAGTATAATGTAATCTAAATCTTAATAAATATTAAGTAATAATCTTCGGAAAATAAAATTATGTTTACTGAGAGCGCAAAATCAGTCGAGAATTTCGATATACATTTAGCACTAAAAAACAGTTTAAAAGTATACAGTATTTGTTCTTCCATTCCTTTTTAACATTTGTTGACACAATCCGAAAAACATCGATTTTTTTTTCAGTTTTAGATAAACAATCATTTTTAAAAGTTAACGATTATAAGTTGAAAATATCGCTTTAATTGAAAAAAAATGTGTCTTTAAATCTTATCGTTAGTTTTTACACTTCGGAAAAATAACGCAGTTATTTTTTTATTCTTGCTTTTGAAAATTGTAGTAATAAGTTAGATTTAAACTAAACATGCATTTGTAATCAACTCGGAAAAAAAATAGTGTTGTTTGATGTTATTTAAATATTTTCTACATAAATGCTTAACATTATATTTTCTTAATTTGTCGTTATTTTGAGGAAGTATTTGCAGATCAAAAATGAACTTGGATGATTAAAAGGAATTTCAATTTTTAAAATCATTGAATGATTTTTATCACATAGGAACTTTTTTTTTATCAAATAAGAAAAATGTTAAGAAAAATATAATAAAGTATATAATTTTCTATTTATACAAATCACCAAGGTAGGCGAGTTATTAAAAGGGAAGTTATAAAAGGGGGGAACAATAGAGATCCCTTTGAAAAGCGTTATGGGAAAAGTTTTCTCACCATTTCTTCTGAACATGTGTATTTGTTAATAAAAGTCTTCAGTGATTCTGATACGTTTTTAAATCTTCAGTTTCATAATACTATTTGTATGTGTTTGAAAATTATTCAATAACATTGAATATTATTATGTATAGTGATTTAATATGTAATGGATTCATTTCTTACTGGTAAAGATTCAAATAAACTAGCAGAAATTTTACATTATTCTAAATTTTCTTTCTCATAACATTGCGCTTTCTTATTTATAATATAATAAGTAGTGTTATAATGTGCTAACTTGTATTTATATCTTGCAATACTTGCTTTAAATGCCTAAAAACCATATTAAAAATTACTTATAAAGTTAGTTTGCGTTCGAAAATATATTAGACGAGTATTACGATTGTTACGACTTCGAGAAAATAAATTTAAAAGAAAAAATGCATATATTACGTTTATGGATATTATTTAAAAAATTAAGCCAGTATATTTAATGTTAATCTGAGCATCTTATAAGAATTAAAGAAAAACTGCTCTCTAGGTGTGAATGACTATATTTTCGCTCGCAATGCAACTAATAAAATTATTAACTTACTTATACTTGTTAGAAAGTAAACTCAGCTTAAACTTTTTAATAACTTTTTAAAATCTCGGGATTCTAATATTTATACAATACTACGTAAATGTTAACTTGAAAAAAATAACAAAATCAGTTGGGAATTCCATCACGTAAACATAAAATCGAAACAGGTTAAAGATATGTAATAATAAAATTAATTACATTTAAGATCTATTGTATATATATAACTTTAGACTACTTTTTAAGAAATTGTTTCAAGATGTTTTGAATGAAATATAGTATTTGAATGGTAACTTAATGATTTTTGTTTGTTTGTTTGTAATTCTCAAAAATCATGGTACTTTTTTAAGAACGAACTTCAGAATTGAAATGCAAAGAAAATGTGATTTCCTTTATGTATATAGAGACCTTATTATTATCGTTCTTAATATGGGAAATATAGATAAGACAAATTTCTCATGCATGGTATAATTTCTTTTTAAGTACGGACTTGTTAATGTGAAGACTCAGTGCATAAAAATACAACATTTCTGGTTCACGTCAAATTATTTGGCCAATATTTTCTACGTATTTTACCCGTGGCTTTCACTTTTCGTTTTTTATAAGGATTTTCATCCTTGTAAGAATTGAACAAAATTTTACATGTCAAGTTGCAAACTTCAGTTGAACAAGAAATAATATATTTTCAGGTATTTCAGATAGGAATGGTTTTATACACAAATAAAGAAAGCCAAAACATAGAGTGACGTTACGAAATTATAATACAATATGTAGTACAAGATCTAAATCTTTTTTGCAACAATTTTTATATTCATATTATGATGTTAAGTATTATGCATTCATATCAAGAAAAAATATTACATTGATGCTTTCATTTTATACATATTAGTATTAAAATGCGACTTGCTTTTTGTTACACAGAATTTAAGTGTGCTTACATTTGTAAAATGAAATAAATAAAGAAATAAATGAAATAAGAGAAATACGAGCTTCGAACCTTTACCTTTTAATTTTACGTTGCTGGGAAATCTAAAAGAAGTACGAGAGATTTAAGTACAATTCACACACAATTCAAACGAAATTTATCAGACTTCAAATTAAATAGAAAATTGTGAAATTGCAAATGTCTGAACTAGTTTTTTAAATTAAAAATATAAAAATAATAATTTTCATTCAAAAAATAAAGTTCTATATTTGATGAATAAAATCAAGTTTTAAAATGTTTAACTTAATGAAGCATTATACTTCAAGTAGGACATTTTAGAACATTTAATGATGCGATATTTAAAGGTCTTATGGGATACAAATTACAACTATTCTAAAATTATTTACTTATTTTTATTTAATTTAAAGATACAAAAATGAAGATGTGTACTTGTCTTTATTTTGATTTAGGAGAACATTTTTTAAATCAAACTGTAGTTTGTAAAATCACTGATGAAAAATAATATTGTTTCATTTGTATTTGTGTCGGAACCTATAGAATTTTTTTTATTTGGTAGGTAGAAGAAAGAAATATCCTTAATAAATCATTTTTTAGCTTTTTTTGAGTGTCCAAGGTTTCCATTTCTTAAAAATAAAAATGGCCCATGGATTTAAGTGAATATCTCTTGCAATCTAATAAAATCTGTACATATTAATCTTGAATTTTATTGAAGTTATGCCCAATATATTATGAATTCTAAGAAAATTATAATTCTTATCTTTGTTAAGAAATTAAAACTTTTAAAAGTGAAATAATTTTAAAAAATGATGCTCAAACTGAATTCGATAAAAACTAGAGATTAACTATGCTGCTAATCGAGAGTCAAAATAAAATAGCGTACATTCATGGGAAAAAACTGTAAGATGTCAAACCGATTAGAATATTAGGCTTTCGAATGAAAAGTAATATTTGTAAGGTGTACGAAGATTTTGTGTCAAATATGAGAAAAGAATGAGAAAACATTGAACCAAGTCCAAAAAATATCATAGATAGAAAATAATATTCCTTCGTGCAAAAAAAAAATAATGTTAAAGAGAGAGGGTTTTTTTCAATAATTGATCTACAACTTAAATTGTGCATTTGAATTATTCTTAGAATTATGAAACTGTTTTTTAATTTAACTGTATTTTCTACTGAAAAAAGATAAAAATAAGTTTTGCTTTTTAAAATAAGCACCCTTTGGGAAATAAAATACTATCTTACGGTGTATGACACATAACACTAAAAAAAATGAATTTTTTTTTGCTGAAGTTTTCTTTTGAAAACACACACACACACACTAATTGAAATTTCATGTAAATGCATTAATGTTAAAAATGAATCATACCTACAATTAATGTTAAAAATGAATTGTATCATACTCAGAAATAGTTATATGATTACTTATGATTTACGATTATTTTAAGATACGAATGTTTAAAACAATGTTCTACACTCTTTTTATGTATATTTATTTAAATACCTGCTACAAATTATTATAGATATAAATTGCAAAAAAAAAAAAGTAAAAAGAACATTTTAAATTTTGTGAAGTTACACTTTGTAATTTTTTTTATCAAGTAACGATATACTATGTTTCCAGCAATATTTCAAGCTAAAAGCTTTTTTGCAGTATTATATAGCTATTCATATATAGATTCTATTAACGTTACACTTATGACAATGAAAATTACATAAGGAACTCTTCAGTATAACTGCAAAATATATAAACTAAATACTAACCACTATATGTTGTCTTAATTTAAATGTTCTTTAAATTTTGTCAGTTTTTGCATTTAACTTTTAGTTCTAAATTTTTCATTTTTGAAGGTGTAAGTATCATGTACGCAAGTTATCATGAAAATAATTTACATTACATCGTTTGTTTCAATACAAATATCTCTAGTTTCTTTCATTCTTGAAAATGATTCGTTCTTTCAAGTCCAATGTTTACTTTCATGTATTTCAAGCAAATAACTTTTGTAGAATAGGGGTTTCTCTCTTTTAAGTTTTCTTTTGTTTCCTCTTCCAGTTTTTTGTAGTCTCCTGTATCACAATCAGCCAGATGAAATTCCATTAACTTTCGAGCAATTTACCGATCTGGATCTTTAAGGAAGACATTGATTTACAACCTTAAAAAAAGGTGTATTTTTAGCATTTGAAACAAATGAACAGAAAATAACAGCGTTAAAAATAATACAACAATTAGGCATTAAGTTCCCCTTATTGGTGGATGAAAAGTACTAGTAACTATTATTAATCTCTATCGTATTTTATTCATTAGCTTTAAACAATGTAAAAACTAATCTGTGCGCCTTAAATGTTATATTTGGTTGCTATGAATAGCTGAAAATACCGAAATATTTTTACTATTTCAATGGGATTGATTAATACTGTTTAGAAAATTTTATTAAATACAGAAAAATAAATGCATTTCAAAGTAAAAAAAATTCAGAAATTTAATCAAAACAAATGATGTAGTGAGTGAGTGAGTAAATATTAACGTCGCACTGTTCAGCTACACTATGGCTTTGACAAATGATGTAACTAAAGTATAGAAAATTTGGGTTAGATTTATAAATGCCATTATACTTATGCATAATCACATTACCCATGATATAAAAATAACTTATAAAAGATGGTTTTTATGTATATGGAATAAAAAACAGTTGCCGCTCTAATTAAAAGAGTTAGTGATACAGTACACTTATTTTTTTGTAACATTTTGGAATACATTTGATGTTTTGGAATAAATTTAATATTTTAAAACTGTAATATTCTCCCTTTCGCTCGACTACTTAACGTCAAATCATGATCCCTTCCAGTCTGTTTCCAAACAAATCTAAGAATTATGTGAAATAAATCGTTTGCAGATCTTTGAAGTCTTACTTCTGCCTCTTTTGAAGTTGTTGATTGGATGCAGCGTTTCTTCAACTGTACTGTGCGCCCCCTATGGGTGCATGATAACCTGACTTGCGGGCCGCAATTATATCGAAAAGTGGAAATTAAAAAATTATTAATTTCTGAGAGAAAATAAATTCTGACATAATAAAAAATAAAATACACGTTTACACAGATGTAATATACTTATAAATGTATCAGAACTGCACGATGTACTTAATAATTAATTTATAAATATTAAGTTAAGAACAAATTTTAAATAATTACTAGTGACTCCCGTGGGTTGCCATGTGCAAAGTTTAATACTGCTCTTGATAATTTGTACGGTTTATAATTAAAGTCGTATGTAATGTCAAAGCACATCATTATTACATTCATTACATTGTTATTATAGGAAGGGGGCAAGATGAAAATTATGATTGAAAATTGTGTCACAAATATTGAAAGTTTGAAAAGCACTGCCATAGCTTGAAAATTTCTTGACTTAATAAAAAATAAAGCCATTTACAAATTAAATCTTATTTTAAAAGTTTGTATTCGGTAAAGTTTAACAATGCCTCTTTTTAATGTTTGCATCAGGAACTAAACACCAAATATTTGGATCAGCTGAACTCTTGGGATTTTCTATTTCAAACTAATAATATTATGTCACCCCAAGGCAGTTTCTCCCAAACACGTAAAAAATAGCGGAGTTTAAAGGTAATGTTAGGAAGTTTCGTACAACTTGATAATGTTACCGCCACGATGTTTATTTAATGGATGCACGTTGAGAGGATAGAAATCCCCGTGACATAGATTTGTCGTCGAGGGAAAATCCGTTCCTATGTTTAATTTCCTGAGGGGAATATTGGAAAGGTAGATAATTGCTCCTAAATGTGCTTTCTCTGCTGACGGATGAGTTCGATGCTTTCAAGAGACAAAGTGAACTCGCAAATTGTTTTCTCGAGAACCAATTTGTCCTTCGAAAGCTGGCATGGACTTAAAAGAATTTGTCAGCTACACATCAACTGTCTTATCTACTCTAGCTATTCGAAACAATTACCCATAATAATCAGTGAATGGTATTTATGGATAGGATTATATTTTAGACATAAATACTTGAATGATTCCTCGTATACCAAAGAGGTAAAACAAAAATACTAATAATTAACTTGTTAAATCTCTCGTCCTCTTTCATACATTTTATAAAATCTGAAACTTTTGATTTTTGAACTTCTACTGTGAGAGCTAAGAATTTTTTTTATTGCTATAGATTTGTTGACCCTCTAATTAAGTTATTTCTCCTTCTATCCCGTATTCCTATTTATAATCTTACACTCAATTGCCATCAATCTAATAAAGCAAAGCAATCAACAGAAATATAACAAGACAACAGATAGTAAATAAGATGTTCGCAGCAGTATACTACCCAACTCTAAGCCTCAAGAGCTGAGAGCCGTAAGTCCAACCAATTTTCTCCTTTACTTGCCAATACCACTGAGCTGGATGGAAAAGAAGAATAAAATTTCCTTTTTAATAATCATAACACTATATAAGAGAATAATACTAAAAATACTTAAACTAAGTTATCAATACTAAATGCCAAGGAAAAAAAATAATCCACATACCAAGAATCTAGAAAATTAAGTATCGAAAGTAGTACATTTTTAAGAAGACACTATAATAGTACAACAAGTCGAGAAGGAAAACTTCGCGCCCTAATGGAGCTGTAATAGAACAGTAGCGCACATAAGGAAAAAATTGATAAACTATTAAAAAACACACACACAAACACACACATATATATATTAACATATGAATATATATATTTCAATGCATGTAAAAATGTGTATGCATTTTATATATATATATATATATATATATATATATATATATATATATATATATATATATATATATAAATATATTTCCCTAGATACATATATAAAAAGGAGAAAAGTGACCCACTCGTTCATTCATTTTCTTACTCACTCATCGCGATATCTCCGGATCTATTAGACATACAGACTTGAAATTTGATAGCATGTTCCTTTCATGACGTACAGATCCGCTAAGAACGAATTTTGTGTAAAACTATCGCAAGAGGCGTAGTAAGGGATCAAGGGGCACCACAGATAAACATTCCAGTTTTTGAGCAATTAGACTTAAAAACTTGAAATTTGATAGAGATGTCCCTCTCATGATGTAGAGATCTTCCACAAACGGGGTTTGGGAAAATCGATCTCCAGGTGCGTTCCGAGGGCTTATGAGGAGTTATAGATAAATATATTCCTGTATTTGAACTATTAAACCTATGGATTTGAAATTTGACAGACATGTTCCTTTCCTGGAGTAGAGATTAGCTAAGAATAAATTTTACGGAAATTGAATTCAATAGGTTGAGTGGGGAGATACTGGGGTGTATTGATGAAAAAAAAAACCCATTTTCGAACTACTAAACCTACAGAAATTAAATCTGGTACGCCTGTTTCTGTTTTTGCATAGAAATCCGTTATGAATTGGTCTTTCGGAAATCAACTCTCAAATAGGGTGTCAAGACTAAATGATGACGAAAATTCCATTTTTGAACGACTTAAAAAAGACTTGAAATTTGAAATGCGTGTTTATTTTGTTGAGTCAAGACCCTCTAAAAATGGGCTTTGCAGAAATCCACTTTGCGGGTGGGGGGTTACGGAAGTGTAAAAGGTCTCCTTCAATTTTAAAAAAAATTATTAGAAATAAATATTTAGAAGTCCTGCTCTTTTTTATATCAAGAGGTGAGAGTTATAAGATTGTTTTTCAACTTATTAGAGCGCTTAATGCAGCGTTTCTCAAACTGAGGGGCATGCCCCCTAGGGGGCATGATAACTCTACGAGTGGGGAGTGAGCATATTAAAAAGTCGAAAACAAAAGATTATTTTTTTTTAAAAATTATCAATTTACTGAAAGTAAACTATTAAAATACATTCTGACATAATAAAAAATAAAATACACATTTACACTTATATAATACACTTATAACTGCATCAATACTGCACAATGTATTTCATAATTAATCGAACACTATTAAGTTAAGAACCACATTAATAATTACCAATGAACCCATGGGCTTGTCATATATAAAATTATAAACAAAAATTAACATTTATCTTGATAATTTGTGTGGTTTTTAATTACCCTTTACTGACAAATTAAACTTACGCGATTCACTCCCCAATGCGACCGTTTTCCACGTGGACGCGCGTATGTGAAGTATTGGGGGGCAGGATTAAATAAGGAAATCTTGTGAAATAAGTAAGTCCTTTGCAAACAGTGTCAAGGCAATTTTACTGCATTTTAAAGCCTGCGGAATAATTTTATGGATACCATTGCACAGAAAAGATCATACTTCGGAAAGACGTATATATACGTCCGGAGCAATTAACGCTTTGGACGAGCTAGACGTTTATATACGCTGGTGGCACTTAAAAGGTTAAAGTCGTATTGCAGCTTTAGCGTCGAAGTGTATCACTAAATTAAATACAGTGTTATTGTATGGAGGGGGAACGCGATGAAAATTATGATTGAATATTGGGTCGCAAATATTGAAACTTTGAGAAGCACTGGGGCTTAATGTCATGACCAGTCCATACAACATTATGAAATACCTAGCGATGCGGGCGGGTAACGGTTATTATATACCGCAAGACGCAGAAACTCGACGAAGGCACCAAAAGATCGGGAATGATCCGAGGAATCTGTTTTGACCATTTATGTTCCGATACTGCAATTAGTTAAAATATATCGAGGGGAGTCGGAAACCTCTCTATCTATACATACTGACAATGTTAAATTGGCTGTTTTCGATGCATCTTTTCTCAAAATTTGATATATGTACAGGCTTGAAATTTTTTATACAACTAAAGTACACATTTCTCATTATACTAAAATGAGTCTTTAGTTAATTCTGAATTTTTTAATAATTTATGAAATATTTTTTATGAAACATTGCGAAATTTTTGAGCCATTTTTCACATAAAAAATTTGTAAAAAGTAAATTGCTGAGTTTTTTACAAAAAGCTCATTTCAGTATATACAATCAATTATTATAAATATATCATAAAAAATGTACATACCTGGGAACAGTAGTTTCTCAGAAAAGGTACATCAGACATCAAAATTTACATTTTGAGATAAATTGATTTTAATGCATACAGGGAGGCTTCTAATCGGCTAGGAAATAAAAAAATAAAAGATTCAATTTACAATAAAAGATAAATGTTTTGGTTTATATCAGACATGCAAGTTTAAAGCAAAAACGAAGTACTTTGTTTACATTGTTTGGCATTCAAATGGACATGGCCCAGTTTCAATGATTATTTAAAAATAGGTTTTAAGGACTTCTAATTACCCTAGAGGTTAAAGTAAGGTACTTTTTGAAAGGTTAAAATATATACAACTTGAAAAAGGAACAATCTCAAATTGTCAAAAAAAAAAAATAAGATTTTAACTTTCCAACACCCCTTAATTAAAAACCTCAAAATGCATAATTATTTTACTTTTTTCCCGCCAGACGGCAAAGTTCCAATTTTTCGACCTTTTTTTTTTTATCCCAGACGTTTTAAAAACAAGATCTAATTTTTTTAGGAGACTCAGAAAAAAAATAATTACAGAATAGGAAGGATCATTTACTTCGCCACGATATTAGAAAAAGAGTATTAGAAGCGCTAATTTTGTGAAGGAAAGGGAAATATTATATATAAATGTAGAGAAAGCCCGTGCAACGCCAGGCCATGCAGCTAGTATATATATATATTGGGAAAATAACTGTATCTATATTAAATATTATAATGCAGTTTATCCTTATGGACTAAATGTATTATACTAAGAAAAAAACATTCTAAATGCAAAGAAGCAAAATTTTTAAGTTTATTATTACAATAATAAGATTAATAAAATAACTAATAAAAGAAAAAAAACTAGAGGTTTTAGATATTTGTAAAAGTTTCTCTCTCGATAACACACAATTTTAACATAAAACACATTAAATCTTTCGTGTTTGGACTCATTTAGACAGAATTGTGTATTACAGAAGATGTACTAAATTCAGATAAAATAAAATAATGCCATAGTTTACATATTATACTAGACATTCACAAATTTTTGAAACATAAACATAACATAAAAGTCAATGTAAATAAAGAATATCAAATAGAATATTGTACATTAGTATACATGAATAAATCGTATAATAATATTAATTTTTCTAGCATTTTTAAAAAAACACATGTCATCTTTCACAATTCAAAATATCACTATTAAAAAAGCTCTTGAATACAATAAAAAAATAGGTAGATCAATTTTTAACTATAATGGACCTATAAAGCAGGAAAACTTAAAGTATAATTGTAATGAATCTAAAAAATTCATAGATAAACATCACCAGTATGTTATTACTGGTGACCTCAATAGTATAAAAGACAATAATCTCAGAAATATAATGAATAAAGAAACTGGTTTTATAGACTAATGATTTCCAATAATAAAAAAATTATAAAAAATCAAATACATAATCATATTGAGCAATTCATTTGCAAAATAGATTTTAAATATAGTATGCCTTTAGAGGCATTCACAGAATTCAAATGTAATATTACACACACACACACACATCAGCTTAATAAATATAACTTTGATGCAGATAATAATATTTTTTTTAATGATATTAAAAATCAGATTAAAAAATTTCAAAATAAATTTATTATAGTTTACGTTGATAAAGTGCCAGGAAATTTTGCCTTCGTATGTAAATACTATTATAGTTCAATGATCAACAAATATTTTTTGATAATAATGAAGCTTTTATTAATTCATCAGTTTCTGATAGAGAAATAATTAATCGCATTTTGGCTTTTCATAAACAATTAAGAAAACAAATTAATAATGATAATTTAAATTTCCACATATATTTCTTACTCCTAAATTTCATAAAGACCCAGTAAAGTTAAGGACAGATACTAATAGTTTTAATACATATATCAGCATATCAGGAAAATTCTGCATGAGAGAGAGAGAAATATTACAAGATACAATAAATAATCTTAAAATCACAACCATACTTAAAAATAGTAAAGAACTCATTGAACAAATGAAAGATAAAAAGATTTCTTCAGTCTATAGTTTAGATTTTGAAGATCTTTTTAACTCTATTAGCTTTGATGATATGATTAACATACTTGTAAAATTACATAAAGGTGATTTATTTAAAAAATGTTAATTATGATAGATTTTGCTCTCTACTTAGGTTTGTACTTAAAGACAACTATATATACCATAATGGTAACTATTATCTACCGATTAAAGGTTTGCCACAAGATTGCCCTGCTAGCAACTGTCTTTCCAATCTATATTTACATTATTTTAAAAATAGTTTTACTAATAATTCTGAATTTTATATTTTTTGTTATATAGATGATATTATCATTTTTGGCAAGCATGAAAATTTTAAACTTAACGCTAATTTTTATCCGCAATATCTTAATTTAATTCAGACAAATAGTAACAACAATGAAGCAAATTTACTTGATATACATATCAAATTAAAATGTAATGTTATAGTTACTAATATTTGTGATAAAAGAGAAAAATTTAATTTCAATATTATAAGAGTTCCTCATTGGGAGAGTAATGTACATGTTTCTATATTCAGAAATATTGTTATTAATCATATACAACGCAATCAATTTCCAATTTAAAAAAATCAGAAAAAAAAAAAAAAAAAAACTATAAACATTTTACTAAATATTGCTTAATTCTAAAATACCCAATTAATTTCATTAATAGTTATTTGAATAAAGAAATTCTAAATAGTAATGTTTAAAATTCCCTAGAATAGTAATAGTTTATTATTATAAATTTATCATTTTTCCTAGATAAGTTACCTCTAAATTCTAATAGTAGATAAAATTACTTATTATTATTTTTTATTTCATATATAACCTTTGTATTCCTAAAGTAATGGTATATAAACTCTCTTTTTCATTTCTATTTTTTTCGTACTTTTGCTCAGTGCTACAATTCAGCCATTCCCTTGCTTTGAATTTGCATTTGGGTTTAGCAATGACATTGATTGTACAAAGATTTAGCGCGGGCTGTGCATTTTTGAATGCAGTTTTTAGGTAAGTTACCTTTATCTAGAAATGGATTTAGATATTCTATTCATTATTTTCAATAGGTTTTTGCTCAGTATTATTAATATAAGGGGGAAGGTTGGCTGGTTAGAAAAAATGTTCAACCCCACTTTTACATAATTGTTTTATATATAAGCTGTCCTAAGTCAGCAATGTTTATAATACTGTATAGCATCCAATTTTTATATTTTAAACCCTACTATAATTTTAATTTCTCATATATCCTTCAATGTTTGATTATTTTGCAATTCCAAATTTTTTTCGGGGTTTTGCTTGTGTTGAATGTTTATCTCTCATTAGTAGAGAGAACTTATAGTCTCTCTCTCTCTCTCTCTCTCTCTCTCTCTCTCTCTATATATATATATATATATTGTGTGTTTTTATCCTGGGATACATATGAAATACGCGAGAGTGGAATAATTGAAACATACAATAGAAACAGAAGAATATAGACATTTATTACAAATGATGATCCCAGCATATAACAGAAGGGGTGAACTGCTATCTATTCAGGACGGGAATCCATTACAGGGGAAAGTCCAACTTTTTTTCCCGAAGAAGACACAACCATGCCTTTCTCGGGATTCGAACCCACTCGGTTACAAGCCGAGGGTCATATCCACCATACTGTCTTGGTGGCGCATATATATATATTGACATATATATTTTTAGTAACACACACACACACACACACACACATATATATATTAACATATATATACATACATTTCAATATATATAATACTGAAATTTCTTCCTCTTATACCTAGAAAAGCATTTGCTTTATATATTTTGTCATAAATGTCTTTTATTTTTTTCTCTGAAAAGAAAAATCTCAAATATTTTGTGAGCTTTATTCAAATCCTAGGAACAAATATTTCAAGAAGCAGAATGATACTGAGATTAGAATTGATTTCATATTTTAAAAATAAAAGAGAGTCAATTTTAATTTTGAGAAGACTTTCTTCCACAATATCACGGAGAGGAAGAAAGTAGCTAGACAAAAATGTCTTGAGTGATCGGATCTCAGAGTTACTGAATGAAATATCGGGTGCACGATCCGAGTATATATACATACATTCAGTGAAATAACCTGCTGGAGTTTTCTGAAATTTCAGTGAATTCGAAATAATAAATCAAAATGCGCCCTTCAAAAAGAATTGTAAATAGTTTATAAGCAGCCATGTTTGGCAGTAAGCCATAAATTTTTTTTCTATGTTTGCATTTTCATTGAAGAAATTATTAAGAGAAACAAGATATTTACAGAAATCAAAAGTTTAGAGATATTAAACTCCGTTATCAGTGTCACACATTTTTTTAACCCTCTTTATTATTTTTATAATTAATAGATAAAAGTGACACATGAGCTCTTTTTTGTCTGAATAAAAATCCAACACACACACTATAGGTTCGTTAAATGTTGCATTCATTGATGATTTATTAACGTAGTATTTCGATGCTTCTCTTAGGTTATTGGAAACGGACCTTATCATTTTCTAACTTCCCCACTCTCTAAACTTCCACACACACGATGCCTATTTCAGAATTTTGAGTCTAAACAGGTTCATTGGCCGTGGTAGTCTAGTGGTCAAGGTAACGGACTCGTGGCCGGCGTGTCATGAGTTTGAGCCTTGTCCCACTGAAGACCCGCCGCTTAGGGGAGCGATGCACGTTAAATCGGTGGAGAGTTCCAACATCCTCTCGTTGGTGTGGTAGTTAGGAGATGAAGGGGGTACCAGCTCTGGTGTCGTTCTCGTCACTTGACCATGGTTCAAAATTACGAGGTCCGTCGCCGAAAGCCCTCGAGTAGCTGAACAGTGTGACGTTACTGAACAGGTTCAGCATGTATCAGCTCCTCCAAGCATCGGGTGTTTAGGGGCAACAGGACTTGAAGCACTTAATATTGCGAGAAAATTATGATCATATTTGAAAAGTACGTGAAGTTTATTAAAACATTAACGTTATGAAGGATACTATTTAAAAAAAAGGAATGTGAATTTTTTGCATTTTTTATAGTCTATTCTTTTTAAATGAAGAGTTGTACAAAAATATTTTCGCGTAACAAACAAAAAAATGCAAATTAGGATCATAAAGATTAAGGAAATGCACGAAAAACATGCTTGTAAATAATATGTTGTTATTATTTACACACACACATCCATCAGTAATTTCAATAAGAACAAACTATATTTTATTTACGTGTGGTACTTTTTCTATTTTTCTTTTCTTTTATAGGTAGTACACATAAAAGCAGATAATGGTGAATATTTGACATTAACAGTTTAAAAATATTTTAATATTTTAAAATAAAGAATGTTTTTCAACTTTCGATTTTTTTTAGCTCGCTACATGTTTTTGCAATTTTTAAGTTGGTATAATACACATTAACAAAATCTCTTTAAAGTCTCCTCGGCATATTTTATACGATCATTAACGAAAAAGAATAGATTAAAAAATCGAGTTGTTTTATTTATATGATTTTAAATAAAATCAGAGAGAATCAGTTTTTTTAAAAAGAAATTTTTTTTCTTCAGGCAAGCAAATTTCATTTTTGATGGTGATGTAATTTCTTTTCAAACCTGAAATAAGAGATTATGTAACTTTTTGAAGACATGTTTTCCCCGAACTATTTTTTTCATGAAAAGTGTGAAAAATAAAAATAGAACAAGAGGGTGAAAAAAATAAGCATAAAACAAATGCGTGAAAAATTAGGTTTTTACAACACTCAACAGATTTGAAATTTTATATTTGACGTTATATATGAGCATGCAGAGTACACACTTTGTAAAATATACGTAAAATGTTGAATAAATAAGTACCTAAGCTTTCGATACGAAATGATTCAGGTAATAAGTTTCTTTTCTTTTAGAGTCTAACAGATATTGTTAAGAATTTCCAAAGAAGAGTTCTCTTCGGATCTCTTAAAATATAATTTGGTAGTAAACATTTATAAGGTAGTTGAAACACACACACATTTTTGTTTCCCCATTTTTTATGTAGTAAAATTTTTTTTAATCCAATATAAAATTCTGTTTTTATCAAAATCCATAATTTAAAATTTAAACGTAATCTCTCTAATCAAAAATCCATTCAAAATAAATTAACTTTTAATGGAGTTTTCTTATATTTTATTCCATTCAATTTTCTTATAACATTTAACTAGAATGTATTACGATGTATTCTTACTCCTACAACTTTTTGTAAAAGAAATTACAAAAAGTAAAATGAATTCAAGTCAAAAAGCAATATTAATTTCTGTATTATTTAGTCAAAGATTTGTTTTAAGATGTTTTGTAAAGTGTTGAAAGAAACCCATTTTTTAAAACTGTTTTTAATGGCTAGTGCTGCCGTCCAAAATTTATAATCTCAAATTTTCTTTTCCATTACCTAACATCTCTTTACATTTTAAATTTTACAATACCTTCCGGTTATTTATAGAACAAATAGAATCATGGCAGAAATGGGTAACTGTAATAAAATGCTTCTCCATCTCTAAAGTTATCTGAAAGGTTTCACCATCCGTACTTAAATATTCATTTGTATCATGTATGAATATATTAATACAAATAAACAAAACTGAGAGTTATTCAAAATTAAAGCAATAATTCAGCAGTTTTTTCAACCTTAAGATAAAATAAAAAGATAATTTTTAAGATGTTTTAAAGAGAAAAAATTCAACTCTGATATTATTTACTTCATGTTTATGTATGCCCTAAAAATTCATGAAATAGGCATGACATATTTTACGTCATTTGTTCAAATAAAAAGTTAATGGATTTTAAATTTAAAAATATAAAACTATGTTTTCTATGACTAAAAACATTATTTTATTAGCACACATGAGTTTTAAAGAATATCATATCATATTTAAAGCAGAAATTCAAACTCGAGCCAAATACTTGCATTAATATAAAATAGTATTTTTTCGTTTCTTTGAACTATATCAAAATCCACTAGAATATTTAAACAACGCTCATTGGACTCTCTCTGTAGGTGTATGATAAAAACAATAAGTGAAATATCGAAGCATAAAAACTAAAGCAAAGAAGAAAAATATTAAGTCTATTAGCATTCAACAAATAGTAATTGCTGCCAACATCAACATTCCGATTTCATATGCATTGCTATCAAAGGGAAACTAAAGCAAAGAAGAAAAATATTAAGTCTATTAGCATTCAACAAATAGTAATTGCTGTCAACATCAACATTCTGATTTCATATTCATTGCTATCAAAGGGAAACTAAAGCAAAGAAGAAAAATATTAAGTCTATTAGCATTCAACAAATAGTAATTGCTGTCAACCTCAACATTCCGATTTCATATGCATTGCTATCAAAGGGATTTCCTTCTTTGTTCAATTCTTAATACCCACGCGCCTCTCACTACAAACCCATTTCAAAACCTTTTCACCACCCATATTTTCCAGTTTCCGGAATGTCAAGAAAAAATTATTATGTTTGGACAGACTCAGTATTCCCTTTTGTACAAATCTCGTATGTAATAAACATTCTTGGAAAATGGAGAAATGAGTTTTATTAATTAACTATTAATGAATATTGGGCCAAAGTCTTAAATCGAGCAAAATAGCTAGTTTGATAATTAACTGATAAGATCTGAAATATTTATCAACACAAACGGTTTATTTCAAAACAGGGGCAAGAATATTTTTTAAATTAAATGCATGTAACAAAGGCGAATAAAAGTATTTAATGCATGGAATATTGCTAATATTTAATTAATTTAGATAGAGGTAAATAATTAATCAAAGATTATTGAAAAAGCTATACAAATTACTTTTTGAGTTATAATTCCGCTGAAAACAAAAGTATGCAGAATTCAAATGAACCTGAACTCCTCATTCAATTGTTATCGTGAAAGAGTTATTTCGAGGAATTGAGTGCTTAATAGTAACAGCAAATAAACGTTAAAAATAATAAAAGTCAATTCAAAACCTTGAAAATATATATGTCTTAAAGTATTCTTATTAATGCTGTAGTGTGATATTATGTGTGTGTGTGTGTGAATTCGTTTTTTCAATAGCCACTGCTTTATTATAATGCAATTATAATTAATAAAATCCTATTAACTTATTAAGTAAAAAAGTAACATTTTAACTATTAAAAATTTTGAACTATTTCGAAATATTTCTTATTTAATCTGATATATGCAAAAGCAAAAGAAATAATTAAAAATGAATGTATTATTTTATGCGATACTTAAATACCTCTAAATATGACTTTCTTATTCTTATCATTGTTAAAGTCTACGTTTTAATTGTATTTACACCCTCTCCAGACATTTATTTAGAAATACTAAAGACTGATTTAAACCAAACTGCTTTATAAATTATATATAGTCCTTTTCGTATATAAAGTTAATAGCTTGGAGAAGTTTTTCATTCGAACCTAGCAATTTGTCCTTCAAAACGTTTTCAAATTCACTATGATTCCAAAAGGAATGGTTAATGGTAAGTATCGATCAATTTATATCCGAAATTAAAACATATATTTTAAATATTTGACACATCAGTTAATTTTAAATGTTTTTAAAAAGAAACTGGTTTCTAAACTTTCTTTAAGCATATTCACAAATACATTCATTCGAGTAAGGTTTCAATAATGATGAATTATAAGTAAACAATTTTTTTATAGATACACATTTTGATTTCTTTCTTACTAATTGAAAAATAGTTCAATTTCTTTTGCAGATAGGATAACTTCTGATGTTTAAAATGATGGATAAATATGTAAAAATATCTACACACACTAATTCGTAGAAGTAATGATTTTGATGAAATCAATATTCATCGATTAAAATTGTTAATGTTAGAACTTTGAAGGTTTTCACCGAATGATAATTATAAATATCAGGGGGAATGAAACTGACACTGAGTTACATCTAATATATATTATAAATGTGAAAGTTTGTGAGGATGTTTGTGGGTCTTTCACGCAAAAACAACTGAATGGATTTTAATGAAACTTTACAGTAATATAGCTTATACATCAGAATAACACAAAGGCTATAATTTATAGCATATCCTTTAATTTATAAAAATTTGTAAAAAGTGTCCAAAATATAACGATATTAGTCAAGTAAGTAGGAAAAAATTCTGGCATCTGCAAGCAAATCTGGCTTGCGCTGCAAAAAATAAAACGTCAGCATATATCTATCTTTTGTTTGTGAAAAACTCTTTTTGTTTTGGCTACGCAAGGGGCTCGCTTCTGATTAATTCCCGTATTAAGAATAATGCCTATTTTTTTATTTCAGAATAAAACTAATTTTTGAAGGGAGAGGGTGTTATAAATCTCTCTTTATTTTAATGTTTTTTTAATGATTTTATTATGCACATTTGGTAGTAAGAAATTGATCTTTTTTCAAAATAAATACTTTTATTGCTTCTGGTACTTACAGTAGAAAAACTTTGTATTTCACACTACATCATTTGGACCAATTTTCAAAATTTTTTTGTGGTTAGTAGTTAATTATAACGCTATAATTTTAATTGAATAGGCAGATATTGCGTTTTTAAGTATAAAAATAATTATAACTACTGTTCTGTATTTTTTGGAGTGTGTGAGTGAGTGAATATTAACATAGCACTGTTCAGCTACACGAGGGCTTTTGGCAAAGTATCACGTAATTTTGAAACATGGTCAAGTGACGTGGACGACACCTGAGCTGGCACCCCCTTCTCCTAACTACCACACCACACCAACTTAGAAGGAATATTCTACCAATACTTAGCAGGAATATTCTTTGAAATCCACTCTTCCAAGATATATGGCAGCACGGGTTCTATGATGAGTATTTTAACGGGGAAGCCGAATAGTTTTGTAGCAGGTATTGCGTTTTCAGCTGACGGCGTTTTCAGCGGTTGCAAAGATTATTATTTTTGTCCCGAAAAAATAGTTTATGTCAAAATTTAAGTGTCTTATGTTTTTGTATGTTAGTGAAGACCTTGGAAAATGATTTGACTACTTATTTTAAGTGAACGGAATATATAATTAATTTTACAGTGGAATATCTTTAATTAATTTATTAGCTCTAACGGATTAAATTTTCCAAAGTGGAGTATTTTGTTTATGTATATCCCTGAATTTGTAAATGTAGTGATCCAAAAAAAAATATTGTACGAAAAAAACTACAGTAAATCATAATGCGGTTGGATAAAGTATTAAAGTGCATTTCTCCCCTACACGGCGGGTCTTACAAAGCTCTAATAAAGCTCGAGCTACGAAAGTAGCTAGGCAACTTGACTCTATCGTTAACATTTTGCTATGTTTTTCATTGAATCACCATTATAATTTAAGAAACGGCGTTGTTTGCGAATATTACAACTTTAAAATAAAATAACTACAACAGAAAGTAATATTAATGTATTACACTTTCAGATATAAATTATTTACACTACTTTAAACATTCATTACGCAAAACTTTTAACAATGTGTTACTTTTACTGAGCAGAGATCAGCTTAGGGAGGTATTTTGAAAAATCGACCCTCAAGAGTGTTACGAGGAATTATAAATTTAAAAAATCCTTTTTATCAGCTATTAGATCTACATACTTAAAATTTAACAAAGGTGTTTTTTTTCTTTCTTTTTTTTGTTTAGCTGAGAAAATCAAAAAGCTTTTTTTGTTTAATTTGCAATTCATATAAAATTAACTCATTAAAAACTTCTTTTTCCTTCAATATGTTTTGCTTAATTTTTCAGTTCACCCGTGCGAAGAACGGGTATGCTCAACAAGGAATTTTTTTTTATTTATTTACTTTTTATTAAAAAATTATAATTAATATAAATATGTATATACATAAGACAGAATCACAATATTGACAAAACACATCTTTTAAATTAACATTGAAAACTTTGTAACCACAGTAAATTTGTAATTACCCATTTTTTAAATAAAGGTTTGACATAATAGGTAAGAATTTATCTTAAAACCAGTGTAAAAGGGATGCTGATGTCTAACTAGCGCATGATTTTATTCGGGTTCAGTTAAATCTTTTTTATCCCAAATTTAACAAAAGTTGTTTTATCCAATGGTGCTGCCCTCTAGAGGAATAATATCGATTGTGAAATATATCTCTCTTAAACTATATTTAATTAACTAAATTTAATTAATGAATTAATATTTGAAAAAGCTGTATTAACATCAAGCGTCTTCCACTACAAATTTTTAAAAAAATGTATTTGAACTTGAGTGGATGAATAAAATGTATTTTATTAACGATTGAAAATTTGTACAAGATTATATTTATATATATATATATATATATATATATATATATATATATATATATATATATATATATATATATATATATATATATATATATATATATATACATATATATATATAATAGGGAGAGTGCGAATTTATAGTAGGAATTGTGAAAAATAGATTTAATTTTGTGAGATGTAGAAGATAGGGTGAGAGGAAAAACGTTCTGATAATAAAAAATCCCTAAGATAAGTGAAAAATGTTTACTTAAGCTAATTAATTTGTCAGTAAAATGCAATTGTGTGTGACAGCCTTTGAATTTTCTTCCTAGTTATATTTTAGATTTGGACGCAAAGAGACTTAATTTAGTTCGACTTGAGTTATTAAGCACTTATTTATTAATTCTGCGTGGATTAATTAAAATAGTCTAATCTATTACATATGATTATAATTCAATTTGCATATAATCATGAATTTTTTTATGAATTTATGAATGATATCATAGATCATTGTAAGTTATCAAATCTATTAAAATAAATTTAATAAAGATGAAAAGATATTTTCTCATTTGTAACTGAATACTTTTAGAAAAGAAAGCATTTACTACGTAATTAAATTTATTATTAAAGAAGAAAAGAGAAAAAACATGTTATCAAGAATATTAACCATTTTAAACAAATTTCATTGTAATCGTTCATCGCCATCATTTTTTATATTTAAGAGAAAAAAAATTAGAAAAAATTTTAAACTGTGTGCTACTATTTTTATAAATTATTAAATTATTAAGTTAGTAAATGTTTAAGACAAGTTTTGAGTAAATTTCGAAAAATCGTAAATAAAAGTTTTAGAAATCCGATCTTTTTAATCACCGTGTCTAAAAGAGCAAAACATGCACTTTTCAGGACGTAAGCTCGATTGGTCACAACCATGAGAAAAAGGTACAGAGCGATTGAAAAATTCTTTTCATAAAATTTTGAAATTGACTGATTTTAGAAAAAATAGCAAAAAAGGCAAAACATCGTTATTTTGTAAAGAAAAAAAAACTATACCATGTCCTGGTGAAACAAATGGTTTGCTGATTCTGGAATTCTTTTTGTCTGATTTTGATACGGAATAAAGGCTGGTGTTGGGGAGTGGTCCCTATGTGTTTTTTCTCAGGAAACCAGACGAGGATGTTGACAAAACACCTTTATTTTTACACTTGGTTGCTCGGGGCGTATGTAGGAACACTAGCGATGGGCACCGTAATTCCACGCTCGCGCTCGTCTGATCTCCCACAAACTCTGAAAACTCTTAATTCTCGTTTCGCTTATACACTTAATCACCACCGCGCGGTGCCCACTGCGCATGCTCGAACATACCCCCCCGGTTTTGCAATATTAATATTCAACAATAGCACATTACAGTTTCACAATTCACAACAAGTTTCACAAAAATTACACAACTGTTTTCAAAATTATTATATATATAAAAGGTACTATAAATTTTCAGTTAAAAAAAAAAAACAAGTTAAAATTACAATAGCACAGTGCTTCTCAAACTTTCAATACTGGCGTCCCCCTTTTCAATCACAATCTTTATCGCCCCCCCCTTATACATTAATAATGCACTAAATGCAATAATAATGCACTTTGACGCTAAAGCTACACAATACGAGATCTTAATTATATACCACACAAATTAATAACATAAGTATTAAATTTTGAATACTACTTTTAAGCAAAAAAATAAATTATATAATTAAGTAATAGGATAATTATTATGTTATTTTTACTTTCTCTAATTTTTAAATTGAACATATTGCAAAATGCGGTGACTGCTTAGAAGACAAAATATGGATATCTGCTAAATATAGAAAAATAACTCAGAGGGTCGATTTCTAATCATAAGCATTCCTTATAAAAACTTTGCTTTGCAAGACAAGCCCATGGAAGTCGTTAATACTTATTAAACTTGTTCTTAATTTAGTATTAATTAATAAGTTATAAAATACTCTGTGCAGCACTGATACATTAAAAGTATTCCTGCCGAAGTACTCGCTCTTTGCAGGAGTTCATTTATAAGAAAATAAAACATTCTTGATATAATAGCTGTATTGTAAGGAGAGTAAAGCCAATTGCGCGACAATGTTTACAAAAGTGTAAAATGTTTTTTTTAAATGATTGCTCAAATTATAATTAGTTTTAAGCGAATTTTAATTTTAAGCCTCACAGAATTAGCATTTATAATTGATGTTAAATAATGAACGTTTGTTCATTATATAAAATTCCGATGAAGAATAATTGTATTATTTTTAATATTTAAAGCAAAAAGACTCCAACATGTTTTTACCTGGGAGCAGGCGCGCACTCGATACGGTCGAGCGGGGTTATTGAGTCACCCCAATCCTTTTTTTATAATTATTTTATTGTACAAGATACAAATCGTTATTCCAGTGAATAATTTAATTAAGAGAAAATTTACGTACCTTCTTTCAAGGACTTTTCAATTTTTCTTTGGTAACAAATAAACAGTTTTGCCAGAATTAACAATTTCATGATCTGTGTGTCCGACGCGACCACTTCCGGGTAAAAAGTGTATTCATTATGATAATATGTATGTTACTGCTAAAAATAATTGTTATGCTTTATATGTTTGAAAATACTCCTCTTGGTCTAAGTCTTCGCAAAGTAATCCATCGAAGTGTGTGTGCTCTCCGTGGTTTTCGAAATATCATAAAACTGTTTTGCATGGAAAAATGCGCAACAGAGAAATACATTACATTTAACTTCCTTAAATGAGAAATAAACACTTAAGAGAGGGGTCATAACTAACTGTATCAATAACTTAGAAGGTCAAACAAATTACAGCTATAATGTGCAGTATTTAAAAAATAATGACAGTGATGAATTTTTTATGTTCCTGAATTTTTTCGATTCTGGATCTGGGGTCGGTTTTTTCTCTGAAAGAGTAGAATGTTAGTTTTAAAAAAGAAAACGTAATAAAAACTCTCTCATCATGGGATTACAGCAAACTAAATAAAATATTTTTTATTTGGTTATAGGGTCAAAGATAGCTAATTAAATATTGAAGTTGTTTTTTTTTTGATGATTTAATATCGCCTATTACTTATATCAGAGTAAAAGTGCATTTTTTTATTATGTCTGAAAGTATTTTGGGCGAAATTGTCGAATCGGGCGCCTCTCCGCTAAATTTTGAAAAATCGCCAATTTGGCGCGTTTTTGCCTGTTGTGTTTCGGAGTTGATTCCCTACCACAACACGCAACGCCGGAGCGCGAAATTCAAGATGACGGAAGGAAAATCATTAAAAAATAGTATTTTAAAGTTTAGAAACTGAAAATCGCTGCAAAAATCAGGCATTTAAAAATGGAAATAATTTCACTTACCGTTAAAAAATGCTGCTATTTCCGACATTTATGATGCCGATGAGTTGCCTACTGAAATTATACCAGTGTGCTACTGCATATTTCTGAGAGCACCTTCCAAAACATTTTTATTTTTGCATTACTAACAAAACGGTGCACACACAAATCCATATTACTCAATTCAAACCAAAACCATTTCTTTACTCTCCTAAACACATGAGGGGTATCCTCTTTCACACTGGACTGAATTTTGCAGTACCATTCAAAAACGATCATTCACTTTATTACCCGTTCTTTCACTCAATTCCATACTTTTTCCACATTTCAGACATACATACAATGATCCAATCCAACCTTCTTTCATGCACCATTCTAAAACAGCTTTCTTTCCAAGCACAGGCAACATGGCACAAAAAACATTTAACAATAGCAATCGTAATTTTTCATGCATTCATTCAAATTAATCCTAAGAGCATCGCTGGACATCATGGCAATCTTTTGAATTTTATGTGGAGAAAGAAATAAAAATGTTACCAGTAAAAAGTAATTCCCAAAACGAAGCCGAACAGCTGACCCAACCGGAGCAAAAGAAATAACCGTTTCCTCATTAACGGAATTTTTAAAGTAATAAAAGCTTTCTGCTCATGCGCGAGAAAAAAAGACCGTTGAAGAATTAAACTGTTGAAATAAAAAAAAACGAATTACGAATGCTCTAACTTGCCGCGATATCGTTAAAACTGTTAAAATGAAAGAAATCTCTACTGCGCATGCTCAAAATTTCGCAAAAAAACGACTCTCCTTCACTGGAAAACAAATTCAGAAGGGTTACCAGATTTGGCGCATTTATCGATTTGGCGAGAAAACACTTGGCGCGAGAGGCGCCCGATTCGAAAAATCAACCGTATTTTGTTTTAATTCATTCCAGTAAATGAATTATTTTTTAATTCTTTTATTTTCGATATGCTCGCGCCCCCCCAGGGGGCGCGCCCCACAGTTTGAGAAACACTGCAATAGCACAATTTAAAGATAAACACATAATTTCTTAAATGGAAATTGACCTTAACTATTTACATCTATAGGTAGAATACAGATCTTAGTTATGGGCCTCTTAAATTCTCCTGTCTTTGTTTTAATTCCGACTGTTCTCACTTTACCATCAGAACCATGATAGACCTCAACGACGCGCCCTAAAAGCCAGTTGAAAACTGGTGTAAAATCCTCCTTTACAATTACCATTGAACCACACATTACATTGTCCTTCTCGATCATCCATTTTCCTCTCTGTTGGAGAGTATTCAGATAATCGGTACTCCATTTTTTCCAAACTACCTGAATTACCTTTGTTGTTCTCCGCCAACGGCTTAATCTATTGTCATTAATATTAATTACTATGGGGGGGGGCTCAAGAATAGAATTAATTGATCTACCAATCAAGAAATGTGCAGGCGTTAATACCTCAAAGTTATCAAAATCATTGGATATTGGTGTAAAAGGGGTCTGGAATTTAAAATTCCTTCCACCTGGATAATCACTGTTTCAAACTCCTCGTATGTGAGTCGGGATCTTCCCAGTGCTCGCTTGAGGTGATATTTCACTGACTTTATGCCCGTCTCCCAAAGACCTCCCATATGTGGGGCCCTCAGTGGAATAAAATTCCATTCAATACCTTCCTCAGTGAAATATGCCGCCAGATTTTGATCTGGAAAGTTAAGGCTCTTATAAAATGCCTTTAGTTGAGAATTCGCACCAACAAAATTTGTTGCATTATCCGTAAAAATTTTGGAACATTTTCCTCGCCTAGACATGAATCTCTTAAGGATCGCAATTATTGCATCCGAAGTCAAATCGGAAAGAATTTCTAGGTGGATGGCACGAGTCACAAAGCAAATGCAAACACAAACATAAATTTTATTCAAAACGCCCTTTCTCTGGTGTTTGTAAGTTATAAAATATATGGACCTCCCAAATCTAGTCCAGTTATACTGAATGAAGGGGCATTATTTACTCTTTCGTATGGAAGATTGCCCATTATTTGAGAAGAGAGAATTGGTTTACACACACTTGAAACACACCGCACAAGTATGAACCGTTTTCCTAGCTAGTTTTCTACCTCCTAAAGCCCAAAATCTCAATCTTATTGCATTCAGCAGTCCCTGTGGACCAACGTGAAACAATTTTTTATGCATTATGAAATATATTTTACTCAATTTAGAATATTTAGCCAGTATAGCTGGATGCTTTGGGCTGTAGGGTATGAAAGCTTTTTCCAGCCTTCCACCAACTCTCAGGACTCCTTTATCAACCTAGAATATGTTCAAACATTTAAGATTACCTGAAGGGTCACTTAAGTTAATGCCACTCTGATCCTGTTTAATAAGCCAGGTTTCTGCATCATTTACCTCACTCGTAGTTAAAGGTCCCCTCTTTTTCACCTTGGGTCTGAAATTGTCAATAAATCTACAAATAGAAGAAGAAACAATATGTATTATTTTAAAATAATTATTATATAAGATGGTTGAAAAAGTCAAAGTTCTTGGAACTCAGCAATGAAGTCTCCAGAGTTCTCTCAGACACCCTTAGTTCGCAGTCAAAGTCATCTCTCTGGGTTGGTTCCGTAATGATAGTAGTTGAATAAGTACTCTGTAGAAGAAGCTCAGGACCATGCCACCATAGAGAGTCATCCCGAAGCTAGCTCCTCAGGAAGTAGTCCTCTAGATAGCACATCTGCAGGATTCTGTTCTGATGCAATGTGATGCCACTGGTCACGGGAACTTAGTTGATGAATCTTAGACACTCGATTAGCCAAGAACGTCTTCAATTCTCTTGATTCTCGATGTATCCATGAAATCACAATAGTCGAATCCGACCAAAGATGCACAGCTGTAATATGAAGATTCAATGCCTCCTTCACCTTCTTCATCAATTTAGCGGCAAGAACTGCCCCACACAGTTCAAGTCTTGGAATGGAAATCTGTTTCAGAGGCGATACTCGGCTTTTACTCGTTACGAGACACACTTTAACTTCTCCAAGGGCAGATATAGACTTGAGATAAATGGATGAACCATATGCCTTTTCCGATGCGTCGCTAAATGCATGTAACTCAATGCTCTCCGCTCTGTGAATAACAATACATCTGTCAATAGAGATGTTATTCACGGCTTCCAAATGGTCGATAAATCGACGCTACTCCTTTTCTTCTTTAAAAGGAAGTTCATCACTCCATCCCAATTCCAGCAACCACAATCTTTGCATAAATATCTTTGCCCAAGTTATGATTGGTCCGAAGAGACCCAAAGGGTCAAAGAGTCTTGCAATAATAGACAAAACCATTTTTTTGGTGAATGAAGTTAACCTTTGTTGCTCTATTCTGAAAAGGAAACTGTCTAACTTAGGATTCCAAATTATTCCTAGCGCTTTAGTATCATCAGACTCCAAGAAAGCATACTCCTGTAGATTTGAAGTCATCTCGAGTAAATTTCCACACCACTTATGAAGATGCATCCCTGTGGTCTTGAACATTTCTATTAATTGATGCTGTAATTGAATTACTTCTTCTATACTCTCGGATCCCGAAAGTATGTCATCCATGTAGCAGTCACTCATCACCACAGGAACTGCTAAAGGAAAATTATTAGCTTCATCCATCGCTAACTGCTTCAAAGTTCTCGTGGCTAGATAAGGTGCGCTAACTGTGCCGTAGGTGACTGTAGTTAACTCGTAAGTTTTCATTGGCTCTTCTATGCCCTTCTTCCACAGAATTCTTTTCAAACACGTTTGCTCCGGGTGTATGTTTATCATGCGAAACATTTTCTCTATATCTGTAGTAATGGCATACTTGTGCTTTCGGAAGCGAACCATAATGGAATAGAGGTCTTCTTGGACCAGTCCGCCATTAAATTGAATTGAATTTAGAGATTTCCCACTCATTGAAGGACTTGATGCATTAAAAATAGTTCTCAGTTTTGTTGTAGACTTTTCGGGGTGATAAACACCATGGTGTGGCATGTAAAATGCAACTCCAGACCCATCAGCCTTGATTTCCCTCATGTGGCCCAATTCCTCATATTCCTGTAAAAATTTCTCATACAGAGACAAATATTCTTATCTCCACTTAGTCGTTTCCACGAAGAGTTTAATCTCTGAATCGCGGCGGTTTGTTTGAAAACATGAAGGATCCAAGACATGAAGGATCTTCTTTTAACGGCATCGCCACCGTATATCTTCCCTGGTCATCTCTCGAATGGGTGTTTTTAAAATGGTCTTCACAAATATCTAATTCACTAGTTTTAACAGAATAGATTTCTACATTTTCGATTTCCCAAAACTTCTTAATTGAATGCTCTAGATTTTCCGCAGCCTGAATAAACCCACAATGTTCTTTTCCCTTCGCGTCTGAAGAAGTAGATCCGGAAACGACAAATCCGAAAAAGGTGTTTTGAAAAATAACATTTGAACCCTCCATCTTGAACTGTCCGGGTAACATTAATTCATAAAGTACTTCTGCATCTAATAGCATTTGCACGCGCTCTGGAATATTGAAATTTTTGTCAGCTAATTTAAGATTGGGAATATTATTCAGATTAAAATCGATTTTCGTTGTTGGAACAAGATCTTCCTTTACTGTTGGTACCAAAAAAAAAAGTCTAATGTTTTAATGTAACTCCCTTCATTATTGCTAATAGATACTGAAACGCGCGAGTCAATTGGAATTACTGTTTTGTTTAGTCCCGAAATCGAAACATTAGTTTTGTATTTTTTCAATCCAATTAAATCGCATATGCTCCTAGTTAAAAAGTTCAAGGTATTTCCACTATCTAGAATTGCTTTGACTGGGAATAAACCATTTCCACTTTCAATGTAACAAATAGCTGAGCTTAGCAAAAGACATTTTTTTTCTGTTTATACTCGTTGCGGTTAGTAAGTTGTTTAGAGTTTCTACTCGCGGCTCGAAGACTGGCGCTGATGTGTTTAGAGGTTCAAAGGTGGAATTATTTACTTTCTGGTTTTGCGCGCGCTCTGTATAATGTATTGTATCGAACAATTTCAATTACAAAATTCTGCGAGCTGCATCTACCCGATGCTCGGCGTTGGAGGAAGAAATTCAGACTCGAGCCAGTCAATTTAAATAACTGAGTTTATTCAGAACTACCGAGTGAGTGTGAGCACGTGTGGCTCCACCCCTTTTATACACAGAACATAATGACGTCACACAACCTTTTCACAGTTACAAAAACGTGGTGCCATGCTGCCACTCATTCACACAAATCATCTCCATTCACAACATACTCCCCCCTTTGAGACTTGGGGAGAGTCTCAAACCTATAACAGTTATAATTCAAAAGATCAAGTCTCTTCGGTTCTTTAACCAATCTTCCAGAAGTATATTTTTTTTATAATTGCATCATTAATATTCAAGACCTTTTCAGGTTTAGTACTTTTAACAGAAATTGATTTTCCAAGAGAACGTCTCAATAGTTTCTTGATAATGCGAACCAACCTTTCCCACCAGCCTCCCCACCATGCGGCGATGGGTGGTATAAATTTCCAAACTATTTTTTGAGTTGATGTTTCTCTCGATATTTTATGCCAATTCAATTTCGCAAGGTCATTAAAAGCACCTCGGAAATTAGTACCGTTATCACAGTAAATTATCCTGGGCCTCCCGCGCCTGGCAATGAAACGCCTAAGGGCTAGCAAAAAGGCATCAGAAGATAAAGCGTTTACTAATTCAAGATGTAGTGCACGATAGACGGCGCAAGTAAATAATGTATAATCCATACCTTTTCGCCAGTTTTTAAAAACAGAGGTCCAGCTAAGTCAATTCCTACAACTTCAAATATCGCGCAATCATTCACGCGGTCTGGTGGTAAGGGTGATGGTCCGCTTGACAATGATTTCACTTTAAAACGAGCACAAATAAAACATTCATTCAAAATACTCTTAATAGCTTTTCTAGCTTTGATAATCCAGAACCTTTCTCTAATTAATGATTGCATTATTTGGATTCCTGCATGACAGTTCTTTTTGTGTATAGATCTAATCAAAAGTTTTGTAAATTCACATTTATCAGGTAACAATATAGGATACAAAAAAGAACTTTCATCATTTCGTTCAGTTATTTTAGATTTTACTCTTAAAATATTATCATTATCAATAAAAGTAACAAATTTTAAAGATTCAACATCAGGTAAATAATATGTTTGAGTTAAACGAATCAATTGTTTCTCAGAATTTTCAATTTCAGCAACAGAAAGTTCATGTTCCTTACATTTGTTATAGTCTTTGCGACAATTATTTACAAATCTTAAAATCCATGCAAATACTCTTATCATTTTATCATAATCAGACACATTACATATAAGCAAGGGGTGCATCGTTTGCTAGATCAACATTCGCATTTTTAGTTTTCTTTCTCTCTACGTTAACTTCTTGAGGCTCGCAACTAATTTCACCATCTGGCCAATATTCCGAATTTTGTTTCAACCAGGAAGGCCCCTCCCACCATCTAGAATTAAGCATTTGTCGTGGAGAACAACCACGAGATAGTAAATCCGCGATATTCATGTTTCCTGGAACATACTTCCATGACTGAATTTGAGTTAATTGTCTAATTTCCTTTACCCTATTAGCTACAAAAACTGACCAATTTCCATATTCTTTAATCCACCAAAGGGCTGTTGTGGAATCGGACCAAAGAGTAACTTTCAAGTCCGGCATATTAAGCGCTTTCAAAAAAGAATTTACAAGTCGAGCACCTACACAACAAGCCATTAGCTCTAGACGCGGTATACTCAAAAGTTTGAGAGGAGCTACTCTAGACTTCGCTCTAACAAGAATTACGCTAACTCTAGAATCAACTATTGATCGAGCAAAGACGCATCCCGCATATGACCCCTTGCTTGCATCAACAAATACATGTAATTCAGTAAAAATATCAATTTTCATACAACGTGGTACATTTACATCTTTCAAAATTTGAATTTCATTAAACCATTTCATAAATTTGTTTACAACATTCTGAGGTAGTTCCTGATCCCATGCCTTTTTCATTTTCCATATTTCCTGCAATGGTAATTTTGGGAGCAATGTAGACGGTGCCAACAATCCAATGGGATCGAAAACTTTTTGCACCGTAGACAAAACTAATCGTTTCGTTATTTTCACTTCGCACGTTAATGAGTCGAAATTCGTGCAACATTTTAAAACATCATTATCCAAGTTCCAGATGATACCCAAAATAAAAGTTTCGCCTGAGTGTTTATCAACACTTTAACTCGCCATATTGCTCTCAAAAATACGTAAATTAAAACATCCTTCCGACATAATTAATTTAGTCTTCTCAATAAATATCTCTATTTCATCAGCACTGAAAACACCAGTTACACAATTATCAACATAAAAGGAAGATTTTAACTTTTGTGCAACTTCCTTACATTCGGAATTACTGTTTTCCAAAAGATGCATAATAGATGCATTCAATAAGTAAGGGATTGAAGACACCCCAAACACAACTCGACAATGCCTGTACACTAATTGTTTTTCATTGCATGGGAAAAATAATCTGAGATAATCTCTATTTTTCGGTGCAACAGATAGCATCAAAAACGCCTTTTCAATATCGGCTACAATTCCGACTGGATAAATTCTAAAACGATCTAAAATGTCAGGTATCAATTCAATAAGGTTTACGCCTTTATATAAACAGTCGTTCAAAGATGGTTTCCCTTTTTCACGGGCCGAAGCATCGAATACGGGTCGGATTTTTGTAGTCGCACTAATTTAATCACGGGTCTATGCGGTAAATAATGGCATTCATTGTTCAATTCTACTTCCGGCACACGTTCAATGATATTTAAATCTTCCCATTGCCTAAACACACTTTTATAATCCTCAAAAAATTTACCGTTTCTTAATTTATTCATCATCCGTAGATGTCTTTTCCATGTTAGTTCTTTGTTACTGGGCAAATTTTCAGAGTTACATTTCCATGGGAGTTTAACTTCATATCTTCCATCGGGAAGAATTTTCATTTTATTCTTAAAAAAAAATCGGTTAATTCAAAATTTTCTTTCGTATTCTCATTAAGTAAGGGATCCGTTATTCCTAAAACATCAAGTTCCCATAATTCTTTAACGCTAACATTCCGAACATGCAAAGACGATGTCGTTAACATAACGTTTTTATCGTTCGAACATACTTTTCCAATTACCGTCCATCCTAGTTTAGTTTCAATAGCTGTTAAACCCGAATCAAATTCAATTAAATTCCCAGTCAATAATTTTCCTATATTATCAGCCCCAATCAAAAGCCCAATTTCCGTTTCTTTACAATTTAAATCCGATAAAATAATTTCTTTATTTTTTAACTCATTTAAAATATGCTTATCCTCAATCTTAGAAATAAATCCACATATTTTCTTTTCGGATAGCACTTCAAAACAGCATGCATAAGAGCGTATCATATCACTGACCTCTATAGAATATACGCTGTGATGTTTCGGTTTAGTTTCGTTTCCCCCGAATAGAGAATGCGAATTATAGTTTCCTCTCTAAGTGGAGTGGCCTTCAAAATACTAGTAACACACTTTCACTAATGTAGCTATTTTCACAAGTGGTATCAAACAGAACTCTAACTTTCCTTTCCTGATCTTTAATGCGAATGAAAACGCAGAGAGTTTGAAAGTAAATACTTTGGTTTCCGTTGCAGTTACTTGTGATAGAGAGTTCTCAGTTTTTATGGAACACAATTTTTGATCATACTTCTTATTTAATTTTGGACACATAATTTCAAAATGAGAATAATTACATTTAGAACATTTAATATCATTTTTAATATCACAATTTTTACTCAAATGTCCAGATCTATTTAAACAAATAAAACAAGCACCTTTTCTTAATAACAATTGTCTCTTAGCATTTAAAGACATTTTTCTAGCATTAAAGCAATTTTCACTGGGATGATACTTCTCACAAAATACACAGTTATTGATTTTCTTACCTGAGGACTTTTCGGAACTTATCAGAGCTGATGCAGTCATTAATTCAGTCGGCTTAACCCTTTCAGTTGGAGAATCTCTTTTTCGGATAGGAGTTCCAAAACCGGATTTTGCCAGCTGCACCATCTCTTCCCCTTGGACTTCCAGGCGAAGGAAAGTCATTAAGTGTTCTAGAGTTCGCGATCCTTTAGCGTCTGTTTCAGTATTCCGTTTTCTTTCCCAGGCCATCAGGATTTCCTCGGGTAAGCAGGACTCTACCAATGGTGTAAGGAAATCTCCATATTTTTCTTGTGTTCGTCCAAGGCTCTCCAACGACCGTAATTTCCCTTCAAGTTCATCGTACAAGGCCGATAAATCAGTTTTCGTTCTTCCAGAAACAGCGTTCTTCATTACTAAATTTAAAAGTTCACGTACGTAAATTTGTACTAACAAATCTTCACGACCAAATCTCTTTTAATTGATCAATGGCTTTAGGATAATTTTCCGCCGTTGCAGGGAAACTCAATACTAATCGTTCTGCTTTCGATTTCGGTTCCACGGATTGCAATAAATATTGCATTTTGTCTTCTTCCGCAATGCTTTTATCATTGTGAATTTTCTGAAACTGACTCCAGAAGGCCAAAAGTCTTTAGCTTCACCGCTGAATTTCTTCAGTTCGATTTTCGGTAATTTAAAGCTTCTTTTTCAGTTTCGGTAGGAACAACGGTTTCTCGTATTTTCAAATCTACTCGAGTACACATTTCGATGTAGCGGTCACGGTAGTTTTCTGCATCTTCCATATCATCTAAATATTCTTGCACGGCATCTTCTGTACCCAAGAGTAGTTCAGAAATTTGATTCTGACAAGTGTCGAGTCTCTGAAATTTATCGATAAATTGAGTTTTCAGAATCGAAAGTTGATTCATATCGATGTTTTCTTTTATGAGTTCGGTTTCAATCTTTTTCAGACTGAGAGAAAATACTATTTTCAGGCCTTTTCTTGCCGCTTTCAAAGCATTCACTTCCATTTTATAGTTCAAAAAGTTAAGTTCAAAGTTCAATAATTTAAATTCGGTTTCAGTTTCGCTTCCAACCAACAACCAGTCCGGCCGAGGGTACCAAAAACTTATGTATCGAACAATTTCAATTACAAAATTCTGCGAGCTGCATCTACCCGATGCTCGGCGTTGGAGGAAGAAATTCAGACTCGAGCCAGTCAATTTAAATAACTGAGTTTATTCAGAACTACCGAGTGAGTGTGAGCACGTGTGGCTCCACCCCTTTTATACACATAACATAATGACGTCACACAACCTTTTCACAGTTACAAAAACGTGGCGCCATGCTGACCCTCATTCACACAAATCATCTCCATTCACAACAGTATCGTTTTATGTCTCTTTTGACACTCAGAGCAAACAAGTCTCGATTTACAGTCTTTCGCTCTATGAGATGTAGAAAGGCAATTAAAGCAAATGTTATTAGTTTTGATCAGTGTAAACTCGTGAGTTCTTTTCCGACCGTGTTCGAATTGTGACAAGAAAATAATTGCAGACAGGATTTGGTCCCACTGTTTATTCCATACCTTCTATGGGATATTTCTTAAAATCAAGAATATATTGAGATGTTACAGGATTACGATACATCGTTCAGCCGTGTCTACTTTTCACGACCCCGGCTTTTTTCGTCACCCTCTCTCTTCTCCCTCGTTCCCACCTTTTTCTCCTCCGTCGTTGCCAGATCCTTTTCTCTATATCGTCTCTCGTTCGACCTGTTGCCAGGTGCAGGCAGCTGTTCCTTACACGCCCCACCTAAGAGTAAAATTTGCCCCTTGTGGCTGATTTTACCATATCAGACACCAGGAACAGAAAATTCACAAACCGTGACACAGAAAATCCACAAACAGAACACACAATAATTGCAACAGTCGAAAGTTTTGATGATTGTTCTAGTGAAAGTTCCTTAATACAAACACATGAAATAATATGAATAGTTCACCCAATTGAAATAAGTGACTATGTTCCCAGAAAGATCTAAACTGTAATGGGACTGCAAACAGATACATGGAAAACACATTATACAAAAAAAACAACACTAAATATATACACATTACAGTTTTTATCTTAATCTAGACAATGTTTATTTCATTAACTAATGAATGAATGCTCAATGAGTTCACTAAATCCATATTAAGTACACAGTAAAAACTTTCCTACGGCTCTAATTTGCCTTTGGCCGGTATGATTTCCGACCCAACCCATCTCACCCATTCTAATACAAAGTTAATTTGCTTTACACGATTTTTCCAAATTTGCATCAGAAGGTCTATATCGACTATTCGAGATATAACAAACTGCTCTAACATTCTTAAAACCTGAGCCGTTAAATTACATCCATAAGAAGTGTATTCAATCTTAAACCTCACTTTTTTAGTCATGCAAATTCCAAACGACATAAAGCATGCGGCATAATTCTTCGTGAGAGAACGACAGAAATACCACTTCCACAAATCCAGTACCGTGACCCACGATGCTGCGCTATTCTTTTCTGCAAAACCTTCCCTTTTCGACAAAAGATAAATCTCGGTTCTCGAAAATATGTTTAACCAAGCTTCACAGGTTACCTTCGCACTGAGACTAGTCAACGGCACAGCCTCGCCCCACCTAGTGTGCTGATCAACCAGACGTAAAATATATTTATGTCCCTTTAAGCTTGGCGGATCAATTGGACCTATCAGATCCATATTTCCCACCTCAAATGGCAATTCAGGCCTTGCCACATGTGTACTGGATGATCGGTCTTTAATCCTAACCGATCGAGTGAGCTGACATTCTTTACATGACTCACAAAATTTCTTCACATCGGCCCTCAGACCCTCCCAAAAAAGAAAGAATACTTTATTCGTTCAAGCGTCTTCTTGGGACCCATGTGACTACTGAACACGGAAATATGCGCTAGTTTCAACACCTCAGTTCTTCTGCACTTCGGAATTACCAGCTGCCCAATACTCTCCCCGAGTATTTTATCCCTACGAAATAGATATCCATCTACTTCATAGTAGTTTCCTTTGCCTTCCTTAGCATACTTCCAAACCAATGCTAACTCGGCACAACACTCCTGTTCGGAACGAAAACTATCAGCCACCATGATTCCTTTATCCATGTCAGCGGTCACCTCCTCATCCTTAGTACCCAATGTTCCCACTTCATTCCGACATGAAGTAATATTCCTTTGAGAATCCTCAATGTGCTCCTGTGCTTTCTCTGGCAGAATACCCGATGAAACCTCGGTTTCATCTACCTTTCCTGAGTCAACCCTCAGGTCCTGAGAGCTTTGAGCCAGTGAATTCTCTTCACTCTGGGCTCCCCCCAACATATCCAAAACCTCTGGTGGAAGCAACACGTCTTCTACCAAACTTTCTGCCAAAGCACATAACACTTGCTGGTGCACCACATTAACCTGGCCACCGGTAGCAAGACCAATTGGAACATATACTAAAGGACATTTAACCGCTGGACCGAAAATACCTTTCAAATAAATCGTGGAAGCTCCTTCAACCAATATTCCAGGAACTAAGTCTTTCTTGATAACAGTAATTTCCGTACTAGAATCCAATAACGCATGGACTAACTTCCCATTTACACTGATAGATGTTTTCACTAATTTACTTAATTTGTCTTCAATAGCTCCCCTAGGAATGACTTTACCTAGCAAATCAACTCTAGTAGTGACCGTTCCATCTTCCAATTCTATCCCTTCCGTTGACACCTTATTCACATTAAGTCTTTTATTATCTACCTCTTTGTTTTTCGGACAATCCCGCTTAAAATGTTTATCTGATCCGCAGGTGAAACAAGCGAATTTTTTAATTTCAGTTACTTGACCCTTATCAAAGTTTTTCCTAGAAGAAAAATTATCTGACTTTTTCTCCCCAAATGGCTGTTTACCCCAACTACCATTAAAACTTCTCTTTTCACTATCATTCCATTTAGCTCTCTCAGGTTCATCGTAGGATTTCCCTTTGGAAGCATAAAATATATCACATTGTTTGCCCAAGTCCCTGGGTTTGTACCATTCTTCCCCTTGGAGCACACCAATATGGGTCGCCGTCTCAGAATCCAACATTTCAAACATTTTATCTGCTACGATCAGTTGATTAACTGACTCAAAATCATTCGCTTCTCTTAACTTACAGTAGCATAACCACATCGATGTTAAACGGGACGCGAACTGAGAGAAAGTTTCGTCAGAGTTACGTTTGGCCTTTCTAAAATTTTCTAAACATATTTTTGAGAGGGTTCATACTCCTTGAGCACAACCTGTTTTAAAGATTCGTAATCTTTTAATTCTTCTTCGCCTAGGTTAACTAATAAGTTTGACACTTTGTCTCCTAACATGCATAACAAAACCTTCGGTTTTAACTCGTCGCTAACCATTTCACTAGCGAAAGCCTTTTCAAGACTAGAAAAGAAATATTCCCACCCGTCTGATTTATTGGGTACCTTTACAGTTAAGAGCCTAACCATTTTAACTATTTCTCATCTAAAGATTTTACACGTGAGGTTTGACCATTATTTTGATTAGCACTCTGATTAGCGATCCTAGATAATTCCATTTCCAAGCGTAATTTTTCAATTGATAATTGTTCTTGTTGTTCTAGTTTTTGCCGCTGTTCTGTCTCTAACCTTTCGGCTGTAATAACTTCCAATAACTCTTTTGCCTCTTCCTCCTTGTAATATTTACTAGAGATTATTAAATTCCTTAAAACAATTTTAGACATAGACGGATCAGGTGACTCATCTAAGTCCCGCGCTAATTGAATTAAGTCAATTTTCTTACTTCTAATGAGAAATGCCATTTTTAATCAAGCTAAACCTAATGCCAAATTACCTTCTGACAAATTTAACTACAAACACTTAAATGACCTAGTACTATATATTTAACAAGCAAGAAAAATTCTACTCGTTTTTTCTAAGAGTACTCAAATTCCAGAAACACAATACGAAATATGTTTACAATAAAACTTATATGAGACACAGTTATTTGTTACTAATCAGAACGCAGAACCTTTTTCAAAAAAAACACACAATTAACAACATAATTTAGCTACATTACCATAGAATTATTTCTCAAATCATAAATCTTCTCTTAGTTTCTTTTTTTTTTAATTAAAAGAAGAATCTTATGCAGGAAACAAAAAACCAATATACATATACATCCTAAATTACGAGCAAAGAAAATAACCTCAGATTGCATTAAACTATCAACTAACTGACAAATTGCAAAACTTTTGCTTAAAATGAAAAACTATCATATAATATTCAAAAAAAAACATGCCATATTCTGAGTCATAAGTAACCTACAAAATCTCTTATTTCCAACATTTTAACAGGAAGTCCGTCTACTTGAAATACATATACACATTTTTTTAATGGATATTTTTTCACCCACTCAAACATACATTTTTCGCAACCATTATTTCAAGATAAATTAATCTAATTCTTTTTTTTTTAAATTCTGCAAACTGAATTGTTATGCAAAACACTTTCTATACCCAGATTTTAATTTTTGAGACAACTTCCAAACAGTAAAGAATGATGATAAAAAAGAAATTATAGTTTAACACTAGAACTCTAAATACCATATTTTACAACATTTAAAATGATACCCTATCATTTCCAGGTAAAATAAGTACACAATTTTCTTATTTCATCTACACAATAATCCAACAACATAGAATATTGCAATAAACCAATGAAATTTTCTTTTTTCAGATATATCTGCTTTTTCTATTTTATTTTTAAAAAAACAAATTAAATATGACTGCATCCCATTACTTTTTTAAATATTCACACAATATTTTAACTTAGGGGAACAATAGCCACTTACCTCGACATGAACACTGTTTCTGTACTTGAACACTTTTCAGATCACGACTCCATTCATCAGAAACTGAAGAAAAATACGGCAGCTGTTTATTCCATAGCCCAACTCGGCAGGTGATAACAAATTTCTGTATGAAGATCATGATTTTTCGCTTGAAACTGCTGCAAGAGAATTCCCGGGATCCACGTGGTCATCAACTTGAAAATACACCGCAGGATTCCGTTTCCATCTTAAAAATTTTCTTTCAAACTGAATGTCCACTAGACCTTGTTCACAACTTTGTAGTACGAACACCGATCAATTTGAAATATTTTGTTCCTTTAACTTTTGCTCCATTGCATCCCACTCCTGACACCAGTGTAAACTCGTGAGTTCTTTTCCGACCGTGTTCGAATTGTGACAAGAAAATAGTTGCAGACAGGATTTGGTCCCACTGTTTATTCCATACCTTCTATGGGATATTTCTTAAAATCAAGAATATATTGAGATGTTACAGGATTACGATACATCGTTCAGCCGTGTCTACTTTTCACGACCCCGGCTTTTTTCGTCACCCTCTCTCTTCTCTCTCGTTCCCACCTTTTTCTCCTCCGTCGTTGCCAGATCCTTTTCTCTATATCGTCTCTCGTTCGACCTGTTGCCAGGTGCAGGCAGCTGTTCCTTACAATCAGATTAATTCTCTTATTTATGGGAAGTTTTAAATACACTGCACACTTATATAATGGATGCGATTCAGCGCAACAAATACATTTAGAATCTTTAATCTCACTCAAAAATACCCTTGACGCGTTTTTCACTGGATTATTTCTAGTAAGGACATTCGGAAAAGGTTTTAAGCTCTTTCCCCGAGAAGTTTATACAAGTCTAACTCTTTGGCAAGCTCTAGTGGGCGAAACCAATCATTTCCTATTCGAACGGAAATGTGTGACGCTACCTCTTTTTCAAGCGAACTGAAAATTTTGTCGGACACAATAAGATCGTTTAAGTTATCAAAATCAGAGACCTTCCTTAATTTTAAGTAATACTGCCAATTTGTAATTAAGCGAGAAGTATATTGAATATATGTTTCTTTTGGATGACGCGTAGCTTTTTTAAATTGTTCAAGGAATTGATTTGCACTTGGCTCATATTCTCTTAGTATTATTGATTTTAGTTGTTCGTTATTGTTAAGCTCGTCATCTTTAACATATGTTAACACATTTGGAGCTTTTTCTCCCAACAAATTTAATAAAATCTCCGACTTGAATTTCTCGGGCACATTTTTTGATACAAAGGCTCTTTCTAACGAAGCAAAAAAGAATACCCAACCTTCAGGTCTATTAGGCACCTGCACCGTTAGCATTCGAACACTTTTCACCAACGCATCCAGTGAGTTACAACCCTCACCTGTTCTCTCATTATCAGAATTAACTCTAACATTTAAACGGGCGAGTTCAAGCTCCTTTTCTCGTAACCTATTTTCCGCTTCTTTTTTACGGTCTTCCTCTACTCGCTTACGGTCTTCCTCCGCTTTCTTACGGTCCTCGATCGTATATTGAATTAATTCTTTAACAAATTCAACATCCTCTTTAAAATATTTATTTTCTTTAATAATTTCAGTTAACTCTCTCTCTCTCTCAACAATAGTTACTTTTTCAGCAACACTCTCACCAAATTCAAGAGCTGCGATCCGAAGATCTTCCTTACGGCAGTTCTTAAACATTTTTCTAAAATTGATTTAGTTCTCAATTTATAACAATAAAAACACATAAAAGAGACCACTACTCACGTCACCTTGAATAGCTCACTTCTCCGGCTCGACGGACCATGTTGGGGAGTGGTCCCTATGTGTTTCTTCTCAGGAAACCAGACGAGGGGGGATGTTGACAAAACAACTTTATTTTTACACTCGGTTGCTCGGGGCGTATGTAGGAACACTAGCGATGGGCACCGTAATTCCACGCTCGCGCTCGTCTGATCCCCCCCACACTCTGAAAACTCTTAATTCTCGTTTCGCTTAATACACTTAATCACCGCCGCGCGGCGCCCACTGCGCATGCTCGAACAGCTGGTGTTCTTAAAAAACGTTAGAACTATTTTTCCCGCAGTCCTTCGAGCTGTCTTGGATGGTTCAGAGGTAAATCAACCATGTATTTTAACATGTTTAATTAATATCATTTTAAATAATTGCAATTTCGAAATTTAAATGGTTAAAATGGATTCCTCGGATTATTTCTCATCTTTTGGTACCTTCGGGTATATGTGAGAAGATATCTTTTCTCATAGAGATAGATACATGCATAGACATATACATACGTTTGTTTATTCATGAATTTTAATAGTGTAGATTATAATTCATTGTTTCGGCTTTTAAATTGTTTGGTTTTTTTTTACTTATGAAACACACAGTCAACGTTCTCTTTTGATCATTATGTAAATAAATTTCAACATTATTTTGAAAAAAACTTTGTTTTGAAGGACCAAACCTACCTCCTTTAGAAATATAACAAACTCACATCTTAAAAAAAAAATCAAATACTATTCTTAGAATTTGGCAAATATATTTTATTTTAATAGAATATTATTATTTTTCAGTGCATTACTAACAACATTAGTTGCATAAAATTTCAAGTAAAACATTAAAGAAAATCATTTTAAAATTTAGAACCAACAATAAAAGTAAAAAAAATTCGCAGAAGAATGTTGTTGCAAAAATTAATCATATCTCATCAAAAGAATAAAAACAAACTAAATCGAATATCACCACTTGTTGTTTAGCTTCAGGTTGATATTAGATATTAATAAAATATTATTTCTAAATTGTTAAAATAAAGTCTATAATGTAAACATTAAATGCTGGAAAACATTAATTTCAAATTAGAAATGGAAAGTGATGGTAAATTTACAAAAATCATGACCTAACTGAGAAATTACATATCTTAACAAACATAATTTTTGTAATAATGATTTCTCCCCTAATTCAAAACAATTTCTGATGAAGCTCACAATATATAAAGCCATTAGTGTTCTTTATATAGTGGTACAAACCTTGAAAATAATAAGGCACGGTGACAATAGTCATAAATGTTGTTCATAATTGTATCCTTTTCATTATCTGTGCTTTTCATTGTGCTTCATATAAAATCTAGTTTTGATGTTCCCAAAGAATAAAATATTTTTTCAATAGTTCCATCAAAAACAAAAACGATTATATGAAATTTTGAAATTAAAAAGATTTGAATTATTTTGCTTGAGAAATCATTATATTTTCTTTTATATCTGGAACATCCTTATGCTGTTTTTAATTAATGTGCTTTTCTTTATCTTTATGCTGTTTTTAATTTAAACCGTGTTAAAGTATTCAAAATATGTGTGTTAGTATTAGGTTTTAAATTCACTCTTTTAAAAATCGTTTTAATTTATAAAAAGTTTGAGTGAGAGAATTATCGTCAGACACAGATTACTTATTCATGTTTTGTAAATATTTGTCGAAGCACAAATAAATTTCGAATTTTTGAGGAAGTTGTCCATGAAAGGATATAAATTCACTTAATGGATTTTTGAAAAATAAATTTTGAATAAAAATAAAAATACGTTTTATTTAACTTGCAATGATTTTAAATTATTTATTTGCTTTAATGGGTTAAAAGGTTAACTTATTTTTCTGAAGAGATATTTAAGACCGAACATTTCTTTTCTCATTAAAGTCAGTCTTGCATGCATTACATTACAGCTTTACTGTCCATCAATAAGCTAGACACTAAATTTTTTGCCTTGAAGTGATTACATTCGAGTAAAATTAATAAAAGATTCCCTAGGAAAATGGGCGATATAGAGAACGATGAAATGAGGATTGAAGCAGTGAAATTTAATAAGACAATTTAATTGGGTCTAGTAAATCCTTTTTCAAGAATGTTTCGCTGAGCGAAAATTGTTGCTTTGGTTTTTGTAGTTTGTAGCTCTTCAAATACCATTAGAAATTTTTTGTAAATGTATAAAATTAATTAGCAAAGGATACTGCAAAAAAATCTGTTTACACTAACTCTACTTATTGAGAAGCTTCAACTGTATAACTAATTAATTTGCTTCTCTCTCTCGGCAAATATTTCTTTTCTTTGTAAATCACACTAGATTTTTTTTTTATCTTAAAGCGTTTTTTATGTGTTATGTATTTTTAATGTCGAACCAGTGTTTATAAATCAAAGTTATTAGATCTTCATTTGTGTTTTCGCTGCCAATCCCACATCAATGGGTTATTTAGCGTCAACGTTAAAAGGTATCTACCTACTTTTCTGAATGAATGTTTGACCGAAGTTCTAAAACTTTTATCATCATTGTCATTTTGTGTTGGATAAAATTCGAGCAGCCATAAAGAAAAGATTTAAGAGGAAGGTCTATGCTATAAAAGTTGTGAATTTTAAATATCTGATATCAAGCATTATTTTAGTAAAATAAGAATCAAAACCCTAAATAAATTTTATGAACATTGTATTTTTTTTTGGTCAAAGTTATGTTACTTAAAACCTTATATTTCCAAAACTTATCAATGTATTTCCTTCATATTTTGTATACGTGTTATTTAAAGTATGATAAAGGCAATAAATTATGGAATTAGGTCTAACATTAATAGTTTTTTTATTTTTAACACCATGCATTTGATAAAATTTTCTATAAGGAAATGTGCAATGAGCCATAATTTTTTGGTAATTGTAAATAAATTTAGATTGTCAAATATTTTCCTGATTAGTCCTTTTCATTAAGTCATAAGCGCCAACAAAATAACATATAATTACTTATCGCATGGCATTTTAGGAAACTTGTCTCCGAACGTAGCCAGATACTTTAAAGGGTCAATCGCATTGCCTGTGTGTGGTGCAGAGTGATATTTCAGTCGCCAATCACGCGTTCGCGGTTGAAGTGCTGCACTTTAGCATTTATTCTGCGTTTCAGACGGAATTGTCTGTCACGTATGTCTACTAGTATCGGAGTTGAGTAGAACGGCCAGAAGATATTGGGAAGATACGCGATTTCCAACTTTACACACACGCGCGCGAAAGAGTTTTCAAATGGTTTACAGAGAATATATGTACTTCAAGTTTTTCTCTCAAATTTCTTTTTACTTCTGCCAAGAATATTAGCATGCTTTCCCTTGCATAAATATTAATTTTTAAGGTCAGTTTCTGTTTTCAAGTAATTTCAGAATTGAATTAGTATTATTTTTTAATTTGTATACTTTAATAATTATTTATTTTGATGGTTTTGAACACGATGCTGTTAACTTAAGAATATTTTAAATAAGCATTTTAGTAGTATTTGGAGTACAGCGTATTAATATATACCTCATTCTTATTTTATGGAACAGACAAAAAATTTTCGAATTATGCTCGAACTCTTATATATTTTTTAATATTAGTATTATTTACACAATCTATGTTTTAAGCATGGTTTGATATGTACACACACACCTTTAAATTTTTCTGAGTAAGAGCTATTTACGAGTACCTTTCTTAAATATGTTAATAACAGTCACAGTATTAAAAGCATAATATTATATAAAAATATCTTTAGCATATTTTTTAACAGAATGCTGTTTTGGTAACTAAAGCATTTCCAGAAATATCATTACAACCATTCCTGGGTCTCTAATGGGAATGTCGAGACATTTTCTTTTTCATCCCATGTCCATAAATTGAATGTTAAAATCAAGAGTGAAATATGAATGAATACGCACGCGTCACAGTTATGGTCTTGTGAAGCGTGGGCGAAAGTACTGGGGGACCTCCCCACGATGCCATTCGTCAAAAGATGTCTGTGAATAGATCTTTCTGTCCCCCCTTTAAAAAAAGGATGACCAACGATTCTTTTTGCCTTTCATCTAATCCAAACGAAACGTGGAATTCTTTCATTACAAGAACGAGGAAGGGGGGGAGAAAGAAACTTTGTATTTATTTTCTTAGTGTATTCGCTGGAAATGGGATGGAAGATTCGGCAATAACTTATCTTTCGATTTGTCCAGGAAATTAAATATCTGCAAGAAGCCAACATAAAAAAAAGTTCCCAAAGCAGATTGAATTATTTTCAATGCCTTATAACCCACGTATGGCGAAATGCTTCGAATCGTATGGTGGGGATGGAGTCGAAAAAATGATGTTGGGAGAGATGAGTTTGAAGGAAATTTTTGTAGAATTCATTCATTGTACGCTTAATTTGGTGGTGGTAGATGTCAACTTGAGATTCTATCATGGAGAAAATGTCTCATTTAGATCCAAACTGTAGTTTGTTTCCATTGAAGGAAGAGGAAAAGAAGCTTATCATTCCGGAAGGTTAAACTGAAATTATCTGACATCTAATAGGGTCACATTCGAAACATTTCAATTAGATAGTGATTACAACATTATAGCCATAAAAGACCAGTTGATCTTTGTCTTACTTTGCTTATACAATTCTAATAAAAGAGATATTAATATGAATTTTGATTGGAGAGGTAGAGTTGAATTATTGTACAAAAATATTATCATCCAAATATAAATATAATATGTACTAAACGTCATTCGCACTATATGTAAATGATTTTGTAATTCATTTTCTCGTTTGCATTTTGAGATAAAACTTTGGCAACTTCAGAATAATCGTCTGATAAGGTTTTCTTTTGATTGGAATGTAAAATAAAAGATTTATTTTAAAAATGGCTTCTAAAAATGATATGTGACTCGAAGGTTACGTAATTACGTTTTCCAAGGAGAAATATTCGTATCAACAAATTATTAAGTGGTGTAAAAATCTAGTTTATTGCATTTCAATCAAAGGTGTTTAAAATATGTTAAATTTGAAAGAGAAAACATCTAGCAGAAAGTAAAAATGAAAACATGATCGCGAAACTTGATCCTAAGAGTGTTCAAACGCAGGCAACTATCAATAAAGCGGTGATCCTAAAAGTAAATCCGCCGACTGAAAGATTCATTGCATCGAAACTAGGAATGTCTTTCGGAACTGTAATTCAAATCATTCATAAGGATTTAAAGTTAAAACAGATGTTTGTACCTAAAGGTGGTCTCCTTTTCTAAAACACATTGCTGAAGGAAAAGCAAATGGTAGACAATGACGTCAAAATCCCCTAGCTGCTGAAACTTGGAAATGTGTGGGAACACTCGATGAGGTATGGGCAGATTGAAGTGACTGTAGTAAAAAAAGATCCATTTTCTGTTGCTCAACTGACGGGAATGCCTGTAAAAAATGGCTTCGTCAGTGTACAGTAAAACTTCCAAAGGGATTAATAATAGTTGCAGGATTTTCTAACAACGGCAAATTAAAAATCAAAAAGTTCGCAAGTAAAGCCAAAATTAATTCATTTGATTCAAAATTAATCTGCTGAAGAAATTCCAGTCCTATATGGGAAGGACATTGATAAAGCTGGCCTTAATAACCTGTCTAAGCCTCTTAACATGTCTAATATGTAACGCTTATTTAGCAAAGAAAGAATCAGAAACAGGAATAAAGTATACCCCAATGAATGAAATGCACTCTACGCTTCAGCAATGGACTTTAGTGCTGTCGGTTTATAAAAACGGGCCTTAGGGAAACGGCATCCAAGAACACTAACGGACTTTGGAAAACTTTTTAAGAGGAATGGAGTAAAATTTGCATGACAGTTTTAAGAAAAAGTTTACTTTCATGAAAAAATTCGAGCTAGAATTATTGTCAAGAATCATGGTTATCAGATCGAAGCAATTTTACAGAAAAAATAAGGTATTTATTGATAAAAATGAACTACATCAAAATCGTTTCCATAAAGTGTGAATGACCTTCTGTATATACATAAGAGAAAGAGAGATAAGCTGGGAAGAATAAGGTAAGCTGATTATTATTTGTTTTGATTTTTTATATGTTAATGTAATCATTTTATATGTTAATGTAATCATTTTATACGTTAATGTAATACGGAGGTGAGTCTAAGTAGTCTTATCAAATACTGGGAAATTATATGCACTTTAATTAAAGGAAAAATTGATTCTTGTACCAGTTTCTCAGTTAAATTGTACTATATATCAAAGATGTACGGAAAATTTATTCGTGTATACTAGCTAGTATAGCTTCACTATGCTAACTATTCATGTATACGATACTTCATTCACCCGTTTGAAAAAAAGTACCTTTTCTTTTCACATGGGTGAATTTTTGAGTTAAAATTAATCAATCTCTCTTTCATTGAATCCTTTTAATGATGGCCGCAACAAGTCTAAAGTAAGGTGACGTATCCAAATAATTTAAAGTAATCTTTAAATGACAGTCCTTTAATAACCATCTAAATAACTTTTAGCGTACTTCGGATGAATACGTTTCTTGCAATGATTCATTCAAAAAGAATAGCCGTAATTCTGTTACAAAGAGTAAACGAATGAACATCAAGATCTCCCAAAGTAGTCCACGATGTCGTAGGATAAAAACAATTATTCCAAATCATGTGAAACGCCCTTTTTCCCTCAGTCAAGAAAGAAAAATAAAGGAAAACCCCTCTATTTTCTGATAATTAAAATAAATTTTGTGAAACATCTGTGACAAATCTATACGGAACTTTATCACTAACCTTCTGAGTTGTCTTTTTTAGGGAAATTTAATTCCCTACCTATTTCCAATCAACTCCAAAAAGGGGACAGGATTCCTTGTTATGCAGATTAGATAAAGTATTTAAGTCAAATGGAATAGTAAAGTTAGAGCAGTAGGAGAGAGAGATTAAGGCAGAAAGTTATTGTGAAGTTAAATTGAAGATTTCTTGTTGGCTAATTTAATCTCAGAGAAAAGCTGAGCTGAATTGCAGTGTGGTAAATATTAATTAAAGTCTCATTACAGTTTATTATTATGAGTGAAATTAAAATTAAATGTTCAATAAGAGCATTGAATATAATTCTGGGATCTCTTATTGTGGTAATCTCTGCGTGATCGATATTCTAATTATTAATTAATTGGATCATTAATTATTTAAGTTAATTTAAAGGATATTACCTTTAAAACCTCATAATACTAGTTGGATATATTTGTTAATAAGTCGTTGATTCTATTTGGATAAGATAACCAAATAAAGAAAGTTGTTTATAAAAATGGCTACTGGTTCTTATCTGACTCCTATTTATTCTCGTTCTCAAAGTGAGGTCCAAGGGGACCTTCACACATCTACCAATTTATATTACTTCCCCCTTCTCTTTCTCATTCTATAATGTTAAATGTTTTAATGTGAAATGAACGCATAAATTTCGTGTCCATAGGATCGATAGATTTCTAGACAGAAGGATTTAAAAAATCATAAATTGAGAGACGTGTATCAATATTGTTTTTAAAAACTCCCAATTTATATACTCCAAACGAAGTCAGTCTATATTAGAAAACAGTGTAACACACTCTCTCATAATTCTACAGGGTGATTCTTAATTGTTTTTACAAATTAAAAGGGGTGATAACACCCATCCAGACGACCAATAATTAGATAGGAACATAGGGTCACATTCCATTCTGAGAATCAGGAAAGAAGAAAGTAGAAACGGATCCTGTGTGAGATGAAGTAATACAAGTTATCGTCATTTTGTACCTGCCTACATATTTGTCCACCATGTTTAGTAATGATTGTTTGAAAGAAGACATTTGATTTCTTACTGACAAAATCGTTGGATTTTTTTATTAAAATTTCACATAAAAGTACACTTTAAGCCCTATTTTGTAAATTATTATGTAAAGCATTACATTGAATGCATGAATTTGTAAAAATTTCTAAAACCTTTAAAACTAGATTGAAATTTGGAATTTAAAAAAAGATTTCAGCACACGGGAGTGGGGGGGGGGAGGGTTAAGATTTATGATTTCTTGTAAAAAAAGTTTTAGTAATTTAAATTTTTCACATCAAATTTCTTATGTAGTTTTACTTACAACAAAAATACATAAAAAACATTTGAACACGTGCACTCTAAGAAAAATAGCAGCAAACAGAAAAATGGTGCTAAAAAGAGAACAGTTTATTGAAACGCAATAAAGTTTTCACAGGTTGTTGATCAGAAGAGGCTATACCATGTATAAAATATGAGGAAAACAACCATTAGTTTTAAAATAAGCAGTATAAACGATAATGTGTCAACTTGTGCTAAAAAAAAAGGTTACGTTGAAAACAATCACTACGGCGGATGAGCGCCTCTACTGGTGACACTGGCTCGACAACGACGATTTATACCTGCCAGCTGCTCGTCAATCGTATTTTATGGGATCTGTGCCCATTTTCGAAAACATGTTGTCAAGTTATTAAGATTTCGGATAGAATTGCACAAAGCAGAAAAATGTCTCCCGAGTATGTTCCAGACATGCTCTATTATATTGAAAACGGATGAGCTCGCTATTTTAAGTTCCTCGTACAGATTGAAAGATCTATTTACTGTTGCGTTATTGTACATAAAAGATGATTCACGGCAGCCAATTGGTCGATGATTGAACTACTACTAAGCCGGAGCGAAAGACGCCCTCCGACTTGTCCAAACCATGGCACCAGCACGATTGTAGCTGTTCCTTTGAGTGAATTTAAGCCCGAATTATCCAGATACGCCTCCATCGTGAATCGTACTTTTGTGGTGTCCAATGGACAGAGCCCACTGTAATCGAGTTTTTCTGTGAGACGACCTCAATGATTGATAATCCTCTAGAGTACGGATAACTTTCATGCAGCCGTTTACAAACTGTTGGGATATTATTATTCCTGATGACGCTCGAAGAAAGTTGAAGGTGTGAACTTGTCAGATAACGCTGAGCTTACAGACGTAGTTCACGGTCCTCAGAGTTTTTAAAACTAGGATATCCACTACAAGATCTTCGTAACACTATGTGTTCATTTTGATAGCGATTACACAAATAACTGATGATAGAACTATTGACATTTATGGTTCTGGCTACCTCCTATGATCGTCCCCTAGAACGTATCCGTCCGATTGCATATCAACGTGTGACGAATCTAAAAGGCACTTTATCACTAATACTCTTGGGCGTCTTTGGGGATTGTAAATTCACGTACATTTCCAACCAGCTCTAAAAGAAGAAAACGAGATATGCAAATGAATCAAAGTATTTAAGGAGAGTGTTGTAAGTTAGCAGAGAGAAGGCTATTGAGCCCAGAGATACATCGACGAAGTTCTAAGAAGATTCAAGAGATTGTGTGATTAGTTTCTGGCTGACTATCAGGCAGTGATCTACATTTGGAACGTTTGAGCCTACTGGAAAGGAGTGAAGTAGTAAAAGTCAGGTGATATTTAAATTTCAATTATCGGATCATAAGAGTAAATATATAATAGAGTTAGTGGAAAGTTAATGATTGCTAGTAATTCAAATTGCGTATATCTCTCGGTCCTCTTATTCCGGTAAACCCGTTCGATACTGAGTTTAAGAGTTTATAGAGACCCCTCTGGGTCTCACCCTGGACACCAAGATTAATTTGAGGCAAAGAACCTCCAAGAGCCATTTTGTATAATAATAATAATAATAATTTATTATTTCAAGTCTAAAAAAAACTCTGATAACATATAATACTTTTATGTTACGTCAAATAAAGGAATTTACCTTTTATATTAAATTAAATTACGAATTATGCAACTAATTAATAATTGCGCTCAAGATCAAGTAAGGTTTACCGAAATAGGAGGTCCGAGAAATACACGTACTCGAATTATTAACTTTCATTAACTTTAACTAATTTGACTAATTTGACGCTTATTTTAAACATACATAAATTATATTTACCGCTGGTTATATAAGGTTGCTCGTTCTTCAGTAGAATAGCAGCACGACGTCTTCACTATATTAATATCCTGGAATCCTCTAAGATTGAGGTTACTGTTGCTGGCTCAATAGCCTTTCTCATCATCTTCAAAATTGCTAGCTTACAACGCTCGACTTAAATACCCTATCTACTTTGCATATCCCGTTTATCTTCTTGGAGTTGATTGGAAATATACGCGAATTTATATTCCCCAAAAAGACGCCTAAGAAGATTAGTGGAAATGCTCCGTACAGATTCGTCACAGTCCCCTCCAAAAAGGAAACGGGATTTATTCGAAGGTCACAAATGGCCTGAAAATAAATTACGTAACCAATTCCTAAACTTGATTTACACTCCCGACGACATTAATATATATATCTACCAATCGGATACTTTACAAATTCTCCTTCCTTAAGGGAAAGAAAAAAAATTACGACCAAAAAACTACTTAATATGACGTAACATTTACAGGATTAGATTTTCCTACATCACATCCATTTGGCTAAGAGGCGAGGGAAAAATCACCGAAGTGGTTAAAAACCTGCCTATGTGATTTACTTAATTACTTATGGAACAACTATACAACCATATTCTGACTTACACTTGACTCTTCGCTCGCTATACAATGCTCAGGGTCAGCTACCCTGAAAAGAAAACCTCTTCCAGTCTTGTGAAGAAACAAACATCTATTGTATGTACAAATTCATTCATATTTTATGTAACATTTTTATATACATCAATTAAAGCATCTGGTTCCTTAACATTCCCATTCCATGCATGCTGCGCTTGTTAGTATTAAATGGTAGCCCTACCTAACTACGCCGCGTCCCAAGCCACCAGATGTGAGAGAAAAATAATATACACATACATATACATACAATTTTAAACATTTTTCAATAAACCACAAATAACCAAAGGAATTGTCGCATCTTAGTGAAGTCATACATAGAAGTAAACAAATGCATTCTTACAAATGTTTTCTCCATATTTATACAAAAAAAATAAGTCAAAAGCTGATTTTCTCATCAAGAAAAAAAACACTCATTGTAATGCCACTTTTGCTTGGCTTCTTAACTTAAAAATCCGACGTGACTTGCTTCATTGCAATAATTCTTCCGACCACTTGTTCGAAAGGAGAAAAAAAAAGAAACGATACAACCTGATTTTTTTCTTTGTCATCTATTAGCTCCTATTCACCGGATCTTCGTCTAAGGCTTCCATGCTGAGGCTCCTTTGGAGTGGAAACATTCTTTTATTCTTAGAATTTCAAAACTCTTCTAAGGTAAAATCTCGTACACATTAAAAGCTTTAAATTTAGTTGACTATGGAATGTAAACTACATTCTCATCATTATGGTTTTGTATCGCTTTAAGATTGCAGAATCGCAACATTCTAAACTAAAATGAAAATGAAATTCTTCGTAGGAATATCAAGAGTGCTTATGATATGGCATATATAACCATCCTTAATTTTTAAATGTCTACAACTGGGTTTTATAGTAAAACCAGCACTCAGGGGAATCGCAATTTTCTTTACATTTCAAACTCAATGAGGGGATCATTTTTCATCGAGGAAGCTTTAATTAATTATTTATTCTTTAAGAATTAGTTAAATGATGATTGTTTTCAAAATTACTTTTCAGTAATAAAATTTTTCAAAACAATTTGTTTAAAAAATATGACTTAAGTTAAATATAAATCAAGATAAAATTTTGTTTATAGTATTTTTGTTGACTCTGATTTAAAATAAATTATATATATTTAAAATATTTTGCCATTTTTTTTCGGAAAATTTGGATTAAAAACTAGGATGTATAAAAGATGTGAAAGCTAGGATCAGTATTTATTTGAATGAATGCAAACAACATTATCTACGTTTCATTTTTCTGACTTTCTTATTATGAGATGTGCGGATCAATCAACGCATTGAAAGTACTCCAAGTTGTCGTAAAATAGATTCGTTTTTCTTCCTAATTTGAAATTAGGTCTTTTATAACTATATTGATGCATGTGTATTATTTTTTAAACATAACGATCACTAATCACTGGAGAAAAAGTATTAATGCAAGAGTAAAATTTTACCATGTATAGTATAAAAAATATAAATTTATTTGATGCTCATTCCATTATATATTTTTTTATATCTTTGATTTCTTAAATCACCCGGGAAGAATAATATAAAATATATAAAAATATGCCAAGAATAAAAATGTTAAACATCAAATTTCAATATAGATGATTTACTTTTTACAGAACAATACAATTTTTTTTAAAAATTAAATTCATTCATTTTCTTTTTATGATCAAATAACTAAAGTTTTCTTTCATAGTTGAAAAATGTGAAAATTTTTGTTTACATTGACCTGATATGTTTACGACTTTTCAAAAAGTATAAACAACATATTACTGTGCTTTTCAATATGAAAAATGCATAAATGTAAGAAACTCTCCCAACTGTGGATTTCTTGCTTCAAATGTAAATATTTTTACTGGATAGCATGTTAAGACTACAGTGTAAGAGTTTGCTCAAGTTTGGATAAGATACTTTTTATGTAACAAAAGAGATGTTGATGAAATTGAGTTTGAGAATGGATTTATGAGGGGAAAAAGAGTCAATGGGATGAACAGCAAAAATTTTTTGTGTACTTTAGGAAAAAGATGTAGGGAGCTATATTTGATGAAATGTAATTTTCCAGTGAAGAACTTTATGCGTAGGTTCCCATTCTACAACATTTGATGCACTTACGAATTCTTTTTCAATACACATAAGTATAGAGAGCCTGATAACCAATTGAATACTTCTTAACATATCCTTGAAGAGACGCTAGGATTGTTTTATAAATCTCGTATAAAAAAAACTGCATTTCTTCCAGTAAATGTATCGGCATTCAGTTTCATTTTTTCATGAGCATTATGTATACAGTGTGCCCGCTAAAATCCGTTGTGCCTCCAATAATTTATGAACAATAAGTGTTATAGTCAAAAAAGTGGGGTCAAAGTATAGTAAAAAGTTGATATGCACTACACCAAAAATTTGCTAACAACGCCACCTCGCACATAAATTTAGAGTTAGCGTTCTTATTTCAAAAACGGTACGAAATACATGACAAAAGTCAATTACAATGTTGTTCAGCACATCATCGATTTTAGAAACCTCTTACGCACGAAAAGGATACAAATGAAAAGCACAAAGCTAATATGTATTTGATAGCGTTGAACAAAACTGGACAAGGGATTGCATTTCTCACTGAACTTTCTTCAACAGGACACAAGCATCCGTAATATGGTTTCAAAGTTCCTGCAGTGTTGATGGAGAGGTTGCATACACTCTTTTTTTATGTATACTACAGAAAAAAATGTGTAATGGGTTCAGGTCAGGTGTCCGTGTAGGCTTTTCAACGCAACCGTCATACTTTATGACTTGTACTTGGAATGTGTCTCGATTGCACTGGGTGACACATACCTTGTTCGGCGGGTTGCCGTCGTGTTGGAACCATACATTCCGAAGGTCACTCAACGGCAAATCCTCTAGAAAATCGGATAGCACGCCCTTCAATAATGACAAGTATCGGGATCCCGTTGACGTGTCCTCGTAAAATACTGGGTCGATCAGTATGTTTTTGAATATTCCGTACCAGACGTTTATTGACCAGCAAACTTGATTGCCACATGTGGCCCCCAACGAGCATTTTTGCGGCCTGGTTAGTATATTGCCCACAGTGATATATAATAAAATATCAAAATTTTTCCCGAAATAGGAAAGATATTAGTAGAGAAGAGATGTCAAGTGTCAGGACGTACATATACAAAAGAACAAGAAAAATCAAATATATTAATTATAACCCTACCTACGTTAAATAAACCTACGTTTACTGTGGATATTGATTTTCTTTGTGGTCCACTTTAAGTTAAATCTTTTTTATTTGGCCCTAGTCAGCCTTTGAGTTGGACACCCTTGTTCTACTTATTGTTCCGTGCAAAGCAAGCCTTATCCATCCAAGCGGTTCATAATGAAGTTGCACCCATAGGTAGTATTTTTTCTCTTTTCTTCCGCGTTATGCCAATTTAGGGAGTTAGGCAAATAAATATGCATTTTTCGCCTTCTGTTTTTAACATTACTTTACGAAAGGTGTCTTCTGTTAATAAATAAATAATGCTCAAGAAATTTATATATAATAGACATTTTTCCTGTATCTCGTACTTTTTGAGATAAGAACGCTAACTACAAAATTATTAACCACCAGCATTTGTGTAGCGTGGCAACTTTATTATACCTAGACACCATTTTTGATGACTAGAGCGCTTGTCATTTATAAATTATTGGGATGACAACGAACTGAAACGGGCACACAGTATTATATTGAATGATCACTTGACTATATTTTTAATTTTTTCTATTATTCACAATCGTATGAAAACGTAATATCAGCATTCTCTCTGATTTTTTATAACTTTAAAAACTCTCATAATAAAACTTCAGCTCAAATATTTAAACATCGATAATTTGGGACACCATAAATATATATATGTGGGAGACAGCAAGGAGTCCAAGACATTTGTCTTTCTTCAGATTTATTTTAAACTTAACAAAAATTAATTAAAAAGGTAGCTTTTCTACAATTGGATTTCCATGATGTGACGACGGTAACACCTGCTCGCGTACCTCAGTCTTTCTCTCTGCTCTTTTTTCAAAAGTTTTCGTTCCTCAAAGTTTCAGTTCTTGTTTCAGTTAGCTGCGCCTGCGCGCGAAGACTGCGTGCTTTGTTGCATGCCACAACGGCCAGCCTGACTGTACGCTGTCTGCAGCGGTACGTATTCCTTTTTTCTTTTTCTGGGGACCAGAGGAGAATCTGAAACATACAAAAAAGACGGAACAGACAAGGACTATACAACAAATAAACAAAGATTTAACATAGCATAATTTTGCTGAACTAGACAGTTTCTCCATCATGTGAAGGCACCTCTTCGACATCCGGAAGGTTCCACAGGGAAACATTGTGTCTCACAGGCATGGCATGATTCTGAGATGACGACAGTATGGTAGGATGAACGGAATCATTTATTTTGCTATCTTGGTCTTTATCGGTTCCATCAGGCATAAGAACATTTTTTTAATGAACTCTTCTTTGGTTGAACGCATCGATATTTTCCTCTCTAGAGTTCTGGACGTCTGTTCAAAACGATCGCTCTTTTTCTTCCGTTTCCATTTCCAGGGCTCGAAGAGCCTTCGGAGCATCGCAAACCGTCTATGTTTACTCTCCATAGGTGAAGGGGTGGGTGATCGGGAGTTGGAGCCCACGAAACTCGCTTTCATGGCACCATTGACTTTCTTACACAATACTATATCAGAACATTTTTCTCTTATAATACTCATTTTTAACTTAGTACTCTTAATTTTATTAGGTTTATAATTCTTAATTAGAGAACTCAAATCATTTCTAATATTAAAGTTTTTAACATGTGACAAATCATAACTAGAGTTTTCTATCACATTTGCAACATAAAAATTTGAATTAGAATGAGCACCCAAAGAGGATCCACTTTCACTCAATAAAACATCGCTCTTTGCGTGGCTTAGTTTCTTTATTTCAGTATATACACTGGGATGTATAATAAATTCGTCGGTCAAGGTCGGTGATATTGCCGTTCGAACACTTAAACTGGGAGAGTGTTGATTAAGAGAAAGATTTATCGATTTAACTTCTACCATACGCTGTTCGCCAAAACACGAGCTTAATGTTATTATTTCTTCGGAAGGTTTTTCACTCTAATTAGTGAGGAATTTAGAACTGGGATCTGGCAACCTGAATCAATCAAGGCTGTTACGGGCTGATTTTTCACAAAAATGTTTACATATTGGAGCTGTACGAACTCATCGTTTTGTTTTTCGCTCTTGACTTTCAAACTATTCGCGTTTTTTCTATTATGGATGTGAGATTCTTTTGGCTTAAAACGCTTCTCACAATCTCTTGCGTAATGAGATGAATCACCGCATATATAGCAATTTTTATTTTGTCTTTCAAGATATTGGGGATAGTTATCTCTAATCTTTGGTTTATAATTTCGTGGTTGATTTTTAAAGGGGTCTTCGGTATATCCACAAGCAATAGGAGTTTCCTTACGTGATCCGCTTCTAGATGAAATATAAATATCGCACTCTTTAGCTAAATCAATAGGCCTAAACCAATCTTCCGCTTCTCGAATGCCAATATGAGTTGCGGTTTCCTTATTTAAAGTTTCAAATAATTTATCAGAAATTAAAAGATCACATAGAGATTCAAAGGAATTTTAATTTTTCTTAACGAACAATAATATTGGAATTTGTCGTCAATCTTGCAGCAAATTGGATGTATGTCTCGCCTGATGATTTTACAGCATTTTTTTAAATGAGTTTAAACACTCGCGAGGGGTTAATTGGAATTCTCTGAGTACTATAGATTTTAGTTTTTCATAGTCATTTAATTCCTCCTTTTTAATATACAATAAGACATTATGAGCTCTTTCGCCCAGAAGATTTATTAAAATTTCGGATTTATATTCGTCATTTATTTTCTTGGTTAAAAATACGCGTTCTAATGATTGGAAGAACAGATTAAAATTTTCAGATCTGGAGGGAACAGGAAGAGATAAAGTTTTAATGCTTTTGATCATATTTTCTATGTTTGTTTCGAACTGTTTCTCTTCGACTTTAGCTGCAGGATTTAAACTTAATGCTTCATTTTTAGCCGTTTGAAGTTCGACTTCTTTTTCTAATTGTGCTAACTGAAGTTTCGCGAGCTCAATTTTCTGTTTTATTAATCCCTTTCGTTTCGCGATACCCTCTCATCTATACAGTTTTTAATTAAAGTTTTAACGAAATCTGGATCACTTTCAAATGTACTACTCTTCTCAATTTTAGTCTTTAGTTTAGCTATGGTGTCCGTGCTCTCCACAGTACCGTCTAGATCCTCAACAACTCTTATGAGATCCTCTTTAAGAGCGTTTTTTTATACATTTTAGAAAAAAATATGGAAAGATCCTACCTCTTTTTTCTAGCTCCCTTGTTGCTCGCACGTACGATGTATCCAATAATTGAAGAAAAACGTTGATTCCACAGATCTCACCTCTTCGCAGGTTATATCGTTAGATGAAATATAGTTCTTGAAATTGTTCGAATTGATACCTCTTCGCAGGTGTTTATGCAATAGTTCCAACCTCTACACAAGCGGAATATTCAGAGTTCGAATGAAAAATTCAACCTCTACACAGGTTATATTGTTAGACGAAAAATAATTCTTGCAATAGTTCCGGCCTCTACACAGGCGGAATATTCACGCTGGGTTCAAACGAAAAATTCAACCTCTACACAGGTTGAACGAAGTTTCCAAAAAAATGGCGGCGCGTCTCCTCCACGGACGCTTTTTTTAGTTCACGTTCCAAACTTTGATCAAAATCGAAATTTTATCGATCCCGGCCGAGCCCCCATAATTTGTGGGAGACAACAAGGGGTCCAAGACATTTGTCTTTCTTCAGATTTATTTTAAACTTAACAAAAATTAATTAAAAAGGTAGCTTTTCTACAATTGGATTTCCATGATGTGATGACGGTAACGCCTGCCCGCGTACCTCAGTCTTTCTCTCTGCTCTTTTTTCAAAAGTTTTCGTTTCTTAAAGTTTCAGTTCTTGTTTCAGTTAGCTGCGCCTGCGCGCGAAGACTGCGTGCTTTGTTGCATGCCACATATATATAAGATTTCTTTCTGTATAGAATGCTTTGAAATCTCAGAGACACTAAATCGAATTAAAATACTTATATAGTATCAGAGGTTAAAAAAATGCATAGTTGAAAGCCATCAATTGCTAAAGAGAATATGTTTTCAATAATCAACATTTGCTAAGGAAAATTTCTTTTGTGTTTATTAGAATACCAGGGAGTTTATTAGATTTATTAATAAAATACGAATTCTATAATTTTTCATCGTTTATAACGCTGAAAAACTTTCAGAGTTAGCAATATTATGTTCTGAGTTGAGGTACGTTTAAAAAATTGTTTCTAAAGGTTATCATCCAATAAATACAGCAAAATATTAAATGAAACTTTATAAATGAATTACTAAATATTCACATATATTTTGTGTGTGTTACTCGAATAAAAATTTCCTTCGTCACTTTTAAAGCTTGAAGTAATCAAAATATTTTTATTATTACAACGGTTATTGATCCCCATATTTAATAACACGGATGACAGAAATAGCTAAATTCACACAGATTTTTAAATAATCCTAAGAACTTTTCAGAACTCAACCCCAACGTGTGTATAAAAATTCACGACTACACGTAATTAACTTAAACTTTTTCAGTAATAAAAGGATATTTTTTGATAATCAATTTTTTCAGTCCTTGGTTGATACTTTTCAATCTTTTTTTCCTTTGTCTTCCACTCATTTTTAGTCAAGTTTCTTTTATTTTGTACAATATTATGCAATAAATGTAAGTCATACAAATAAATATTGCTACGTTGTTGTGATTGCAACATGTTTTGACATTAAATATACTGTCAGACAATAAGTTGTAGTTACGCAAGCCACAACGGGCTTTCATTTCATTCTAATTATGTAACTCATTCGAAAATTTAAAACCAAATGTTTAAATCTCCTTCCATTACTTTCGTTCGGTTCCAATTTAATAATCATTTGATAGATGAAGAGTCAACTATTGCAAACAATTTAAAATGAAGAAGTGAACTACATTTAGATAATTCTATTAAGTTTCATAATGTTGAATGCAATTTATTTTATTATTATAACTATCAAACAATAAATAAAATTATAAAAAATATTAAAAAAATTATTAAAAAAAATTTTTTTTGCATGTATAAACTGAGGAAATTTGAAACTTAATTTGTTATGATTTTAAATATTCTCAGATGAGAAATATGCATGAGGAAGTAAACTTTTCTGTTGTTCGAAAGTAATGAATCTGGAAGAAAAATTGTGATTCCTCTTTTAGAGGATACTATTAGAGAAGTACTGAGATCCAATTATTTAGATTGGATATATTTCAAGTACTGAGAACGAAAGATTTATATACTCAAGGTTACGAAAGGAGTGGATTTCGCACGTTATGGATGAATAATCTTCATTGCTTAGTTCAATCAAAGATGATATATTTTTGCTTACTTGTTCTTCGAAAAAATAAGAATACTTCATTCAGTAGAAATTTCAATAGATACCCCCAAATGATGTTAGTTGAGCTTAGAAATATTACTAATATTATGATTATTCTCCAAAAGGGTTGAATGAAATTTTTTCTTTGTTTAATCCAGAAAGAAACTCTTTCTAAACTCGATGTCACCAATGAACCTTAGTAAGTTTCCAAAATGTTATGCTTTAGCCCAGTGCTTCTCAAACTTTCAATACTGGCGCCCCCTTTTCAATCATAATTTTTATCGCCCCCCTTATACATTAATAATGTACTGAATGCAATAATAATGCACTTTGACGCTAAAGCTACAATCTTTATTATAAACCGTACAAATTAATAACAAAAGTATTAAATTCTGTATTTATTACTTTTAAGCAAAAAAAAAAAAAAAAAAGTAGGATAATTATTATGTTATTTTTCCTTTCTCTCATTTTTAAATTGGAACATATTGCAAAATGCGGTGGCTGCGCTGAAGACAAATTATAGATATCAGCTAAATATAGAAAGAGAACTCAGAGGGTCAATTTCTAATCATAAGCATTCCTTTGAAAAACTGCTCTGCAACATAAGCCCATAGAAGTCGCTAATACTTATTAAACTTGTTCTTAATTTAGTATTAATTAATTAGTTATAAAATACTCTATGCAGCACTGATACATTAAAAGTGTACCCGCTCTTTTCACGAGTTCATTTATAAGAAAATAAAACATTGATATAATCGCTGAATTGTAAGGAGAGTAAAGCCAAGTGCGCGACAATGTTTACAAAAATGTAAAATGATTTTTTTTTTAAAAGATTGCTCAAATTATAATTAGTTTTAAGCGAACTATAATTTTAAGCCTCACAGAATTAGCATTTAGAATTGATGTTGAATAATGAACAATAATATAAATTTACGATAAAGAATAATTGTATTTTTTTTAATATTTAAAGCGAAAAGATTTCAACATGTTTTAACCCTGGAGCAGGCGCGCACTCGATACTAATGGTCGAGCGGGGTTATTGAGTCTCCCCAATACTTTTTTTATAATTATTTTTATTATTTTTAAAAATCCTTACTCCAGTGAATAATTTAATTAAAAGAAAAAATATACTTACCTACTTTCAAGGACTTTTAAATTTTTCTTTGATAATTTTAGGAAAAAATCCAAGAAAACTGAATTAAAATGTTTCAAAAGTGCGTGACCTTAAAAAAAAGACACAAATCACAGATATTTTTCGCTAACATTACAGGAATGTTATTTGCAAGCAAAATTGTCAAATTTTGTTCAAGTTATTGTAATTTTACTGTACTTTAATGTTCAACAAATAGCATGTTGAACTTTTGCTTGTTTGTGTGTTTTTGACAAAGTAAAGTGTGTCTTCTGATGCTTATGGCTTCATATTTTAGTAGATGGAGTTCTTTTGGTAGCATTTGAGATTTTTTCTTTCGTTTCATGTTCATCCCTTTGTGACGAACCTATGCACGAAGAGTATTAGTGGCACTTTTCCACTAATACTCTTAGGCGTCTTTGGGGATTGTAAGTTCGTGTATATTTCCAATCAGCTCTAAAAGAAGAAAATGGGATATGTAAATGAATTAAGGTATTTATGGAGAGCGTGTTGTAAGTTAGCAGATAGAAGGCGATTGAGCCAAGAGCGGTAATGACGAAGTTAATAGGATTCAAGTGGATTGCGGGCTTAGAGTATTGCTGTTATTATTCAACGAAGTAGCATTAGAAGGATTGATCTACCTGGAGAGAACGACATTACAGCCAGGTTGTATATTATAACTTAGTTCTCTGACCACAAGAGTTATTATATAATAAAGTTAGCGAAAATTTAATGAAGGTTAATAATTCTAGTTGTGTATGTTTCTATGTCCTCTTATTCCAGTAAACCCGTTCGATATTGAGATTAGTAGTTGTTTAATATCATATTTTGTAATTTAGTTTAATAGTAAAGACGTAGATGATTGTTTAATATTTGTAATTAGAAGGTTTCTAATTGAATCTATTGAATAAATATAATTTGTTATTATACAAATGGCGTCTGGCCATTCTTTGCCTCAAGTTAATCTTAGTATCCAGGGTGGAACCCAGGGGGGTTCTCACACCTTTACTTACTCAAATTACTTTAATATGTATTATTTTAGCAGGTTCATCCATTTTTTTATTAGTTTAACTTCTTTCAATATAGATCAAAGATGCCCATTTCTTTATATATATGAGTGTGAAGTAGACGTTGCTACGCGCTACTGCAAGCCCCCCTTAGTATCCCCTTCGAGGTGGCTGCGAAAAGAAACGAGAGGGCAAAGTTTCCGAGGGAAGAGAGAAGCATAGAAGACGTTGAGACCGCAAGGGAAACAGACGCACATCGATAGAGCCGAAATGTCTTTAAAAATAATGAAATCCAATTAGGCTACGACGCGTGCGTTTAAATGTTCACTTAATTCATTAATTGTTATTCTTCATTTTTATTCATTCTTATTTTAAAGATAAACATATTATTCTGTCAAAGGAGTTTACGAATTCATCCCAGTAACAACATAAACCACAATAAGTCGTACAACAAGGCAATCAAAATCACTAAGTTATTCATGGGGGGAATGTAGCATGAACACAGAAAATATTTTGGGAAAAAAAATGATCGCACCGGGAACTCAGTCAAAACAAGTACCTTAAGATTGTAAAAAAACGTTTGTCACTCCCAAAAAAGAGGGAGGTATGTGACAAATATATTTTAGTTCCCGTGAAGACTGTCAAACAGGAGGAGAGTGTCAGGGCCATTGGTAACAATTAAACAGTTTTGCCAGAATTACCGATTTCGTGCACTCTGTGTTCGGCGTGACCGCTCCCGGATTAAAAATGTATTTAATACGATATGGATGTTCTAAAAAATTGTTTAAAACGTTTTTCATTATGCTTTATATGTTTGGAAATACTCATAAAAATAAATCTTGGCCTAGTAATCCTTCAAAGTGCTCTCTGTGCTTTTCCAAAAATCATAAAAATATTTTACAAGGAAAAAAGCGCAGTAGAAATAGTTTATTTAAAACTTCCCTAAATGAAAAAACAAATACATAAGAGCAGGGACGTTACTAACCGTACAAGTAAGTTCGAAGATCAAACCGCAGCAAATACATTCTGCTGCCTACAGCTAATACACAATATTTCAATAATATATCAGTGATGAATTTTTTATCTTCTTAAAAATTTTTAATATGAGTCTGGGTTTTGTTTTTTCTCTGAAAGAGTAGTATACTGCAAACAGAATACTGAGAATGATTCTAATACAATAATGACTCAATTTTTGGAAAAGTAACGATTTGTTCCATCATCTTTTTGGGATATTGGAAAATTTATGAAGCAATTGTGTATAACTCAGAAATAGAATGAAATTCTCTACGAATTGGAAAGTCCATTTGTTTTCCTACTAGGAATTTTAGGAGCAGAAATAAATAAATGAAGAGCGCAGCACAAAGTCATTTACATAGCTATCGTTTTATTTTAGGAGCAACAATTATTTTTCTTTACATTTTGTGTATATGTGACAAATAACTTTTTCTGTGAAATACTTTTTTCTTCGGTAATTTCTCATTTTCAGTATATTTTCAGAAAGAGGAGGAGGACGTTATATACTATATATTTGAATTATTATACTGAAAATTTAGTGTGTTGTAGAATATACAGTCGGACTTCTCTATATAACGAAGTCGCTAAATCCCGGAAAAAGGTTCGTTATATGGAAAATTCGTTATATAGAGGTTTATCTTTTAATATACTTTATATACCACATAAAACAAATTTTAAGTTCATAAGCACTATATTTATTAAAAAAAGTAATCACACATTTTTTAAAATTAATTTATATTTATTTTATATATCTTACCCATCAAAAAAGAAAGAAAAACTGCAGGGAAAACGAATGTCGAAGAATTAACTGTATTTTCAATATTAAGAAAATAATTTTATACTAAAATGAGTGAATTTTAAGGACATTTTTTAATTTAAAGCATACAAGTAATATTAAAAGTACATTATTTTTTTAATTAGAACACGGGAAAACTCCACTGAGGGTGAAAGATGATATTTCTAATGAACTTGGCAATGGAGGTTAAAGGTCACACTTCTTGGATCCAGAACTCTATTTCTCTGGGCAAGTTAAAACCAGTTCAAGATTTATGATTACCATAAAATGCGTTAAAGAGAGAGCAACTGGAAATTTTTTCAGAAATATTTTTAAAAAAAAAGGGAGACCAAAAATTGAATCACAAAAGAAAAAGTTCGTTGTATAGAAAATGCACTTCGCTATAGAGAGGTTATTTTATGAAGAAAATCTTGAAATGTTTAAGGTTCCAGGAGAAAGTTCGCTATATAGAAAAATTCGCAATGTAGAGGTTCGACTGTATTTCACGACCAGTTCAAAAGAAAATGATTATCCAGATCGTTTCATGCTTTTCAAATTTAACTTCCCCCTCCATCCATACTTATATTTAGAGAAATTTCAAGTATTTTAGTTATAGAAAACAAATTCTTGATTAGAAATAGAGGAATTCAGATAATATATGTATATATATTAAATTAATTTCCTTTTTGAGTAAATGCTCGTAATTTATCCTTATCATTTATTAGGTTCCTACTCTTTGCAGAGTCTTTAAGGATACTTTAATGCACTGCATCGGAATGTGATACATAATGATCTGTTCGTACTCATTCAAAATTCATTCGTCACTTCAATGCATATTTATGCTTCGGTTTATACTTGACTTTTGACAATATCCAAAAAGGGATTTTTTTTCAGAGAAGTTTTGAAGGGTTATTCACAATGCTTTTTCAGAAAGTATTATATTTTTCCCAAAAAATGTTAACTCTAACTTGTTTCTAAAATTTACATTTTTTTAAAAATTGATATACCATTCGAAATGTTTACAATTCTGTTTAAAACTTGAAGTAGTAGAGAGAGATTCATCGAATATGTGTAAATATCAATATACTTTTATTTGAATTAAGCATATATATATATATATGTAGGAATGGATGTGCACATATCGTATCCCTCCTATATTCATTAATGACGTAATGCCAAGAGAGCGCCACCTATCTGACAAGGCGGTTCGAGGATAACGAGTAAACCAGACTGGAATAGAACGATTGCGCGGGAGACGACCGAGAGAAGCGACGGCGATGAGACGATGACGAGGGCGCTGGAACGAAACGCCTCGTGGAATCCAACGATCTAATGATGTTTCGATTACTTTTTACTAACTTTTAGCCCTCCCTTGTAAATAATTCCCCTTAATAAATGTATATTTAACTCAATCTGGCCGTTGTTACTCTCTATATGGGGGCTCGGCCTTTCCCTTAACTTAAAATCCCCTAGAAAACCGAAGCAAAAGGACGATGACGATGCAAGAAAAGTGAATATATTCAATGTGTTCTTCAATGTGTGTTAGACAATTTTCTTCAAGTGCATTTATTCTTCAAAGCGTTTTTCAACGTGTGTTTGACGATTTTTCAAGTGTTGTGTGAAAGTTCACGATTCTGAAGATATTTATTTATTCGATAATTTTGCCGACACATCAAGATTTTCTTCAACACTATTATACATTCATGAAAGTTAATATTCAACAATCAAGACGTTGTATGCAAAAGTTTACCGTGAGTTTTTATTTCCATTGTTTTTACAAACTCTCAGTGATTGTGAAAATATATTTTGAAACTGCTAATGTGACTGTGATACGATATATTTTTTTAACTTGTACAACTGCTACTAGTGACATTTTATTCTAGACTTTAATCTTTTCATAGCGTATTAATTTTTTTTTCTGTGTTGAAATATTTTACTCATATATCATTTTAAGTGATCTGCAAATATTTGTATATTTTACGTATTTTGGTTCAATTTAAGTGATTTATTATGTCTTACTTAACACTGAATGATATCCCAGTTATCGCGCAAGCTTTGAAATTTGGCAATACGCAAAATGTAAAATTATTGTATTCTGTTGTTTTTAACTATCACCCATTCAGTTGGACCTCTAGAGAACAATTGCGAAAGTTTACGGGTTTCGCACAAGATTTTGATATTGAAGACTACTCCGCCGTTATTTTAAAAAAATTTAACATACCCGATTTAATCTGTTTAGCTAATTTTTTACAACTAGAAACAAATGGAACTGCCGAAGAACTTTGTAATAATATTTTGTTTTCACTAGCTGATTTATCCGCTTTTCATAATAAATTAAATACACGAGATGTAGAAGAATGCCCCCGCGGGATGCAGAAAATTCCTTTGCTTCCCCACTTTCTACAGACAGGAAATCGGCTGACGCATAACCAAATTAATGAGTCAGCTGTTCCCTCTATTTCGAAAAACGATTTATCGTGGCTTTTTGTTAAAGATTTACTTCTAACTCTTCGTTCTTTCAGTGCAGATGACTCATACTCAATTGAACATTTTTTTTTCTGATGTGGAGGAAAATTTAACGTTTTGCCCAATAACCGAACAACAAAAAATTGTTTTTGTAAAACGGCTTTTTTGACAGGAACTGCAAAATTATTTATTCAATCTCAGCGTGGTATAAACTCTTACAGTTGTATAAAAACATTACTTATTCAGGAATTCGGAAAAAAAAAAATTAAATCAAGCTCAATTGCATAAGGAATTACAACATAGAAAAATGCGGCCTAATGAAACGGTATTCCAATATTTAGTCGCTATTCGGGAATTAGCGAATCGAGGTCAAGGGTTTCTCGACGAAACTTCAATTATGGAATATTGTATTAATGGAATCCCCGATTCTCCTTCAAATAAGCTAATATTATATGGATGTACAACAATTCAGGAATTTAAAGAAAAATTAGGAATTTATGACAAAATATTTCAAAATAAAAGCAAAAATCACTCTTATGATACGTCGCGTAGTCCAAACTTTAGTAGCCAACGCCGTGATGTTGAAAGTACACTTCATAAACATCGAAATGATAGATATCCAAAATTCAATGCACCAAAGCCTAATTCAAAATTTGAGAATAAAAATTTCAGAGATAGGAATCACGTAACTTGTTTTAATTGTTCGGGATCCGGTCATATTTCTAAATTTTGCCCAGATAAACATCGTGGTCCAAAGTGTATATTATGCGAAAATTTTGGCCATAAATCTGATGCTTGTCCTCAAAAAAATATCCCTTCTTCTAATAATGTTGATGAAATTACCCCATTAACTACTATGTGTAAAGAAGTTAAAATTTTATCTAAAAAAATATTATCTTTAGTTGATACCGGAAGTCAAGTAACCTTAATGAAAGTGTATGGAATCAATTAGGCTCCCCTTCTTTAATAAATAGTGGTAATATACTAACTGGTTTTGGCCTTTCAAAAACTCATGTAATTGGTTCGTTCAACTCAACTGTTTCAATTGACAACCAAGACTTCCTTGTTAAAATTAATGTTGTCCCCAACCACTCAATGAACTTTGATATTATTATTGGTTGTAATCTAATTAAACAAGCTAATTTGACTATCACCCCTGATAGTGTTATGTTTTCTAAGCTACAAAACGAAGTATCCGACGCTTCTCCACAACCATTTGTTTTCGCAATTTCTGACGACATTCCTAAATTTGATATTGGCCCTGAAATTCCAAAACAAACTCGTAATGATGTTGAGGCATTACTCGTATGTTATAGGCCGAATAAAATTAAAACGACGGATATTTAGTTAAGCATTACCGTGACGGACGACAAACCAATTTATCATTCTCCAAGACGGTTACCTTTTACTGAACGTGATATAGTAGATAAACAAATAGATGAATGGATACAAAATGGTGTTATTGAACCATGTTCATCTGCTTATGCTAGCCAAGTCCTAGTAGTCCGCAAAAAGACGGCAGTCCACGAGTCTGCATTGATTTTCGAAAATTAAATCGTGTGTTAGTTAAGGATCACTATCCTCTGCCCCTCATTGAGGATATTTTAGATAAACTTCAGGATACTAGAGTTTTCAGTACCATTGATTTACGTAATGGTTTTTCCATGTGCCTGTTAACAAACAGAGTCGCCCATATACCTCCTTTGTAACACAAAATGGTCAATTTCAGTTCCTTAAAATGCCTTTCGGACTCTCTACATGCCCTTCAACGTTTTATCAATACAGTTTTTCGTGACTTAGTTGTTCAAGGAATTGTTCTCCCTTACATGGATGATATAGTTATCCTTGCTAAAAATGAATCTGAGGCTATTGAGAGACTCAAAAAAGTTCTTCAAGTGTCCAGTGATTACGGATTGGAAATAAATTTTGATAAATGTCAATTTCTGCATAGGAAAATTGAATTTTTAGGCCATATTATTGAAAATAATAAACTTTTTCCTTCCCCTTCTAAAACTAAATCAGTTGTCAATTACCCCGAACCAAAAACAACTAAAGAAGTTCAACGTTTTTTAGGTCTCACTGGATATTTTCGTAAATTTATCCCTGCTTATTCTGTAATTGCTAAGCCACTTAGTGATCTTTTACGTAAAGATACTCCTTTCAATTTTGATGTAAAACAAAAAGCTTCCTTTGACGAGTTAAAACGTTTGCTCTGTCAGAAACCTGTCTTAGGTATATATCGACAAAATTGTGAAACCGAAATACATACTGATGCATCAATCGACGGACTTGCTGCTGTTTTATTACAAAGATTCCCCGATGATAATTCCTTACATCCTACATATTACATGTCTAGAAAAACGTCCGAAACGGAGAGAAAATATACCAGCTACGAACTCGAAGTTTTAGCAATCATAGAAGCTCTCAAAAATTTAAAGTGTACATTTTAGGAATGCCTTTCAAAATAATTACTGATTGTAATGCATTTACAAAAACTATGAGTAAGAAAGATCTAAACACACGAATCGCGCGTTGGGCCCTGAATTTACAAGATTATGATTACACCATTTTACATCGCTCTGGCTCACAAATGGCCCATGTCGACACTTTAAGTAGAATACAGGTTTTAACAAACCAGTGTAATGATTCTATTGTGCATAGGAAAAGAATCTCAAGAGCTGGACCCACACATTCTTTCCATAAAAGCTCTTCTTCAAAAGGGTCCATATGATAACTACTGTATTAAAAATAATATACCATATAAATTTATTGACGGTGCCGAAGTCCTTGTTATTCCCGACGAGATGCAGCATCACTTTATCGAAAATGCTCACGACAAAGGACATTTTTCAGTTAAAAGAACTCTAGAACATATAAAAAATAAATATTTTATACCGCAACTTCAATCCAAAATTGAAAAATATATTTCTAATTGTGTAACATGTATATTGAAAAATAAAAGTCTGGTAAACAAGAAGGATTTCTCCATCCTCTTGTCAAAGATGATATACCACTAAATACATACCATATCGATCATCTTGGTCCTTTAGCAACTTCAAGTAAAAACTACAAATTCATTTTAGCTGTCATTGACTCTTTCACTAAATTTGTTTGGTTATACCCCACAAAAACTACATCTACTTCTGAGGTAATAAAAAAATTAGACATTCAAAAAACTACATTTGGAAATCCTCGTTTTCTTATCACTGATCGTGGAACTACTTTCACTTCTGACGAATTCCACACCTATTGTTCGGAACAAAAAATTACACTTCACCATATTACTACAGGTTTGCCACGTGCTAATGGTCAAGTAGAACGCATTAATCCAGTGCTTCTCAAACTTTCAATACTGGCGCCCCTTTATCAATCACAATTTTTATCGCGCCCCCCTTATACATTAATAATGTACTGAATGCAATAATAATGCACTTTTTTTTTACGCTAAAGCAATAATCTTAATTATATACCGTACAAATTCATGACATAAGTATTAAATTTTGTATATGTTGCTTTTAAGCAAAAAAAATATTAAGTAATAGGATAATTATGTTATTTTTCCTTTCTCTAATTTTTAAATTGGAACATATTGCAAAATGCGGTGGCTGCTTAGAAGACAAAATATAGATATCAGCTTTTTTTAGAAAGAACTCAGTGGGTCAATTTCTAATCATAAGCATTCCTTTGAAAAATTTGCTGTGTAAGACAAGCCCATGGAAGTCGCTAATACTTATTAAACTTGTTCTTAATTTAGCATTAATTAATTAGTTATAAAATACTCTGTGCAGCACTGATACATTAAAAGTATACCGGCTGAAGTACCCGCTCTTTGCACGAGTTCATTTATAAGAAAATAAAACATTATTGATATAATCGCTGAATTTTAAGGAGAGTAAAGCCAAATGCGCAACAATGTTTACAAAAAAGGTAAAATGATTTTTTAAAATCGTTGCTCAAATTATAATTAGTTTTAAGTGAACTGTAATTTTAAGCCTCACAGAATTAGCATTTAGAATTGATGTTGAATAATGAACAATAATATAAAATTCCGATGAAAAATAATTGTATTATTTTTAATATTTAAAGTGAAAAGACTTCAACATGTTTTAAACCTGGAGCAGGCACGCACTTGATACTAATGGTCGAGTGGGGTTATTGAGCCACCCCAATCTTTTTTTAATAATTATTTTTATAGTACACAATAAAAATCGTAATTCCAGTGAATAATTTAATTAAGAGAAAATATACTCACCTACTTTCAAGAACACAGAAAATATTTCGGAAAAAAGTTATCACACCGGAAACTCAGTCAAAACAAGTACCTTAAGATTGTAAAAAACGTTTGTCACTCCCAAAAAAGAGGGAGATGTGACAAATATATTTTAGTTCACACGTTAAGACTGTCAAACAGGAGGATAGTGTCAGAGCCATTGGTAACAATTAAACAGTTTTGCCAGAATTACCGATTTCGTGCACTCTGTGATCGGCGTGCCAGCTCCGGAATAAAAGGGTATTCATTACAATATGGATGTTCAAAAAATTATGTAAAACGTTTTTCATTATGCTTTTTATATGTTTGGGAATAACTCATAGAAATAAATCTTGGCCAAGTAATCCTTCAAAGAGCTCTCTGTGCTTTTCAAAAATCATAAAAATATTTTACAAGGAAAAAATCGCAGCAGAGATAGTTTATTTGCAACTTCCCTAAATGAAAAAACAAATACATAAGAGCAGGGATGTAACTAACCGTACAAGTAAGTTCGAAGGTCAAACCGCAACAACTACATTCTGCTGCCTACAGCTGATGACAATAATGTAACAGTGATGAATATTTTATCTTCCTAAAATTTTTTTTTTTTTCGATTATGGGTCTGGGTTTTGTTTTTTCTCATTTTGGTTTGAAAAGAAACCGTAATAAAAGTAGAAGCTTTAATTTTTTATGACGTAATATCGCAGATATATAAATTATATCAGTGTAAATGTGTATTTTTTTATTATGTCAGAAAGTATTTTGTTTTACTTCTCATTCCAGTAAATAAATTTTTTTAATCTTTTATTTTCGATATGCTCGCGCCCCCCTTGTATGTTTATCGCGCCCCCCAGGGGGGCGCGCCCTACAGTTTGAGAAACACTGCATTAATCGAACAATTATTCCTGTCTTATCTAAGATGTCAGAAGACGATCCCACGAAATGGTTCAAACATGTTCCTTCACTACAAGAAGTCTTAAACTCAACATTCCAACGAAGCATTAACACCACTCCTTTTGAATTACTCTTTGGAACACAAATCAATAACAAGACTGATTTGCGCATTCAACAATTAATCGACGAACAACTACAACTCGAATTTAATGAAAACAGAGAACTCCTACGTAAAGCGGCAAAAACGCAAATACTTAAAGTGCAAAATGAAAACAAAAAGTCTTATAGTCTTCGACGAAAATCTCCTTATTTATACAGTGTTAAGGACTTAGTTGCTATTATAAAAACGCAACAAGGACCTGGACAAAAACTCTGCAATAAATTTATCGGTCCATATAAAATAACACAAGTAAAACCTAACGATACCTACAACGTTGAAAAATGTGGAAATTTTGATGGCCCAACCAAAACAAGTACTTGTGCCGAATACTTGAAACCATGGCCTAACAAATGAATGTTACATTATGAACGCAAACTTTTACTTTAACATTTTTTTTTCGACATTATCATCATACTCAAGATTGCTTTGTATTGTTTGTCTTCTTTCCATCTGTATACCTATTTTTTTTATTCTTTATTATTAGTTTTGATTTTCTGATACATATTTGTCTGTTTTAATAATTGTTTTATTTGTAAGTTTATTTCCTCTAGCTTTTCAGTTTTATTTCATGAAATTTTGAAATACACTGCATTTTACATGCGAGGACGCATGCTTGGTCATGATGGCCGATGTAGGAATGGATGTGCACATATCGTATCCCTCCTATATTCATTAATGACGTAATGCCAAGAGAGCGCCACCTATCTGACAAGGCGGTTCGAGGACAACGAGTAAACCAGACTGGAATAGAACGATTGCGCGGGAGACGACCGAGAGAAGCGACGGCGATGAGACGATGACGAGGGCGCTGGAACGAAACGCCTCGTGGAATCCAACGATCTAATGATGTTTCGATTACTTTTTACTAACTTTTAGCCCTCCCTTGTAAATAATTCCCCTTAATAAATGTATATTTAACTCAATCTGGCCGTTGTCACTCTCTCTCTCTCTCTATATATATATATATATGTATGTATCAATTTCCTGCACTGTAATTTGAAATACATCGCTTTATTAAGTTTCGCATTCACTCAGCATGTGAAAGTATATATGTCGAAGTGAGTAATGCCAGGGACCGTTATTTCGTCTTTCGAAACCAATTCGATTGGGTAGTAGTGAATAATTCATGACAGCAATGGATCAAGTACTTATTGATTGGCAATGGGAGTAAACAAGGTATGCTTTCATGGAAAGTTATGTAAAATTGCAACAGCTGTTAGTTAGGAACGAGGGGAATTAGAAAGGTGTTCTCGTCAAAGCCTCAACTGAATTGAAATGATATGTTCATAGAAGCAATTGAATTGAACATTTGTTCATAGGAACGTTGAAATGCGAGGATGGGATCAAATAGGATGTGCGAGGAAAATATTGTTTAGAATTAAAAATAATTTTATTTATGTTAGGAATATATATATATATATATTTTGTGAAAAAAAACTAGGAATAGAGGGATTTTTTGTCAAAATAATACATAGAAAGTATAAAATATTTTTTAAAAAGAATATTACTTTACTTAAAGTATTTTTTATCTTTCTCTTAAAAAAAGACAATTATTAAGAATTAATTTAATTTTAGAAACTTTTAAACAAAAGTAAAAGCAAAAATGAAGGAATCTTCGTAATTATTAAAATTTCTCCAACAAGTAGCATCCCACAGTTGAAACAGATGAGAGGATTGATACTAAATTTGGTATATGGTCTATACACGAGAATCTCTTAAGGATTTTTTTTGGGAGTTCAAAAAACTCTCCCCTAAGTTGCGCGTTGCAACGACAAAAAAATTAAAATAAAATGGCTCGCACGAAATATATAAACATTTTGAATATTTATTAGCTAATTTTTAATCATTTTTGCTGAAACTTTCATTGCAGTGGTGCTACAGTTGCTTTGTTTTTGTGTACAAATGAATATACGCTTAGTGCGTAATCTGTACTGAGCCCTTGTAATGTCGAAGTAAAAGTTGTTTCCAATAATTTCAAATGTTTCAAAATTCAATTATTTCAAAATAAAATACGTTATAAAAATTTCTACACATTTAAAAATATAGAACATGGTACATGAAAATTTTATGCTCGACTTTACTTAAAATAGTAAAGATAACTGAAAAACATACAATCACCATAATTTCCAAAGTAGCTCTTTTCTAAACGTTTCAAATACGATGATTGAAGACTTTTGACACTTTGATTTTGCAAGTGATGCACTACATTTCTTACACATGAAGACTTAACACCATTATTTATTTTTAACACTCTTAATATTTTTAGCTTTGTAATGCTATTGGTAATGAATGATGGATTTATTAATGTTTGATTTTATTCACAAAATTTTCTTTTTCTGACTAACGAATTTTTTGACTGCATATTTTTCACATTTTTTGTTGCAGAAAGCACTGGCATTTATCAGGAACAACATGTCGGAAGTTTTCTTTTTTTAAAAAGACGATTTTTCTTTTCATACGGTTGATTCAACACAAAAAGTTGAAACAATTTCCCTTCAGACGGCTATTCCCTTTCGTACAGAACAAAGCCAAGCAAATAAAATAGGAAATAACTCTGTATTTGATTGAAGGCATTTCGTTTTTAAGGTATCATTTCTGCTTTGAATTGCGGCACCATTAAGGAAGAAATATCTTGTTGATTAGAAGTCCACATTTATTTAGTTGCGTTAAAACACGAAACAAATATAAAACAAGCAGCAACAGGAAAAACATCCCACGCGTGGTTTACAGGACGTATGAGGGGGGGGGGAATTTTTTGTTCTGTCAAGGGATAGTCGCCTGTTTACAGTTTTGACCACAAGCAGAAACTGTTAAAATCATAACATTCCTGATAAAGGATTTTGTAATTGACACGAATACTTGGGTGATGCAAGCTTGCATTCTCCTGTATTTTTTTTTCTTTCGAAAAATTTTAAACTTCGGTATTATGAAAAGTAATTTTTATAAGATCAAGGGTAAGATTGCATTTCGAAATATGGGCCATAAACACGAATTAATTGAAATCGATAAGTCTAAGTACAACATAATAGAACTGTTGATCGTTTTATATGAGATTATTTTCAAATCACTGAAATAACAAGTAATGATCATAAAAAAATCAAGACAAAACAATATTTATTATAAACGTGTGCGGCAAAATGGCTACATTATATTTTAATAAATAATTATGCCGTGCGGAGTCGGTTAAATGTTTTCCTTTTAGAAAATATTGCAGAAGTACTATAGTTCATTGTCAATGGTCGACTGTAAATCGTGCATTTTTAATAAATATACCCAGAAAAGTTTATGATGAAAAAATTCATTAATTAATATCTTTGAATCATTTTTATATTTTTCCTACACTAATAGCTCAAATCTTTTTATAAGAATCAGCCCTCTTTTTACTATATATCAAGAACGGAGAATTAATGAACCGTTTACAATTTAAGAAAAAGCAGCAGAAATATATGAAGTCTTATCAGGTAACAAAAATACTAGCAAAATGATAAACAATATTAGAGATGCAAAAAATATAGGTGTATTTAACCTTTGGGGAAAAACAGTTTCTAGATATAACTCATATGTTTGCAATTTATACATACACACACACACATATATATATATATATTTATATATGTAATAATTCCCTCTAGTATCCTTTTAAATAATCTTCTTTAAATAACTTTTAATTCTTTGGTTCAAAACTAACGCGTTAATCTTAATCATAATTGAATAGTAACATTGCATCAGAAATCTCGTTCCCGTCCGCTCTAACCAATCATATTTCCTGTTACAAAGGAGTCACGCGATCTTCACTGCCGGTATAAAAGAGAAAGTCGTTTGTGCTCATTCTTCTTTGTCTGTTTGCATTCGCATGTAATCGCCGCTGCCTGCTTTCGCCTGTGTGTTTTTGTGCTGTTCAGTTTAATGCATGTTGTTTGAAATGCCCTGCTACAAGAAATAGTAAAAAGTAGTAAGTCTCTTCAAGTATGCTCCGACAGCAAAAACATAATTTTTAATATTTAAGAAAAAATGTATTCGACGTATAGGGTATTTCATATATATATATATATATATATATATATATATATATACATATTGCAAAAAAATAAAAAATAGTGTAAAAAGGCTTATTGATATCCGATACTTACGAAATTAAAAAAAATGAAAGTGAGAGCTTATAAAAAGTGACTCATTAATTTGTTTTACAAGGGTCAATGGTTTTTCAATACATACACGAACCTGTAATTGTTCTAATCATCAGTATGAAGCTCAATTTCAAAGAATTTTTCGCCTTCGATTCTAAGCCGCATTCGGCTTTCAGTACTCTTAACGTTGGAAAAAAAGTGCGGTCGAATAAATACGTATATGGAATTTTGAGATGAGCTGACTCGAGAAGGAAATGAAATCTAAGAACCAAAGCCTTCTTACTCACTCCGGATAATTGTGTGCTATTCGCATTGAATTCAGAATGGAATTAACCAATTTATATGTATGTGACAAGTTGAAAGGTTTTGAATAAAATGGAAAGAGGTCTTCAATTTAATGTAGGGGAAAGTAGGAAGGGGTGAATAAGTAACTTTTCTAATTAACATTGACAGCATATAACTATTACTAATATAAAAGTCTTTTTAATTAGTTTATGATTGTTGTTGAAAAATTTGGTTTTATAAAGACAAAATCATTCATTTATAAGTACAAGACACCGTAATATTGAATAAACTATCTACAAAAATTCTTAAGATAAATCTTTCTGTCTATCAATTCTTATCAACGATTTTTTTTAAATGTGATTATTAAAAAGAATCATGTGTAATATCAAATATAATTGAAACTTCTTAAAACGAGCTCTGGGCGTAAAATATGCTAATTGCCCGCATATCAAAATTAATGTGTTGAAATTATCTCTCCCCCTCTCTCTTACTATCAATCATTCTCAAATTCAAACTTGAAAGCAAAGCAAGGGGAAAAAAAAGAAAAGAAATCCACTTCGAAATTTTAATAAAAAACAAGATAAATATTTTAAGGATGTGCACATTTCATGGGTCGACTTACCATCACTTTATTACTTTAAAAAAATTCTTTTTTTATTTGAATTCCTTTTTAACACTTTGAAATGTTATAAATTATTGAATAATAAATTTTGAAACCATCCACTAAAGGTAGATTTAGTAAGCTAAGACTGACAAACATTTTGCTTTATTGATAAGTATATATATATATATATATATATATATATATATATATATATATATATATATATATATATATATATATATATATATATATATATATATATATATATATATATATATATATATATATAAGAATGATTTGAAGTTTCTGTCCTTGCTAAAATTGTTGAATGATTTTTCTGTAAATGTTTGAATAACGTTCAGAAAAGAATCAATGAAAGAATGGGAAAAACAGGGTGATTTCTCGTTTACCATTTTTTTATTGGTTTTCAAATGACTTTAAATCCAACTTTCTGGAAACCACCTTTGAATTGATTGATGAGATTTGAGAAGGGTGTAATTTTGATGAATGGAGCCACAAAGAGCCTTATAATTCATTTCCTTTCGAAAAAACCTTTGAGCGCAGCGCGAGATAAATGAATGTCACTTGTAAGACATCAACGCTCGCTCCCTTCCAGCGGATAATTTACATGCGGAATTGATTTATGTGTAAGCCTTTTAATTACGCTAATTATACACTGTTGCCGAAACGAAATAATTAAATGAGCAACACAAATGAGAGTAAGTTGTTTACTTGATATTTTTAGGAGCACTTGAAGATGCTTGAAAACTGAATAATCAATCAGCAGCTCTTTCAAGAAGTGTGAAACAGTGTTCCGAAAAGGTAAGTGATATTTTCTCTCTTTTAGTCATCTATTTAAATTAGATTTAAAATTAATCACACATACATTTAGCTCGAAAGAGAAATGATTACATTTTTGTCAATAAATTATTCACATTTTATGTTTGTTGTCTTTAATTATAATGCTGTTAGTATTTCTTAAGAAAAGAATGAAGAGGGGTTCTTCAAAGTTAATGGCGATCAAAAAAATTTGAATTAATCCATTCATATTACGGCTTATATAAACCAGGGTTTACAGATTGTGTGTTTAGAATTTTCTTTTCTCTCCAGTTGAATTTTAATGGTAATTTTTTTGAAGGTATTTAATTTATGATATATTTTTTTAAATATTGTTTTTGTTTCAATTTTTAGTCAGAAAGCAAAAAACTTTCATTTTCTGTATAAATAGAAACAAATGGTGTGACTGTTTAAAGGAAGAAATGCAAGTAGAAGAGCTTAAAATTCCCATTTTTCGAGGAAAGTACCGATCTCAAGTAAGAATGAAAAATATGAAGAGAGAAAAAATAACAAACACACTTTATGATAAATTGATATATATCTAATGCAATAGTAATATTCATTGTCTTCTTCAACGATTTATGTTGATGATAACAACTACAAATACGGAATGTTTAATGTAAAGGAAACAATAACTCTGTATTTAAGTTTATATATAGTAATACGAGTCCACACTATATAAAAGCTTCAATAGTAGTTAAAAGTGAATGGTATCTTCAACATTGTAAACTCTTATTGCAATCTATAGTGTGGTAAGCAAATATTTCCTTCTCAAAACAAAAAGCCAAAAAAAATGACTACTTTACAGAACATATGTCAAAAAATGTATAAAAAGAGTTAGACAAAGTTGCATTATATTCAGCAATTAAAAGTTATATTAAATCTATTATAGTTGAGTTTTTTTAATAAGTCCTAAATGCAAATTTCCATCAAAAACACTAAGTCTCGTATTACCTGTAATTTAGATATACTCCAAATCCCCCTGGAATAGAAGCTGTCAAATTTCTTACTCGAGAATACTATGGCTTATTCGTGTACGCTGTTCCAACAGGATTCAAATCGGACTTTGTATTGGTCAATCGAGAATTAATATTTGAATTATTTTGCGCATATAAAACTAGGCTGTAGGGATGGTCTCATTATTGTGTTGAAAATTGTGCAGTGGACTAGATAAAGTTTTCTAAAAGGCTAAAGAAACCAACCTTTGGTGCCTGTGTGTGATGTTGAGAGTTTTGTCGACTTTAACGCATTACCACAGATTGTCTATCGTAGCATAACGCATTTTAAGCTGTCAGTGAAGTACCATCTCTCTTCTGACTAAAACCACGAATCTTGCCAATAATACTCCTATATACTTGGCCTATGCAGTTAACATCTTAATACTGTTAAAAATAACTACCTGTGTATGATAAACAACATTGAGTTCATTGCAATCTTTGTATTATACGCACTGTCATCCAAACTGTTTGCTTATTATGTTTAGAAATAATATATACCTTGAACTTGTATGGGTCTATGAATCATATCTGCTGATAGTGAGAGTCAATAAGTTTTTTAATGGGGCTGCGGATTGGTATTTTTACCATTGGAGACCTAGTCAATTCCCCAAGAGTGCTGCACCCTATAGGCCAGGCATGTCAAACTCATTTGATATCACGAGCCACATGAACTGTTTTATATTAAATTGCGGGTCGTATGTTTTCAATGTTCCCAAAATTAATAAAACAGGATTTTTAGAATGATTATATTCTATATTTATAATACTCTGTGTATTATATATTATATATGCATAATCGTTCGATATTTCATTTTATTTTTTAAACTACATGTGTTTTGTATTGTTTTATAAAAAAATAAATAAAAGTTATTATACGAAATACACAATTCAACTTTAATTTTAGAAGATATTTGACATTTTTTTCTCAAAGCAAGTCATCACAATTTGGTTAAACATATTGAGCTGATGTAATTTTTAAAAAATGATGATAAATGTTGATTAAAGAAAATGGTTGCTTGCATAAATGTTTCCGAACATAGCCTTATACGCGCAACAAATTATAACATTTTAAGAAACCGATCTACAGATGGATATGTATAAACATCTAGAGTTTTTGCTTCAGCAAAGAATCCCAATAGATTTCAATTAATTCCATTTGTAACTTTTCATCAACAATTACAATATCGATAGATAGAGGTGAAGTTAAGAAATGAAATTGTAATTCAAAATTCTAAAAATCAGAAAATATTCAATTGAATTCCATTTCTAACAATTTAATTTGGTGAAAATATTCTGCAAATTTTAATTTAAGTGATTTAATCAATAGATTTTTTAAAACTTTTAAAATGAGACCAAGTTTTCTTTTTCTGTTTGAGAGCGTTAATATTATCAAATAACATTGTAATAAAAGGATTTTTGCCTTGAAGCTTAAGCTAAGTTTGCCTGTAATATCAATTGAGAAAGGCAGGTGCTTCACCCAATGTTCATGTTTTGTTTCAGCACTTTCATATTTTTTTTGTTTCCAAGAAAATAATGATTTCATCCAGCAATTTAAAAAAATCGTTTTAACACTTTATGAGTCGAAATCCATCGAACTTTCGTGTAATATGGTTGATCGATAAATTCACATTCTTTTTCTTCCTTTAATGAAGCAAATCGACACGATGCCAAAATCTACATGCTCGAATAAAGTTTACAATTTTACTGACTATTTTAAAACATAACCAGTAAATCCGAGTACAGTACTTTCTGTGGAATACAATGAAAAGTTTCAAAATTACTATTACCATGCTGTTTGCTTGCTTCTTTTTATCTTGCAACTCCTTTAGTAACACTAGTCATGGTAAGTGCTCTATCAGTTGTAAGACAAAACACATCTTTTCCAAGGATTACTTACACTACATCAAGATTTCCAAAAGTGCATAAAAAACATGTGTTACGCATAATACATGATTTGATTCGACTATAACTCTCGACTATTTCATCACCTCTACTGGTTATAGAATTTCAACTTAAAATTACACTTTTAATTTTTTTTTACTTGTGCTGTACATAATACCGTATTTATTCGAATCTAAGCTGCCATCTGTTCTAAGCGACACCCCAAATTATCACAAGTTATTGTGAAAAATGAAAAATAGTGTAAAATGGTTTACTAATGTCAAATTATACGAAATCAAAATAAATTTAAAATGAGAAATATAAGAGATGAATCATTTGTTATTTTATCAGTATTGCAATTTCATACGGGAACTCGTAAATGCTCTAAATACCTCATCCAACAAATTTCTTTCCCTTCGATTTTCAGCCGCACTCGATTTTCCAAAGCATTAATATTGGAAAAAAAGTGCGGCTTACATTCGAGTCAATACGGTAATTCCTCCACTTTAATTAAGCATTCACGAATCAATTCTTCTTTATTAAATGGTTTCGTCCTGCTTGCGATTAAAAGTGATGATATATAGTTTTTATAAATACTACAGTGGTATTGTCTTGAACAAATTTAGGTAGCAGCGGTAGCTTAGTGGTCAAGACAACGGATTTGAGTCATGAGTTCGGACCTTGGACCACTGAAGATCCGCAATGCAGAGTTGACTGATGCACGTTAAATATGTTGAGATTCAAACATCCTCCCGTTGGTGTGGTGTGGAAGTTAGGAGAGGGGGTGCTAGCTCAGGTATCGTCGTCACTTGAGCATGGTTCACAATAAAGAGGTTCGTGGCCAAACTCCCGTGAGTAGCTGAACAATTCGTCTTTCGCTCGCTCTCACTCCCTAAACAAATTTAGTGAATACATTTTTTTCTTGAATTGATTTCAGTTCCGACAACTCGTCTTGACAAAGTTTCACAGCCAATTGGTCAGGGTTTATTTTCTGCGTCCTTTTAAAATTACATTCCTTTGTGACCGAATGACAGTTTTTACATAGCGGGCACAATATTTTATTCTTGTTTTGTGCATAAAAATATCCCATTTTTCTTGAAAATTATGATATCTTTTCTTACTCTGTTCTTGAAGTTTGATTACAGTTTTATTAAATAACTTTTTTTATTTTCATATAAATAAAAATAAAAATCCACTTTCATTCACAAACGATTGAGTAAGCACTGCGCTTGGTCATCTTTAAATGTTAAGAAAATAAATCTTCAATGGCCTCTGACGTCACTGATTCACCTCTCACTGATTGGACATTTCAAAGAGAAGTTCCTCGCACGATGAATCGTATAATAGCGAATAATATGCATAAATGCATTCAAGAACTTAATAAGAATTAATTTATTAGAGTAACATTAAATGAAAAAATTTAATAAAATTTAAAAATAATTTTCATTTAAAGGCTATTTTTAGAATTAAATAGGATTTTTTAAAAAAACAAGAATAAATAACAGGTTAATATGTTGTAAATTTTTTAAAAGTGTTTACCAGAAATAAATTTTAAAATAAAAAAAGAACTTAAAAATTGATATTAAAAATTTTGTAAAATGTCTTTGCGGGTCGCAACTTATGTATTGGCGGGCCGCGTATTTGACATGCCTGCTATGGGCGATACCAACTGTCGCAAGTAATTTTGACGCTCAGTTTCCTTCCCAGAGGGATACACCTGAGCTCTCATGATGTAAACTTGTTTTAGGAATTTAATTTGGCCAAGAGCACCTAAGCCAAACAGGCACTCAAGGGATCTTTTACAAACCGCATAATCATACGACATGGACGCTGTCGATTTTCTGCATCATGAAAATCCACCGACTTGGGCCGGGGTTGAACCCGCAACGTTAGGTGCAGAAGGCAGTGACAAACCAGTTACTCCTCCCATCTGGCGAGAGTCAATATGGGCTTTTACTTATAACTTGCTCTACATCCATTCATTACGTAATGACCAGTCTTTTAATTTTTATGCTATTTCTTTTATGTATAACACTTAACCTTCTTGATCAGTATTTGTCTCGATGAGACATCACCTATTGGATGATGCCTCAATGGCACCTACAGATCCTTCTCAGTAGATAGGCTCTTGAAAAAGTTTCAATATCCAAAATACTTTTCCCTTCCGATGTTTCCGTATTCTGCATAGTTCTTCAAAACTGATCTCTGATGCTTGTAGGACCTTAAATAAATAATGATATTGGATGGAAAACTTAAGTACTAATGAAAGATTCATTCTTTCTTGATTGTTTTTGAATTTTTGTCAGCCTAAATTTTACTTTTCTTTCATAGTTAAACTTGCATTACGAATAATAGTTTTGTTTGACAAATGTTTTCAGTAAGTTTCAATGATCTTTTTTTTCAAAAATTCATATTTTAATTTTAAGAAATAATTTTATCAATGTCTAAATTTTTTGTGGTACACTGTATATAATGCATTAGTCAAAGGAGAAAAAAAACAAAAAAAGATTGAACATTGTAGTTTTTCCAAGTAAATTAAAGAGTTAAGTATAAATCACTAATAGGCTATGATTATAAATAACTGTCATAGGTATGCTGCATATATATATAGATAGATTACCAATAGCACACATACTAATGTAAGTCTCATCTGTTAAGTTTAAAACAAATATTGGTGTGAAGGTTCTATTAACGTCTCACTATAAAGCTAAACGAGAGCTATTGTCGACGGACCTTGCAATTTTGAAGCAAGGTCAAGTGACGAGGATGACATCTGAGCTGGTACCCTATCTCCTAACTTCCACGCCACACCTAGGAGAAAACGTTTGAGTCTCGGCATATTTAACGCGCAACAACCCTTCTACACGGTGCGTCTTCAAACGGCGCTAGGCACGAACTCATTACACGCCCCAGCTATAAGTTTGTGACCTTGACCACTAGGCTCCCACAGCCATCATAAATTATTGGAGAAAGAAACATTCCATTCATAGAACATTAAAAACAAAAATTTATAACATAAATATGATGTTTATGCTTTTAATAGATGAATTTATTTTAGTATTCGTATCCATTAAATTTTTGCAAAAAAAGACAATAAATCTTGCTACACAAGAAATTCCAACGAGGATAAATTGAGAAGTTCTTCTCACTTACCAAGACTTTTCAAATTGCATTTTTTTGGAAACATTTTTTTCATACTTTTAACAATTTCTTGATGTTTTTCTGAGTTAGTACATGTACATGAACTATACAACACAAGTATGATTTTAACAATGAAAAAATTATTTTTTAATACCGATATATACTGTCTAAGCAAATGGATACTTGACAACGAAGTGTTGAATCAAAAACTAATGGAGTGTTTAAGGAATTTATAAGTCTTATATATATATATATATATATATATATATATATATATATATATATATATATATATATATATATATATATATATATATATATATATATATATATATATATATATATATATATATATATATATATATATATATATATATATATAATCTCTAAATATACTGGTGCAGCATTCAAATCTACCTAAAAATATATTTAGTATAGAAATAAAAATCTAGAAGTTTCTCAGATATACAGAAATAGTTTGATTTTACAGTTATTATTGGAAATTTTATGCAAGTGTATATTTTCAAAACAACTGTAGTACTACATGAAAAAGAGCACTTAAGGTGTTCAAGTTGAACATAAAGAACTGCTTACCATCTTTTGTGAGATAATCTATATTTCCGTTGCACAAAGCTGTTATTCAATTCAAGGTGAATTAGATATTGATCGAAAGAGAGAAACTTCATAGCTTAAATAAAGATGATACAGAGGATGGAATAGCATATCGCCCTTATGGATATGTTTGAAAAGTACACGGCTACTTCATGAATGAATAACTTCACCAAATTACTTCAGTTTCTCCATTATTTCGCACAGTTTGAGGAGATCCCTGGTAACTTACAACTTAGAGTTCACCTGAAACCACACTTTACAAAATAAAATATGACCTAGAGAAACTTTTAGATAGATTGGTTGTAACTAGGATTATAGCAGTTTTAAAAAGGTTGTTACTAGGGTCACTACTAGTGTAAAGTTGAAGACAACTGACAAAAGTCGGACGAAGCTTAAAATTTCTCTTGTAAAATGTTTACTTCTTAAATCATAGTTACCGAGTTATTCTTTATTACGTTAATTTATACACTGAAAAAATATTTTAATGAAATACTTATTAAATTATAGTTGAATTCATTTTGAGGAAATATAAAGATTTTAATCGAATTCAGTATGTTCCTTCAGTTATGTGTGTGTGTTATACACATTTTTTATCCCATGTAATGAACACACAATAAAAATGTATTTTTGGTAATACGAGGGAATATGTTTGCTCTCAAATTACTGAAGGATGTGTATGTAGAAATCTTTTATAAGAAGTTACACTCGAAAATGAATGATCAATGATTTTAGTTTTAAAAGATATATAAAATAATTACGACATTTTTTAGCCTTATATTTAGTATTACGGTATTTAAGTTCATTAATATTTTAAAATTAGCTCATATTGCAAAAAAAGTAGGAAAGTAATATATTTATTAAAAAAACCTATAAACTAACCTTAGGTTTATCACTTATTTAATAAATTAAAATTACTGTTGGACCTCTATATAATGAAGTCGCTAAATCCCGAAAAAAGTTCGTTATATGGAAAATTCGTTATATAGAGATTTATCTTTCAATTTTCTTCATAAACCACATAAAACAAATTTTAAATTTATAGACACCATATATTAAAAAAAGTAATTAATCACACCTTTTCGTAAATTAATATATATTTTTTTTATATATCTTACCTATAAAAAAAGAAAAACTGCAAGAAAAGTTTCTTGACGCCTTTATCCACCTCCTGAAGAATTGATTTTTTTTTCTTTGATCCTCAAGAACTTATGTTTTGACATTTCCGAGCTACAAGAAACAAAGTTACCAGAACGACTGATCAATAACACAAATGAATGGAGACTAGTTCAAAGACACTATACTCCACTGAGAGTGAAAGGGGATATCGAAAATGTTTCCAGTGAACTGGACAATGGAGATTGAAGGTTGCACTTCTTGGATGAAATGCCCAGAATTATATTGCTTTCGGCAAATTAGACACATAATAAAACCAGTTCAAGATTTATGACCACTCTAAAATGTGCTAAAATAGAGAAAACTTCGAAATGTCCAGAAATACTTCAAAAATATGAAAAAAAAAATTGAATCACAAGAGAAAAAGTTCGTTATATAGAAAATTAACTTCGCTATTGGGAGGTTATTTTACAAAGAAAATCGTGAAATGTTCTTGGTTCCAGGAAAAAGTTCGCTATGTAGAAAAATTTGCAATATAGAGGTTTGTTATATGGAGGCTCAACTGTATATTTAATCAGTTCATTAAAATTTTAATTTTTATCTATGCAATGAATTTTTACACGCAGACATCAAAAGGTGTTTAATTTCTGAATATTAATTTGCATAAAACATTTTGTTTTTGTTTCACTTAAGAGTTATTCATTTATTATTTTTTTTTACTTATATTCTTTAAAATTTCTACAACAAATAATTTAAGATCAAAGAACTTTTTATTTTAAGATTAAATACCTTTAAGTAAGTAGAGTATCCACAACATGTAAATTTCTTCCTATGAAACATTTTTTAAAATTTTGAGAGTAATTTCGGATTCAAGTACTAAAATCTAAATGCAACATAATGGAGATTTTACTCTATATGATCTCGGAAAAAAAATGATAACATTCAGGTAATGTAATTTATTTAATTTAAAGATCTTATAACTTAGTGAGTGAATAGTAAACATTTTCAATCATATTTCAGAGAGATGGTGATATATATGGTTAGTTGTATTTTTATGTCATAATCCCTTCTCAAATTTTCAACCTCATATTTTTGCAAATTAATGAGCCCTTTCTTCGTATCGGTCCGTAAATAATGTGTACAATTATATTTACATACTCAAACAATTACATTTTGGTAACAAAATAAAAGTGGAGTATATTATTAAAAATTATTTCTAATGAAAAGTATAAAACTATTTCATAATCATTGTGTTCGGAACAAGTAATAAAACTCTTGCCATTAGTAGATGTAACTTATTTGTAATGTAAATCGAGATTAAAATATTTAAAATAATGAGTAATTGCTTTTTTCAAGTTAATCATCACTGTGTTTAGAGGAAAAAAATTACAATTTTCCCTCCAACATGTTTTAGTCTTTTATTCATGCAGTCATTAAGAAATATACTAAAAATAAATAAAAATGTTAATACATTAATATACATTCTTATTTACGCATTAGCTTTTTTAATATTAGATTCAGTTGTTTTTACCTTGGTTTTATAAATGAAAAAAACCCTCTGTTTTACACGCACATGATGATAATGATTCCTAAATATATATATATATATATAAAGGGGTTTTTTAGAGGTATAGAACTTTAAATTGCAATAAAACAACGATGTATTATTCGATTGACATGAATTTTTTTTATTCGAAGAATAATCGTGTGGCATTACATTTTAAATATGATTTCTGCCACGGATGGCTCGGATGTAGTCCAATCTGGACGTCCAATTTTTGATGACTTTTTCCAACATTTGTGGCCGTATATCGGCAATAACACGGCGAATGTTGTCTTCCAAACGGTCAATCGTTTGTGGCTTATCCGCATAAACCAATGACTTTACATAGCCCCACAGAAAATAGTCTAGCGGTGTTAAATCACAAGATCTTGGAGGCCAATTCACAGGTCCAAAACGTGAAATTAGGCGGTCACCAAACGTGTCTTTCAATAAATCGATTGTGGCACGAGCTGTGTGACATGTTGCGCTGTCTTGTTGGTCACAGCTGCTGGACATCATGATTGTTCTATTCAGGAATGAAAAAGTTAGTAATCATGGATCTACACCGATCACCATTGACTGTAACGTTGTGGCCTTCATCGTTTTTGAAGAAGTACAGACCAATGATTCCACCAGCCCATAAAGCGCACCAAACAGTCAGTTTTTCTGGATGTAACGGTGTTTCGACATACACTTGTGGCTTAGCTTCACTCCAAATGCGGCAGTTTTGTTTGTTGACGTAGCCATTCAACCAGAAGTGTGCTTCATCGCTAAACCAAATTCACTTATGAAAATCGGGAACAACGGCAATCTCGTTTTGGGCCCATTCGACGAATCTACGCCTTGCTTGATGATCGTGAGGCTATTCATGATGAATTGCCAAACCAAACTGAGAATAAGTCACTTGACAGCTGTTAAATCGGTCGTCATCTTGGAAAGTAATGCCAACTTAAACTTCTATACCTGGAAAAAAAACACTCTTTTTTATATATATATGCTGTTAGCCATTAAAATTGCAGTACCATAAAGGAGGGATGAGATACAAACGTCAAATTCGCATGAAAGAGAAAATGCTGGGATACGCAAATTGATTGATTGATTGAATATTAACGTCGCACTGTTCAGCTACACGAGGGCTTTTGGCGACGGACCACGTAATTTTGAACCATGGTCAAGTGACGTGGACGACACCTGAGCTGGCACCCCCTCCCTCTCCTAACTACCACACCACACCAACGGGAGGACGTTTCAGCTCTCGACAGATTTAACGTGCATCGCTGCCCTACACGGCGGGTCTTTAGTGGTACTGGGCTCGAACCCGTGACAAAGCAAGCCACGGTCCGATACCTATACCACTCGGCTACCGCGGCCACCTGGGATACGCAAATGATTAGTATTTAAGTGCATTCGAACTACGCAACATGGAGTAAACGGCATCTCAAGATCTGTATAAAAAGATCTCTCCTTCAGAAATCGCATTTGAATGTTGATCGTTTGTGAGAAGATCCTGTTAACCCCTCATATAAGAAGAAGAAATGACTATCAGTACGTGCCGCTTCTCGAGTTTTTGTTTGTGTTTCCTCAATAAAACATATTCAATTTTTCGTTTTTAATGCATTTATATCACATCTACACGATTTTCATCCCATTAGGAAAATTCCTTCTTGGCACGTCACTTTTTATCATTGATCGTGTTTCACTTAGTACAAGAAGGAGAATATATTCATGTATCGTAGATAAAAATGGCAGGATCATTGACTATTGAGCCTATTGCTACTCGCACTATTCGGAATTCAGCGACTGGCTAACGAATATAGAATCGATGGCTTCAGGAAGATCAAATTGACACTGCATGATAGAGATGAGGAGTGGCAAAACTAGATGACTAGACTTAACAACAAAACTAGATGATGGAGGAATCCGTGTTTGGAGAATGCGCATGTGGCCTTCTTGTATTTGATATCGTTATGCGGGCCCTGCACCTGGCATTATGGCATAGGTAGGCATAGAATACACAACACGAGCACCTCTTAGTCATATTGTCAGTAATCTGATCTAACAGCGTTACGTTTCTTTGATCCTAATTCAGGTAGGTGGCTGTATCTTACCTTTCAGGGGCTTTCAACTTAACTTCATACTTCAACAAGACAACACAAGGCAGCATAGGATCCACCATTTGCACACCTACCTCGACACAGTGAATGTTCGATTGTTGCCCTGGTCAACACATTCTCCAGTTCACCCATTGAAAACACCTGGTCATGTGTTGCTGAGAATAAGCTGCCACCGTTTTTGAACCCACTGCGATTGATTGAAGTGTGCCATAGATTTGAATGAGTATGGAATAACTTGCCCGTAAGTCCCATCTAAGTCCAGTTGGGTTCGATCCCTGACTGGGAGCCGTTTTATCTGCCAGAGGTGGCAGTTATGTGTTCTAATTTGCCCCGAAATTGCCTACAAATTTAATCATGTCATTTTCCTATTACTACTAAGCTGTATAATTGTAATAAATAAAGTTTTGTTATTGTCTTTTATTCCTAATGCTCAAATTTTAATGACCGGTGGGGTAGTTGCTAAGCCTTTGCGAGAGACTCGGTCTAATTTTAATATGACATTATTTTACTCTGTTTTATCTATTCTACGTACAGAAAAACCTTTGATCCTTCTCCTATGAATTTATAAAAAAAATGAAGAATTAAAATTAATAGTATTTTATAAGACTTTAGATATAAGTTTTCTCGCTAAGCAGTTGAAAGGAGAGATGACAGACTGAATAGAGCATGTAATTAAGGCTATGCATGTAGAAGGAGTTTAAATGAATAATCAATTTTGACTTCACATTTAATAAACAATGTAGAATTTCATTTGTTAAAAAGAGAGGAATAAACTACACAAATGATCTTACTTTAAATTGGCGAATAAGATTTATGACACTCGTTTGTGCAATTTCTCGTCTTTTCCATTTGTAAAGAGATAGAAATGTTAAATAATGAATACTAATATATTGTACAAATTACTGGAGTGTTTAGGCAAGAATTCAATGTATTGATATTCGTTGATTGAGCAGTATCTTTGATGAAAAGACAATTGTTTCCAGTTTTACTGTACAGACATGTGTATTCCAATTATTTTTCGGAAGTAATGTCTGTTGCTCATTTGTTGAGAAGAATAAATTGAAAGGAAGTGTATATATTTCTCATTTGGTTCCTTTTCTCCTATTAATAAATGCATTAATTTTGTTTAAATTGCAGTATATGTTTACTTTCAATTTTTAAATTCTATGAAAAAATATACATATTCATTTCATTTTCATTTGAAACAACTGTACAGTTGAAGATGTTAATAAAGGGAGTTTTAGATACACTTCAACTTATAAGGGAAATCTGTATGAACGAATTAATTTTTTACTAAAACATTGCGAAGTAACTCAACAATTGTTTGATGATTTATTTGAATATAAACTGGTATGAGTATTGATGTCAAAAAAAATTTTGTTCCTACGCTTTTCGATAGAATGTTGTTATTCATTGGGAGAATAGTCACTGGGGATTCATTGGTCGTTAAGTCGTTAATCCGATTCCTTCCCTAGAGTTTTGGAGATCTTTTATAGGCTTAATCCACTGCTCATTAGAGATAACCCTCTGGAGAAACTCAATAGATTACTAAATTCCCTGAAAGATAAACTAAGAATCCTGTCAATCAGAGAGATAATGCTTTAAATTCAATAGCATGAGTCTCAGAAACATTTTTTTTAATGAAAACGTTTTGTATTGATCATTTTGTTGTTTACTAATTTAACAGTTGATTAATTTTTTTATTAACGTACGTGGTTCATTGATGATGAACATTATAATTTTAAAACCCGTTCAAGTGAAATACACATTTAAAAGACATGTCTGAGAATTTTGCCCCTTTAATTTTTGTTACAGAAATGTTTTTTGGCGTAGATTAAAACAGCATAATCTGTTGTGTTAACTATTGAGTAACCATAGAGATAATTTTGACAAAAATTATTTATATATATACTCTAAAAACAAGCATAACATAAGTCAACAAGCTCAAAGCTTTGTCTTGTCATTTCTTTGCATGTGGTATAGTTTGAATTATACATGCGATAAAGATAAAATGTGTTAGAACTTATTTATAATCAGAAGAACGTTGTTTTTTATTCCGAAATGTATATATATATATATATATATATATATATATATATGTAATAATTCCCCCTAGCATCCTTTTATAATTAACTTTTTTTAATAATATGCAAATAATCTTTTAATTATTTGGTTCAAAACTAACACCCTGATCTTAATCGTAATTGACTAATATTATTACATCATAAATCCCTTTCCCGCCCATTGTAACCAGTCAGAGCTCTTATTACAAAAATGTCACGCGGTCTTCACCGTCGGGTATAAAAACCGATGTCTCTGGAAATTCCGCCTCTCTCTTCGCTCGTTTCTCTGTAGTCATGTACCCGGCTTCTTTGTGTTGTGTGTTGTAGTTTCTTTGTCTGAGTTGTGTTGTCCATGCTCAATGTAATTAATATACCTAGGTGTTTCAAGATATTCAATAAATTGGATTTACTAATTTACAAGACTGCCTCGTCAATCCCATCATAGAAAATGCATCAACATACGGGAACCACTCACCACCGGCCACGCCCTACCCTTTGGTTCACTACAGTAATAACATCCACTCCCACGTCTTACAATTATTTTTACCACTCCAGAAATATTATAGAAGTATTTCATTAGTCGGCAGGATTGTTCTACGTGGGATATAAAAAATATGTCAACATTATTTCAACCAAAAAGAATAAAAGAATAAAAGTCTAGATGTGTCCATTCATCGTAACATGTGCAAAATAGTTCACTACTTCGTTCTCAAAATGGGGAATCCCCTTTCTTCAACTCCGGCGAAAATCATTAAATGCTGAGATGTTGCGTCGTATAATTGAATGAAATTTTGGTTTAAAATTTAAAAACCTTCGTGTTTTGTGAATAATTGTGTATCCATAGTTCAAATGTTATGTTCATAAAGTCGGTTGACACCAGAAAGAAGAGTAAAAAAAAAAGAATAATCAAATATGTGTTATAAAAATCGTGTTTGAATGCTGATCTCAGCGAATTTTCAACGGTTGGGGATCTCGTGTTTTGCCTTGCATTTGGTTTTGCGCTCAGCTCTAAAATGAGTGTATATTTTTATTATTGATTTTTAATAATTGTGATTTAAAAATGTTAAAGAAGGATATTGTAATTTACATGTTTGATGATAATTTCCATATATACACACCCCCCCACCCCCCACACCCCCCACACACATATACTCATGTCCATAAATTAAGGATAATTCAGAATCACGCAGAAATTGAACTCTAAAATAAAAATTTCACCTGTAGAATTATCATACACATCTTGAAGAAGAATATGCAAATTACAGGAAACCACCAGATGGCCCAGATAGTACGTCACAATGACGAGAGTGTAAGAGGGGGGTATATAAGGAATGGTGGCAAAGAAGTAAAATTGTTCACAAGTGCTTTAAAAGCCTTTCAGTGCAATAACCGCATAGTTATGGTACAAAGGAAGCATTTGGATGATTTTTTACGTGGTAGAATTATTGGACGACTGGAATGTGAACGTACCCAGCTGGAAGTAACCGAGGAACTTAGAATAGCCCCGAGTGTCATCTACTGGCTTTGTCAACAATTCCAAGATGATGGTAATGTGAATAGATGTTACAGCACAGGTCACCCCCGAGTTACAACGCTGAATGAGGACCAGTATTTGGCAGTTACTTCCAAAAGAAACAGACGGAGCACAGCATCAGACCCGTCTCGTCAGCTCTCTTCAGTTACCAGTACGACAGTTTCAAGGCAGACAGTGTACAGACGCTTAGGGCACATTGGATTACATACTCGTAGGCCTGTCAAATGTGTTCCACTTAATGCAACTCACTGTCGCCTGCGATTAACCTGGAGTAGAGAGCATGCATTGTGGACACCACAACAGTGGTCTTGTGCAGTGGCACACACACAAGGGTGGAGGTCCTGGGGGTCCGGACCCCCCAAAACCCTTGATTTTTTCCGATTGATTATAATTCTAAGTATAAAGAAAATTTAATTAAGTATTTGGTATTAATGATTAATTTTATTAATTAATGCTAATTATTTATTCAATAATTAGTTTTTTACTGTGTTTTGTTCCCGAAAATCGACAAGATCAAAAGGATCATGATACATGAATGGTGAACTTTCGACCCCGGACCCCTCCTTGAAAAATTCCTGTGTGCGCTACTGGTCTTGAGTGATGTTTTCTGACGAGTCCAGGTTTAGTTTGTAGTCTGATTCTCGCCGGACTTTAATATGAAGAGTGTCAGGTACCCGTTACCCCCAAGAGAACACCATTGAACGCCACCGTTATGGTGGTGCAGGATGACTCGTTTGGGAAGGAATTATTCTTGGTTCCAGAACCGACCTGCATGTTCAGAGTGTAACGATGACAGGCCACATCTATCGGTATGTCATTCTGGAACAACATGTACGTTTGTTTCGGGGCGCCATGGGTGCTGAATTTCTGTTTATGGATGACACTGCCCGTCCTCACCGTGCAAACATTGTAGACGAATGCCTTCAATCTGAGGATATCACCCGTATGGATTGGCCAGCATACTCACCGGATTTGAATCCAATAGAGCATATGCTTGGCCGACGAATTGCAGCCCGTCAACCCCCTCCCACCTGTCTACCGAACGTCGGAGGGCATTGTTTGATGAGTGATGTAAGATTCCCCAAGATCAGATTGATAATTTGATACTCAGCATGCCTAGGCGTTGTTAGGCCTGTATTGCATCGTCCGTGAGACATACTCTGTATTAACCATCATACTAACCATGTTATACTGTTTTTTGTAAATAGGTTATTTTTTGAAATTTGCTCTAGAGAGTAAAAATCGCAATTTTTATTAATTATGTCAAACATATAGCATCTTTTTTTCTCTTTACCTTTTGTTTAATAAATAGACTTTACAAATAAGTCAAATTTGTTTTACTTCTGTCTCTTTCTTTGCCTGAACTTCATTATCCTTAATTTATGGACATGAGTGTATATATATAACCCTAAAGTTTTAAAATGCTATCTAATAATCTATTTTGATCCAAATTCTGATATTGATATACATTTATGGTTTATTCTGTTTTTCAATGTATAACAAGTTATCTTTATTTTTGAGTTTAATCTAAATTTATTGATTGGGCAGTCAACTTCACCTATTATTGTGTATGTGTTCTTATAAAGTTACCATTTTAAAAACGTTTCTAGAGATCTGGGGTTTATATTTTTGAATTTTAATTTTGAATATGAGAATTGGTTCTTTTATAGTTTTTTTCAAGTGTTTATTGAATTCTTACCAATGTTTTGATACTTTTATTTTGAGAATTTTATATTGATATGATTTGATATATTTATGTGGTTTTAAGAATTTTCATTACGATAAGATTTACTCTATTACAATGATACAATTTATTTGATATGAAAACGAACAACTTTTAATGTGTTTTTTTTAAAAGAAATAAAATGATAATGGTTTCAAGAGCACTTAGGCTGAGGAAATATTAATAAATAAATAAAAGTATAAGCAAATGTTAACATGTAGAAGAAATTCTAAATCAGAAGGGTTTTGTAAGGATTGTGCATAGTGAGTACCTCAAGAGGGAATGCACCTGTGACTGTTAAAATACTATTGCCTCCTAATTTGTACCTTTTCTAAGAATTAAAGCATAATATAAATAAAAATAAATCATAAATAGTTTTAAAAAAATATATATATTCTTTTATTTTAGTTGACTTGCAATTTCCAGTCTTGGGACATTTCTGTTTTTGAAGTTATTGTCCAGTATATACGATAAGAAGTAAAACTTGACTTACTGATTATGCAAATCATGGTTCAATCTCTTAAATTGTTTTTTCTAGCCTGTTTTCACCCTCAGTACTCTTTTTTGTGTACAATTTTGGATCTATGTTTTAAGAATTTATTTTTATATTTTTATGGGAATTTTTATTTAACAAATCCCAAATCAAGGACAGCACTCCTGCTGAGACCAGCATATTTACTATTAAAGGACACGCCTCAACCTTGCCAGGTTTAGCTAACTTGAACAACACAACTACTACCCAAACAAGACCAGGAAAGAAATGACTTCATATGTACAAATATTTTCAAATTCATTTTCTATTTCCATTTTATTTCAAGTGTTTAATAATCTTATTTTGATATTTTCGTAGCAAGTAATCTTATATTTTATAATTTACTTATGCATTTTTGTTTCATATTTTTCTTCAACCATATTGTCCATGTTCAAAATCATATTCATGATAATGTTTAAGAGAAAGGAAAATTTTCGAATTCATAGTCAATAGTAACAAGGTGGTGGATAGTTGTTTAAAAATTTTTACACACTTTAAAATTATATTTTTGCCAATTTTTGAATATTTTTAAGTTAATGTTTAAATGAAGGGGATTTTTTTAAAATAATGTTAATCTGAAATTTTTAATTTAAAACTTAGTATCTCTGTACGATACGGGTGTGGACTAAGAGCCCTGGAACACACACATCTCTTGCGGAGGGGGGAAATGTAATAATTCCCCTTAGCATCCTTTTAATTAACTCTTTTCAATAGTATTCAAATAATCTTTTAATTATTTGGTTCAAAACTAACATCCTGATCTTAATTGGAATTGACTAATATTATTACATCATAAATCCCTTTCCCGCCCATTGTAACCAATCAGAACTCTTATTACAAAAATGTCACGCGGTCTTCACCGTCGGGTGTAAAACCCGATGTCTCTGGAAATTCCGCCTCTCTCTTCGCTCGTTTCTCTGTAGTCATGTAGCTGGCTGCTTTGTGTTGTGTGCTGAAGTGTCTTTGTCTGTGTTGTGTCGTCCATGCTCAATGTAATTAATATGCCTAGGTGTTTCAAGATATTCAATAAATTGGATTTACTAATTTACAAGACTGCCTCGTCAATCCCATCATAGAAAATGCATCAACATACAGGAACCACTCACCACAGGTCATGCCCTACCCTTTGGTTCGCTACAGTAATAACATCCACTCGCCACGTCTTACAATTATTTTTACCACTTTCCAGAAATATTATAGAAGTATTTCATATATATATATATATACTAGCTGGTATACCCTTTTTTCGCACGGGTGAATTGAAAATTGAACAACACAGATTGAAGGATAAAGAAGTTTTTAATGAGTTAATTTTACGTGAATTGCAAATTAAACAAAAAAAGCTTTTTGCATGTCTCGGCAAAACAAAAAAAAGAAAGAAAGAAAAAACCCCTTTGTTAAACTTTAAGTATGTAGATCTAATAACTGATAAAAAAGATTTTTTTGTTTATAATTCCCCGCAACACTCTTGAGGGTCGATTTTTGAAAATACCTCCCTAAGCTGATCTCTGCTCAGCAAAAGTAACACATTGTTAAAAGTGTTGCGTAATGAACGCTTAAAATAGAGTAAATTTATATCTGAAAGTATAATACATGAATATTATTTTCTGTTGTATTTATTTTATGTTAAAATTGTAATATTCGCAAGCAACGCCGTTTCTTAAATTAGAATGGCTATAATGGAGATTCAATAAAAAACACAGCGAAATGATAACGATAGTCAAATTGGCAAATGTCTAGCTACTTTCATAGCTCGAGCTTTATTAGAGCTTTGTAAGACCCGCCGTGGGGCGCGAGGCACGTTAATGCTTTATCTACCACATTATGATTCGCTGCAGTTTTTTTCATGCAAAATTTTTTTTGGATCACTACATTAAATTAATAGATATACATAAACAAAATACTCCACTAAGGGAAATTTAATCCGTTTGAGATAATAAATTAATTAAAGATATTCCACTGTGTAAAATTAATTATATACACTGTTCACTTAAAATAAATAGTCAAATCGTTTTCTAAAGTCTTCATTAACATACAAAAACATAAGACACTTAAATTTTGACATAAACTATTTTTTCGGGACAAAAATAATAATCTTTGCAATCCGCTGAAAACGCATATCTGCTGCAAAACTGTTCGCCTTCCCAGCTAAAATACTCATCATGGAACCCGTGCTGCCCTATATCTTGGAAGAGTGGATTTCAAAGAATATTCCTGCTAAGTATTGGTAGAATAATCCTTCTAATTTGGCGTGGTGTGATAGTTAGGAGAAAGGGGTGCCAGCTCAGGTGTCATCCACGTCACTTGACCATGGTTCAAAATTACGTGGCCCGTTGCCAAAAGCCTTCGTGTAGCTGAACACAGTGCGACGTTAATATTCACTCACTCCAAAAAATACAGTACAGTGTAGTTATAATTATTTTTATACATAAAAATGCAATATCCGCTTATTCAATTAAAATTATAGCGTTATAATTAACTACTAACCACAAACAAACTATGGAAATATGTCCAAATGATGTAGTGTGAAATACAAAGTTTATCTACTGTAAGTACCAGAAGCAATAAAAGTATTTATTTTGAAAAAAGATCAATTTCTTACTACCAAATGTGCATAATAAAATCATTAAAAAAACATTAAAATAAAGAGAGATTTATAACACCCTCTCCCTTCAAAACTTAGTTTTATTCTGAAATAAAAAAATTAGGGATTATGCTGTTTATACAGGAATTAATTAGAAGCGAGCTCCTTGCGTAGCCAAAACAAAAAGAGTTCTTTCACAAACAAAAGATAAATATATGCTGACGTGGGCTTTTTTGCAGTGCACGCCAGAATCGCTTGCAGATGCCAGAATTTTTTCCTACTTACTTGACAAATATCGTTATATTTTGGACACATCTCACAATATCTTTATAAATTATAGCCTATGCTATAAATTATAACCTATGTGTTATTCTGATGTATAAGCTATATTACTATAATGTTTCATTAAAATCCATTCAGTTGTTTTTGCGTGAAAGTCTCCCAAACATCCTCACAAACTTTCGCATTTATAATATATACCTATATATCTATCTATCTATCTATCTATCTATCTATATATATGTATATATATACACGCACGCACGCACTCACGCACGCACGCACACACACACACACATATATGTATATACACTGGTGTACAAAAATTAAGGACGAGACGGTTTTTTCAATATAACTTTGTACAAAAGCTTTCCAAATCAACACATTTCATACCGTAAGATCCCCAATACGTAAGGACATGTGTAATGTAAGCAACACTTACTAAAAAGAGAAATCAGAGGGATAAAAGAAGCTTGATTGAAAGTAGCATGGATCGCAATGCGACTAAAGTCCGAAACATCCCTGTGATGGGTGTCCAGCAAGAAACATCTGGTCTTTAGTAGGGGATATGATCTCCCCTGACTGCTGGGCAGGTTTCACAGCGTCTGCCCATGCTGAGAATGAGGATGTCAATGAGTTGTTGAGGCATTGCTGCCCATTCGTCTTGCAGCGCCATTCGAAGCTCCCGGATCGTTACTGGTGGTAAGGTACGAGCTGCCAAGCGTCTGCCTAGAAAATCCCATACATGCTCGATGGGATTGAGATCCGGAGATCGTGCCGGCCAATCCATACGTTCAATATCCTCACTCTCTAAGAGCTGTTCGGCAGCTACTGTGCGATGACATGGTGCATTGTCGTCCATGAAAAGGAACTGCTGACCCATAGCGTCTCTAAAAAGACGCACATATGGAAGAAGAATCTCGTTACAATAACGGGTCCCGTTGACTGAACCTGCGTCGAAGATATGAAGGTCTGTACGACTACCAAGCATGATGCCTCCCCAAACGAGAACACCGCGACCTCCATACCTGTCCCTTTCAATGATGTTCGAGGGATGATTGTGGCTTCCCCGCTCTCTCCAGATGAGTATGCGATGAGAATCGCTACTCAAACTGAATCTGCTCTCATCTCTGTAAAGAGTACTCGTCCCCATTCATTGTCTCTCCAATTCCGGTGTTCTCGGCACCACAGAGAACGCCTTCTCTGATGGGCAGGCGTTAAAGGTACACACCGTACAGGGCGTCGTGCAAACAGTCCACCACCGTGCAGTCTTCTGGCCACGGTAAAACGCGATATCGGTCGTCCAGTCGCCTGTGTTGTGTGTCTAGCGATTTCTCCCGCTGTCTGCCGCCTGTTTCTTCTGGCCTGTAAGACAATATACAGGTCATCCTCGGGTGTGGTTCCTCGTGGACGACCACTACTGAACCCCTGGATAGCTGTTCCTGTAGTTTGAAATTGTCTCCAAAGTCGTGAAACGATGCTGTGAGCAATTCCGAACTCTGCAGCCACACTTGTCACACTGCGGCCTTCCTCCAACTTCTCCCAATGATTCGACCTCGGGTAAAAGCATCCAGATGTCGTCTAACAGATTGATTATTCGCCATTTCTCGCTGAGGCAGCAACTCGGTGTGATTTTAACTGCTATACGGCGTGCAATCTCTTTGCCAGAAATACTGATCTTACACCGACAACATGCTTCATACTACTCAGACACTCCCCCATTACGTCTACCTGCATATCTGCGCATGTGCTACCGTACATCACCTTACTTAATCTCCTGATTTGTCTTTCTGTCCGATCTGCCTCTTCGTTCAGCTGATATGCTAATTTTTCGACTTCGTCCTTAATTTTTGCACACCAGTGTATATATAATATGTATATATTTAATTTCCATTAGTAATTTTTGGATCTTAATGTCGTTGACATGATGGACTAGGCGCGTTGATTTTTGTACACATTTGTCTTATGTTGAGGAACATTTAATTTAAACAGCAAACATACACACACACACACAACACAGAACAATAGACGATGAACAAAAATTTAACGTAACATTATAATACAAGTGACAACCGGTAGTAAGGCGTGATTAATTTATTTTGATGTTGAGATGATATGTTTTTGAAGTCTTGAATTTTGATGACGCATGTTCTTGAAGACAGGTTTTCCATTGTTATTTTCCATTTAGGTGTTAAATTTTAAGCGACAAACACACAAAACGCAGCAATCATTTACAAATACAAAGAACATCGGGCTACATGATGTGGACAAGATGCATGTGAATTTTTCATGGAAACGGGAGCTTTTCTATGAAGACCAAATTCCCATGACTTCCGTGGACAAAACTTGTGATTGGTGGAAAGACATCGTACGATGATGTCGTATGTAATCTTACTTTAAATAGGATGAGCTAAAAGTTATCAGAGATAAAGTTAGGATTATGTCCCGTTACGAGGGAAAACTAGTTAATTATTTACGCGTGAGTCCTGAAGGTTCAGGTCCATTACAAGTTTAAAAAAAAGTAGTTTAAGAGGAAATTAAAAGGAATTATTAATTATATACAGATATAAATTTCTCTGTCTCATCAGAAAAGTTTAATTAAATTATGAGCGCATATATTTGTAACAAATAATAAATTTCTATATGATACTACAGATTACTTTTTTTTTACTTCATTTACTTTGGTAAGGAGCCAATGTATTATTTTCAGAAAAGAAATTATGAAATTGAACTGATGCTATTTTAATCCAAATTTTAAAATTAGTTTTATAGAATTAAAAAAATAATTGAAATAGTACTCCTGTTTTTGTTGGAAAAAGCAATAAATCTAATTTAAAATACTCGTTAAATGCCATTTAAAAAGTCATAAAAAGATATTCCATGATTGAAATGCTTTAAAAAACTTACCATGCCCAATTATATCAAATTTTATTCTCAGGATTAGCTACCATTAGCTCTTACAGATTTGTTCATTGACTTTTAAGTAAAGCTTAAATTTGTTTGAAAAAAATATTTTACAACTTTTTTTATCCTGTTGATTTTGCATTGTTTCTGTTATCAAAAGCTTCATTTGCAACGAGAAGTGATCTTTCAACCCCTTTGAGATATCAATTTCTTCCGCTTCTGAATGGTGTTAACATTTATTAGATGGTGGATTCTTGAAAGCATCGATCGAAAAATGCTTTTAAAATGCCCTCGTGTACTGTTTCAAAGGAAGATAACTAACACTGAGAAGAGAAAGTACAAAAGCAGAGAAATATATTTACATGATAAAAGAAGTGGGATATTTTTATAAACGTCTGTTGCGCACTAGACCTCCCTGAAAGGAAGGTAAAAATTGACTCGAGAGTTTAAAGATGAAAAAACCAGAACTCTTTAGAAATACTTTTCCTTTTATACGATACCATGGAGGAAATATTGTATGAATAAACATTTCTTGATTTTCAGAGGTGAAATTTTTTGGACAAAAGCATTAAATAAAAAAAAAATTGCGAGTAAAATTCATTTCAATAGAATAATGTTAAAAACAGTTTTTACATTCAACATAACTAGAGCTTCATCTAACAATGAAATGGATTTTTAACGTTGATAACTTGAATTAAAATATAGACTTACTAATTACCAAAACATAGAAGCGTTTATTTTAGTATAAAATATTACAATATCCATCATTATCTGTAAATGATATATTTTTAAAAAATATTATTTGAAATTAAAAATAATTTTTTAAACTATAATGTTAAGAAATCGCAAGATTTTACGTAAATTAAAATGTTATCTTAGAACAAGCATATGTGTCTTCAGAATATTCATAATGATGCTCTTTTATTCTGCCACAACTAGGTTTTTAAAGGATGTATATAAAGAATAATCATCTTTTACAAAAATTTTATTTAGATTAAAACAACAAAAATCATTAATTTTCAAGAAACTAATTGATTTCTTGAAAGTATTTATTTAAAAGTGTTTTATGTAATTTTTATTTTGCCGATACCAATTGCATTATATTTAACTAATAAATCGAAATGTTTCCCTCTGTTTTGAAATAGCTGAAAATTTTATACATAGCATTGAATTTTTAGAAATTTTTACGCGTGATTTAGTATCGTAACCATCTAACCCACAGAGACTGTTCCTACGACGTATATCTTATTTTGACACTATAAGATTTGACAATGTTTTATCTTATCAAAAAATTTATTGTCTTTACTAAGCCAGAAAATACAGGGTGTGTCCATAAATTATAATGCAATATTGATTTAAACTTGGATGTCAAATGTAATGTATGGATACCATATTGGGTATTAAATTAAGTGATATTATTTGGTTGGTTTTCTAAAAATAGAAAACAGTTTTATTTTGAATGAATAGTTAGTTTCTCTCTCTCTCTCTCTCTCTCTTTTTCTTCTGTTCCTATTATTTTTTTAAAAAAATGTTATTTAATCCATTATTTCAATAAAATGTTTTGTTGAACCTCAATATTTAATACTAGAATGTGCAATAAATGAAAATATAATTTAAATATTTTTAAAAATGCATATATATATATATATATATATATATATATATATATATATATATATATATATATATATATATATATGAATTTATCATTGGGCGAGATTTAAACAAACAAGCTTTTTAACATATTGGTGGTTCATAAAAGTAAATCTTTTTTTCTAAAATATAATTTGATATTCAAAATTTAATGTACTACAAGGCCTTATTTTCAGCATTAAAAGAAAGTGTCACAGACAAAAAAGTTCATTAGCAAACATAGTTCAACATTACATTGTGCATTAGTAATAGCATAGTTCATTATTTTTGTTATTTTAAAACACAAGAGTAAGTTCAAGCATGTAATACAATGAAAACATCAAATATGCCATTATAATTGCGTTACTATGTAATTGAAAATAAAAAAAAATTTTGCACAATATAAATTAGAATATAATATCGCTCTATATACATATAAGGATACTTTATTTATGACATATAATAAACATTCTATTGCTTTTTCAAGTTAAATTTTGTTTTCAACTTTAAAAATTCTCACTTATTAAAAAAAACATCTAATACAAACATTCAGAATATACCAAAATTATTTTTAAGATTCATCCTTTAAGAAATTTGTTTTAATTTTCAGTATTCTTCGTTGATTGAATCAAATTGAGAAATATTCTTATTCAAAAATCTACAGTTACACTGTATTAGTTATAAGTGGAAAATAATTGCGAGCATTTATGAACCCTTTTCGAACTGAAGTAGTCTACTGGCCAGTCAAGATGCAACATTAAGGGCAACAAATATATCGAAAGAGAGTTTATTTCTGAGAAAACACAAAGGTTAAATCATAAAAATACAGTCTTTTTCAAGGGGAGAAGGACAATGAAATCAACGTAGTCTTAATTGCTGACACTAACCACAGCTACACGTATCGTCACTGAATGAAAGAAACTTTCGATACATTGTTGAGGTATGACAGCCCATTTTACCTTCATTGATTAAGTTGATATGGTGTAGGAGAGAGGGGTGTATGCCAGGCCCTCCAATCATCGACCAGACGTGTTCGATAGGTGACAGGTCAAGAGAGCTAGTAAACCAAGTCAGCAATGCAATCTTCTTGGGGTAAAGTCTTAAACATTGCGTATTACGCCAGTAAGTCTTTCTTTTTTAAATCCATCGATCACAGATCTGCCTCATTGTTACTTGGTTTCGTACGACACCATCACAGATTTCTCGGGAGGAAAATATGAAATCTCTATAAGCAGCCATTTTCTTTCGGTCAAACGCAGAAAAGTGCTCGTATAACGCTCATAAACGGGAACTAATCACGACCTTATCTCTCAAAAAGTTAAAAATTTAGGGATTTTAAATCAAGATGATGCAGTCTTGCAACACCCGCGTATCTACGGACCAATCTGAAAAATTTTACCGGAAATCCTATGCCTTAACAGCTTTCAGTTGACCGTGTTATAAACAGACTAGATCTCTAGTGCGAAAAAAAATGCTTTTGTGACAGCTTTAAATGTACGTGTGCTTGACTCTTTGTGTTTGTGCTGCACCTTTCGTGCCGCCGCTTTACCCATTTGTTCGTCAACAAAACATCTAAAAGCCTCTTCATTATTTCAACAACTGCAACCAATGGATTCCATCCGACAAAATGCTTAAACCAAGTCTGTATCATTTCATATGTGTATGTGCATCTGCTTTAAACGCCTCATTTAGGATTAATTTGGCCGAGAAAACCCTTCACGAAACGATTCGTCAAAATCGATATTTTTTCTAGACTCTTCCAGTGTCCATTAAAGATTATTAGCTAACTTCTTGGTGCATGAGTACCATAGTTGGGAAAACACTGTTCTAAAGAATAGAATTGACTACCATGAGCAGAGACTAAATTAGTGGAATAAGTTGCTTATTGAAAGAGCAAGTCTGAAGTGTTGAGTGAGTTAAAATAAGATCCTCTTTCTCAGCAGTTTGATATGCAAAAAGAAAGATGTGTAGCAAAGAACGGATTTCTGTGGAAATCAAGAGCAAAGTGTTCTCGCTTTTTATATGGAGTTTGTTTCTTTTTGTTCCCTATCCTTTCCATTCTCTCTCCTGATATATCTGTAGAAAGTGCTATGTTGAAACTTTCGAGACAAAATTCCTGTAATTAACACTCCCAAGAATTTCAAAGGAAAGTAATGCTATTTTTACATTTAGCTTCTGAAATATTGGAAAATATTTGGTAAGAAATAAAATAACATTGAAATGTTGTAAAAGAAAGAGAAATCCATAAAACTGGAAAGGAAACACGGGAATTTTAACTCTTAGGTGTGTTTCTTAGTAATTTTGCTCTGTATTTTCTGGATTTCATGCCACATTGCATACAAATGGGTTTAATATTTTATAGACTCTCAGTATTATTAATAAAAGCAACTACAACTACTAGTCGGTAAAATATTTTGATTATTTTCCGAAACAGTGATTGTCCCAAATCCCTTAAATTCAAATCCCTTAACTCATTTTGCATTGAACAATTATATAATCGATGCTTAGTTAAAAAAATACCCTATTATAATATGTATTTAAGAGTAGAATGATTTAAGACAGAAACATTTTCTCCAGACCATTTTTGGAACTTCTTGTGATGGTGAGACAAATTGAAAGCCTTTTCTTCTCATCCATTAAAATTGTAGTTCTCAAGCTCATAAAATATTATTTCAAGTCAAAATTATTCTGATCCGAGACTGGTTATGTGCAAGAATATAAACAGAAAAAAATTACTCGTCACATTTAATATTTTCTCTCAAAAGAAAATGGAAAAGCACCCTTAAGTTAAAAAATACTGAATACCTATTCCTTTATTGTTTTTAAAACACAATATATATTTTCCAACGGTAGAAATCTCAAAATATTAATTTCCTAAGAAAGTTCTTTGAATTATTCACGGTCGAAGTCAGTTTTGGATGACGTATGATATCTAATTCCAATTGCTTCAATGCTGCGATACAAAAGATGTTTCTGATCTGTTTTCTTTATTTTCAGCTTATGGAGGAATCTACATTTATCCAGGGAATACTTCAAATTCACAGAACGTTTGTAGCCCGAGGTGGCACTTATTCTAACACATGCTATGTCAATCACGCACCCATCAAAAAACAAATAAAAGCGAATACAAATAAATCTTAAAAAGGAATAGAGCAATCCTTTTTTGTGAAATGAATATATGAATTGATTCGGTTAATCTAAATAAAAAGTAAAGTATCTACTAGTATCGAATAAAGATAGAAGTAAATTAATCCCTGGTTAAATATTTATCACATTTCACTTAATTTAATTTGATTATGAGTTTTAATTTACTTTCCACTTTTTCCAAGGAACTCCTTTTCCTAATCATTCTTGTAGAGGTCCTTTCAATCCTTTCTCTTCTCTTTTCTGTATTTCAACATTTTGCTTTGTATATTTCCATTCTATAACCTCTTTTGTATATATCCAGTTCCCAAATGCATTGCTCAACCATTACTTAAAATAATCATTTTTCAATCGCTAAAAATGTTTTTTCTGAGGAATTGATTAACTTCTGTAGGATTCTAAGTAAGCAGAATACCTCAAGCAAAGTAAAAGGAAATGTTTTTTCCTCTTTTAAAATAAAAATAAAAAACCTGTATATAAAAGTATTTATCAAGCAACAAGTTTTTGACTCGTGTTATTAGATAGCGAAAAAAATTCAAGTATGTTTAATTGAATCCAATTATAAAACACAAAAACTATGGAAAGCTCCTACTAGAGCTATTGCAAAAGTCAAATGCGAATGCATTCACAATTTTTAAAGCGATAATATGCCTTCAGAAGGTAAACTGACAGTTAAACTAATTAATAAATTAATATTATAGAAATATCATTAATCATTAAATAGTCATATTAGCTAGTTAAAACAAGTTTTTTTAAAGAATGTTTTCGCTTTTTACTGTTTTTTTTCTATTATTGTTTGAGGAAAAAAGGTTGAATCCTCTAAATTCTGGACATTTGAAGAGTTGAAAAATCATGATGAAGTACAGAAAAGAGCTGGCTCATTAAAAAAAAATTATCTCATCATTTAAATATTTAAGTGCGGAAGACTTCTACAGGGTAAAAAATTCCTTTGAATACTTTCTTTATTTACACAAACTCAAAATTAGAATAGATTCTTTGCGTTTGTTATAAAGAGATGAAAAGGAAAAATAAATAAATAAGGGAAAAACATATATTTAATAGTTTTTTCATGAACAGTAAAATTCTTTTAAATTTTTCTAGACAGTATTTATTTTTCTGTCTTAAGTGAGATAAATTCGCAAGAGATTTACATTGAATAGTGTTCTTTTTTTTAGTCACATAATTTAAAAGAAATTTTTGATGTTAGCTTAAAGTGAAATTGTTTGTAGCCTTACTATTTCAACTATTTATATATTTGTAAAATAACTTTGATTTGTACACTAAAGATTCAACGATTTGATGGGAGATTATATTTCTTCCCATGTTCATTTTTTACAGTAGTTTTGGTGCAATTTAACTTGAAGATTTGACATTTTTGAAATTTCCTCCGAATGAATTAAATTTACTCTTCATTTCTATAAGTAAAATAAGTTTCAGGAGTGTAGGTTCAAAGTGTTTTAGTTTAATCCTTACAGGACTATGAATGCTAATTATTGCTAAGAGTAAATACTTGTATGTAACTGTTTATTCGACTAAAGCATAATCATAAGAAAAATACATAACACAAAGAGGGTTTTTTTTAATTTTATGGTAATAGAATATAACTCTTCCCAAACAATTATTTGTCATTATCAGGCATTTATATTCATTTGTTCAAATGTCATCACTTCATTATTTCACAAAATTATACTTACAAAATAACTTAAAGCTTTTGAGAAAACACAGTAATATATTATTAGGATACAACAACTGAAACCGTTTACATAATTAATTCGGCATACGTTCCATTATGAATTTCTGTATAAAACATGCAAATAAGTTTGCAATTAAGTACGGCAATCAACAATTTTAAAATGTCGAAAAATGTTTCCCTTAGTCGTGAAAGGGCTAATACTGGCAAAATATATTGAAACGGTGTAAAATTATTTTAAAAAAAACACCTGGTGTATTAAATTACTTCACAAACTTAATTTTCAAAATAGTTCAACATAAAAAAATCACGTATCAGGCAAAAAAAAGTTTTTTTTGAGTGACTATACAAAGGGCAATATTAATAAAAAAAACCACCAAGAACGATTGCAGAAAAACTGATGAAAATAGATTAATTGAGCGAGACAACATCAAGAAACAAAATATATTTATTTCAACTTGATACAATAATATGATGAGTGGATAGCACCAGGTGATCAATAGATAGTAGGTTCATCTTGGGTAGCAACACGTCTTGGAGCAGAGTTAAGGAGAATGTCAACTGTGGTCTTGCGCAAGAGTATGCATTTGCAAAGGAACCATTAATCGATTCCTGATGTCACTAAGGAGTCTTTATGTGGTGATGCTGATGCACGTTCTCCTTGTCGGGGTTAAAAATTGTGATGTTGGTGTAGTGTGGAGCCACGGCTACCAAAGTGGTGGTCCACGAGAAAATTCCGCTGATCCCCAGAAAAATGTGGACTATACTTACTCATCACGTTAAGTCATGTTTTGAGATACATTGGAACATAAATCAATTCATAACAATGCATGAAAAGTTATAAAAGCGCTACTTCATAGAATAACGCCACGGCAAATAAGTCGTACTGCTGTTGCTGCATTGTTTTAGCTCAGTTTTTTTTTATCAAACTGTGGGGCCTCGCCCCCTAGTGTGGCGCGAGCATATCGAAAATTAAAAGTTATAAACAACTAATTTACTGGAATTTCGCATGACAAAATACTTTCTGACATAATAAAAATACAGATTTACACTGATATGATTTATATGTATCATCTGGCAAAATTACGTCATCAAAAATAAACGATTCTACTTCAAACGCTCATTACCTATCTTTGATCCTATAACCAAATTTAAAAAAAATATTTTGTTTGCTTTGCTGTAATCCCACGATGAGAGTATTACTTTAGCTGACCTTCAAACTTACTGGTATGGTTATCTCCGTCCCTTTTTTTCAGGGAAGTTGTAAATAATACATTTCTGTTTCTCCTTTTTCCATGTGAAAGAGTTTTATGATACATGGATAAGCATATTGAGCACTTTAAGAAGAGTTCTTCAAATGCAGGTAATCAAAGTTACTTGAAATTTTAACCTTGACTTTGAAGTAAAGTAACTCTCTTACAGCATGTATTGGATTATCGACTGAAAAATGTTTTGAGCACCTTTCTCTTAAATCATACCCAGATTTTCTTAAGCGATTTGATAACTTCTTTTCGCAAATGTTTTAGAATTTGCTAAACTTCTTACATGAAAATTTTCTATTTAAATAATATCCTGGAATGAAAGGTTGATTTCTTCAAAGAAAATGTAAAAAATAAGGAAATGTACAGCGTGTAAAAATTTATAGTGAGAAAATTTTTGTAGCATAGCAAGGAACATAATTCAGAAGTTCCTTCAGATGATTTATATATGTAATTCATATATCCTGTAATAAATATAAAATATGCATGTGTACAGTTCTACCAAGGGTTCAAATAAGCATACAAGTTGATTTATAAGATTTATTTGAGTGATATAAGTTCAGGATTAAGAAACTTTTTATGCGCAGGAAGATTATTTTTAATCCTACAAATACTTCAAACGCATCTATAATACAATGTCAAATTTGAATATGTATCAAAATGCAGATTGCAGATTTAAGTTAGAAAACGTGCAACTTCTCTCTCTCTTATATATATATATATATATATATATATATATATATATATATATATATATATATATATATATATATATATATATATATATATATATATATATATATATATATATATATATATATATAAATATACATATATATACATACATATATATATATACATACATATATACATATATATACATACATATATACATATATATACATATATATATACATATATATACATATATATATACTTACATATATATACATATATATACATATATATACATATATACATATATATACATATATACATATATATATACATATACACAAATATATAAACAAAAATATAAAAATAAACATATAGTTATATATGTACCTATATATATATATATATATATATATCATGGAACCATTACAAACCAATATATATATATATATATGCATGTATAATCTATGACAAAAAACGACGCACAACGAATGAATTGTCCGATGAGACAATGAACAGAATAGAAAATGATTAAAATTTCAGAAAAATTGAATGATTTATTTCAGAGTTACACAGTTGCAAAGTAACGAGCTCAATAATGTGTGGTCCCACTCCTAGCCTAAATGCAAGCTGCTACACGACGTGGCATAGAGTGATTGTACCCTGATGGTTTCCTGCGGTATTTCTTGCCAAATTTGCTCCAATTGTCGGGCCAGGTCATCAACATTCCCTGGTAGAAGCAGTCGCTTTTCCAACATATCCTAGACATGCTCGATTGGAGAGAGATTTGGCGATCTGGCTGGCCAAGGAAATGTTTGAAAAGCTGTAAGACAGCGTATAGGAACACGTGTCATATGTGGTCTGGCATTATCTTGCTGAAAAGCAAGGCCAGAGTACTTCAAAAAGAACGGTAGCAAAACAGTTCTCATAGTGTCGTCAACGTACCTATATGCTGTAAGTTGCCTCTAATGACGACGAAAGGAGTCCGGTTGTCAAAAGAAATGGCGCCCCAGACCATAACACCTGGTTTAGGGCCTGTGTGGTGTTCAATAGTGAAAGCAGGATCGGCACGCTGCCCCGGGCTTCTCCAGACACGTCTTCGATTATCGTCAGGACACAGTTGGAAGCGGAATTCGTCGCTAAACACTATACGTCCTCAGTCAACATGATTCCAACCTGATAGAGGCAAGCACCACTGTAATCTGGTTCGACAGTGTGCAGGCATGAGTGGCAGGTAACGTAGTGGTCAGTACGAGTGTAAATTTTCCTCTATCAGCCGTCTGAGGATGGTCATGGTGTGCGGGTTGCTCGTGTGATGGTTGATAACGATGAATCAGGTACTGTGACAGTCAATCTGTCCTTCCGATCGGCTGTGGCTCTTAGTCGTCCGATACCATCATGACGCTGAAATCTGCCTTTGTCCAACCATTCTTGCCAGCATCTTCTAATGACCGCATCGCATATGACGATCGATTCTCCAATTTTCTCAACCTGCCTCTTTCAATCGAATGATACGGCCTCTTTTAAACTCTGGCTCGTAATGAGCTCGAATCCTGCAGCAGGGCATTTTTTCAGTCGTTGAAAGGTATCCTAAATCACAATGCAACAGAAATTTTGTCCATCAGATTGAGAATCACTTCTTATATACACATGCTGAGTGCGCAGTTCCGATGCGCTGTAGCATCCACTATTCCTTCATTGGACACCAAATTTAAATCATTTGTATGTTCAGTACAAATGTCTTTGCATACGAAATTTCATTACAATCGGGTAACTCCTTCTTGGTGCGTCGTTTTTTCTCTTATAGAGTGTATATATATATATATATATATATATATACTATATAAAATAGATAGATAGTTAAATAATCATACTTCTTTAATTCTAATTGTTTCTTCGCTAGCTCAAAACTCATTATTTTCAGTAAAAATTCACACCAAAAATTAGATGACAAAAGCTCAGAGGAAGGGTTTTATTCGAGCGTTCTCCATGCGCTGTCTCTTTCACTATATTTATACACTCACTAAACTCTACACACACTAGCGCCCTCTCGCGACAAATATTCATTTATTATTTTGGGGCGCCACAAGACTATTTGCACAACACTCAACACTAATCTTCATTCGACAGGGGAAGCAATAGCAGGATAATACTTATTTCCCAAGAAAATTAATTAGAATTTAATTAAAAAATTACAGATTATTTTTGAAAATTTAAAAAACACGAATTATTTAATCAAAGGATTTTTTCCCCCAATTTGTGTTTATTCCAAAATAGGCAAAATAAGCGGATTTGTTGCCTTACTTCCCCCTAAAAACAATACATTTCACATTGGTATTTCTATCCGATTTGTATAAACCAGTCATTACATGTTAAAGGACACTTTTATTTCAGTCGGATTAATTAATTAGATTACCATTCCTGGAAATCATGTACTAGAAATTCTTAATTAGGTTTTTCCCCTGAAAAAATATTTTCTGAGCATTAGTCGGAATATACTTAAAAGTTATTATCTTCTGTCTTTTTTCTGCTTGTTAAGCAATGTCTACATTTTTACAAATATAAAAAAATCGTATCTGTAATTAACCTTCCCTTGAAACTTTTTAATTAATTTTTTATCACTGTCTCTTATATTCATGTGTTATTTTTTAATTATAGCGCTTTTCTAACCATTGTGGTATCTTTTACCCATCAGACGTTAAATTAGTTGTTCAGGAGAGGCAGTTTAAGGCAGTGTTTCTCAAACTGTGGGGCGCGCCCCCCTGGGGGGGGCGCGATAAACGTACAAGGGGGGCGCGAGCATATCGAAAATAAAAGATTAAAAAAATTTATTTACTGGAATGAAGTAAAACAAAATACTTTCTGACATAATAAAAAAATACACATTTACACTGATATAATTTATATATCTGCGATATTACGTCATAAAAAATTAAAGCTTCTACTTTTATTACGGTTTCTTTTCAAACCAAAATGAGAAAAAACAAAACCCAGACCCATAATCGAAAAAAAATTTTAGGAAGATGAAATATTCATCAATATATTATATTATTGTCCTCAGCTGTAGGCAGCAGAATGTAGTTGCTGCGGTTTGACCTTCGAACTTACTTGTACGGTTAGTTACGTCCCTGCTCTTATGTGTGTATTTGTTTTTTCATTTAGGGAAGTTGCAAATAAACTATTTCTGCTGCGATTTTTTTCCTTGTAAAATATTTTTTATGATTTTGGAAAAGCACAGAGAGCTCTTTGAAGGATTACTTGGCCAAGATTTATTTCTATGAGTTATTCCCAAACATGTAAAAAAGCATAATGAAAAACGTTTTTACATAATTTTTTTTTTGAACATCCATATTGTAATGAATACCCTTTATTCCGGAGCTGTCACGCCGAGCACAGAGTGCACGAAATCGGTAATTCTGGCAAAACTGTTTAATTGTTACCAATGGCTCTGACACTATCCTCCTGTTTGACAGTCTTAACATGTGAACTAAAATATATTTGTCACATATCTCCCCTCTTTTTTGGGAGTGACAAACGTTTTTTTACAATCTTAAGGTACTTGTTTTGACTGAGTTCCCGGTGTGATAACTTTTTTTCCGAAATATTTTCTGTGTTCTTGAAAGTAGGGAGTATATTTTCTCTTAATTAAATTATTCACTGGAATTACGATTTTATTGTGTACTATAAAAATAATTATAAAAAAAAAAGATTGGGGTGGCTCAATAACCCCACTCGACCGTAGTATCGAGTGCGTGCCTGCTCAGGTTTAAAACTTGTTGAAGTCTTTTCACTTTAAATATTAAAAATAATACAATTATTTTTCATCGTTTTATATTATTGTTCATTATTCAACATCAATTCTAAATGATAATTCTGTGAGGCTTAAAATTACAATTCACAAAACTAATTATAATTTGAGCAACGATTTAAAAAAATCATTTTACATTTTTATAAACATTGTTGCGCAATTGGCTTTACTCTCCTTAAAATTCAGCGATTATATCAATAATGTTTTATTTTCTTATAAATGAACTCGTGCAAAGAGCGGGCACTTCACCGGTATACTTTTAATGTATCAGTGCTGCACAGAGTATTTTATAACTAATTAATTAATGCTAAACTAAGAACAAGTTTGATAAGTATTAGCGACTTCCATGGGCTTGTCTTACACAGCAAATTTTCAAAGGAATGCTTATGATTAGAAATTGACCCACTGAGTTCTTTCTCACAAAAAAAGCTGATATCTATATTTTGTCTTCTTAACCACCGCATTTTGCAATATGTTCCAATTTAAAAATTAGAGAAAGGAAAAATAACATATTAATTATCCTATTACTTAATATTTTTTTGCTTAAAAGCAACATATACAAAATTTAATACTTATGTCATGAATTTGCACGGTATATAATTAAGAGTATTGCTTTAGCGTAAAAAAAGTGCATTATTATTGCATTCAGTACATTATTATGTATAAGGGGGCGCGATAAAAATTGTGATTGATAAGGGGGGCGCCAGTATTGAAAGTTTGAGAAGCACTGGTTTAAGGTATTTTCCAACATTTCGTTTTCTTTAAAAATGGATTTGAATTAAGTGGAAAGAAATATAAATATGTATTTAGTTGAGAAAATATCCAAATAATGAGTAATTAATTAATTAATATCCACTTGCAATTTCTATTGCACAACCGGTATGGTGATCAGCGACGGTGCCGTAGGGACTGGGTTCGACTCCCGGAGAAGACAGGGATGTTTATAAATGTAGAGTGCCTTGGCGGCAGGGGGGCACTCTAAATAGCCGCAAGTCCTCTGTCGTTGCGCAAATGAATTTCAAAATAAAAGATTCCCATTTTTTTATTTGAAAAACTTAATCAGGGTAAAAATATCAGAAAATAATTTCCCACTTGAAAGAACAAAATAATAAACTTAATGAAATAATACTCTTTAAAAAGTATACTCTAAAACTTTCATTTGAATTCAAACTTTTCGAATTCTTACCCATATTTTGATTGTACATATGAGAATGCTCCCCATTTCACTATTTGAACGAGTGCTACATATTTTCTTCATCAGTGTAGTAATTACTTGCTAAAATGTTTTTTTTTTCACATTGGAGATAAAATATTGTTCCCCACTCAGATATTATAGAACAGCAAAATATTTTACAGAAATGTTTCCATGAGAAGTCATTGTTTTGAAATGTATTGGAGAACATTAGTATTCCACTCACTTTAGAGTAAAGCAGTTTCACATTTTGGCAATACATACAAATGCAAAGAGCAGGCTGAATACGAAATCTTTCATAAAAGAGTGGGAGGGTAGGGTCAACTAGGGATGAAAACACGATAAATCATCTTTCTACCAACTCTACGTGAAAAGGATATCGTGAGACCAATTCAAACCGAATTGATTTGAAGAGAAAACCGACATCGTGTCTCAATATTATTGCCAAGTCAATCCTGCTCTGTGACAGCTCGTGAAAAAGTGATATCATTATTTATTTCGGTAAATAAAATTTATTTACAGAAGACAATTTTATATTGTGAGAATGAATCTTGGATACAAAAGCGGAATCTCTGTAAACTGTATAATTCAGATATGCTTATCCCACTACATAGTGAAAATATCAGAGTTAGAAAGGTATCTTGTTTGTCACAAACTAAGTACTTTTGTGAGAACCCGGGGAAAAGATTCCAGACTTCTCTCTATTGATTTAATAATATCTTTTGTTTTATTTTGCTACATAGTAACATTTTTTGTAGAATGATATCTTCTTTTTTAAACTTTTTCGTAGTTATGTTTAAAGGAAATATTTTGCTACTTGATTTACTTTATTTCAAAAATACTATTATTTAATTATGTAAATCGTTAAAGTTTACTGTTTACTCATATTTATCAAAGTATTATAAAAATAATAACTTTTCAGAGTTTTGAACTAACTCTTATTTAACGAATTTCATGATTTAACGAACTTTTTTTTCTCTTTCCTCGATTAAAATGGAAAAAAGCCATATTTAGCGAATTTTTTCAACAGTTGAAAATTTTCTTTAATTAGTATATGATAGAAAAAAAGTTGAATTCTCTCTCTCTCTTTAAATGACATTTGTCAACAAAAAAAAGATTTTTATTGTTCACTGCAAATTTTGACGGGAAAAGGTGCAAATCATTATTTGACTTTGCAGGTGCATATGAGTCGTAAATGGGACCTATCGTGTGAGTTTTGAATGTGACAGGAAACTACTTTCTTACTTCCTCCCACTCTTTAATACAGGGGATATTTCGAGATCTTAACGATTATGTTATATTTGATGATGGACTGCCTATTTGGGAAACTGAAAAGGAAATTGTCGATTTCTCGGAGTCAATGAATAACGATTATGATACAGAAACTGATAATGAAATTCCTATCCGAACTCCAACCTTTTCTAATGACTCACATTGTTTGAGGAGACACGTGTCATGTACAGCAGAATGCAAATGAATATTTTCTTCACTGCATGAAGTTGAAAAAGAACTCTTTAGAGTCAGGAATCGAAAATATTGTCAACTATGTATTAATTCGATTTTTAAAATTTCTAATTAAATGGAGCGTCCCTAACAGTATATTTCACTGTGGAATAAAAATATAATTTCTGACTATGGATATTCGTAGTTGCTTATAATAAAATTTCTAAAAGCAAAACAATCTGTATTTTGTTGGGACCCTATAAACCCGAATTAACGAACAAAAGGTTTGGTCTCGATGAATTCGCTAAATCGGGGGGTCCGACTGCATATATAGTTTAAATTACTAACTCTCGTTTTGAAAATAATTCAATTAGCCCGAATATATAAGGCAGTATTTTTTTTTATATATATATAATTTCACGGCAATTTTCCGTTAAATAATTGACTCGTGCTAAATTTGAGGATGGTATGTTTCGAGCTGATGGAATGTTTTTTTTAAAATTTACTTTGCTTAATATTACCAGATTTTTTTTACATTATTTAATTTTATTGCCATGAATGTAATCTGTGTTATTATTAAATGAGTACTTATCTGTCTGACTGAATTTTATTTTCTTAGAATTCTTTTAAGAGAAATGGATGGATCAAATTAAATTTGGAGATATTTTTTTCTAATTATCTTTATGAAAATTTTTGGTGTCGCGTTATATTCGGGCTAATACAGTAGTTTACTTTAAATTACAGCTTAGGGTAGTAAATCATCAGCATATTTTTACATAGCACATTTTTAACCTTTCAAATTTAGGAAAAGGGTCCATGTAATTAACGGGCCAATTCTTTCAGAGTATGTAGTAACTTATTAACAGGAAGCCATTAACCCTCGTATAAACAATAATAATGCACGTAAAACCCACAGTAGCATGAATTTCAACTGCATGTAGCGAATCAAATCTTACAGCATCGGATTAAGTCAATGAAATCCACAGTATACTCTCTTGATCTGACTGAAGACTGCATCGTCCTTATCTAGGCACCTTCAGAGTCTTTCTTGTGAAATAATTGCACTTTTTTTTGGATTTTTCGACAAACATTTAATTTTGCTGCCAAATTAAGTGAATTGGCGATATTTGGCAACCAAATTAGTCATCAAGTTCGTCACCAATGTGATCCTTCTATTTATTTATTTATTATGATTGGAAGAATATTCTTTCCGTCCTCAATAACGTTTCGGCAAAGAAGCAAATGCATTGCCAAGTTTTGATAGAATTATATGCACAAAAAAACCTTATACAGTCGAATCTGTTTTTGTGCGGTCTTTCTTTATGCGATTTTCTTTTTGTGCGATTTTTTTTGCGCGATTTATTTTTGTGTCGTTTTTTATGTGCGATATATTTACTATGCGGTGTAGGAATTCCAATGGCTTTGGCGCCATTGTAATGTTTTCTATCTATATTTACTAGGGGCGTAACGGAGAATGTTAGGATTCCCCTCCACCCCTGAAAGTCAGGTTTCGCCTTTAATCTCTCTCTATATAAATGTTGTGTTGGTTTGTGTATGCGCGCATAACTCAAAAAGTTCTGCATGGATTAATCTGAAATATTGACACAACGTTGCATTTGTCTCTGGTCAGGATCTTATGTACTTTTTATTTCGAAATTCTCTCGAAATTTTTTAAATTTAATTTTTAAGTGATTTTTTGGTGTTATGACGTCATACGACGTCACGATTCGCTCAGAATGCGAAAATTTAAACTTTACGCTTAGATTTTTCCAAATTATTGTATAACTCTTCTATGGTTATGTTTATGCGTTGTCATATTTATCTATTTATTGTACTTTGATACGTAATTGGGATTATTTTTCGAATAAATCTTTTTTAAAAATTATTCTTTCAAGAACTCAAATTTTGTTTTGTAGGTTTGGCAACAGTTGGATAGCAATATCGCGGGATGTTTACGACTTTGATTAAATTCTACATCGTGTTTTTTCTGTAATTTTAAGCTAAATTTATTTCTCTTTATTAAGCGAAAATGAAACTAACATAATTGACTTCTGTACGCTACTTATTTTTCTACCAAATAGTTTCCGTCAACCATTTACCTGAAATAAACAGACGTAGCCAAATGCCGCGATATAACACACACATTCAATGTTTGGAAACAATATTTTTTTCCCACTTGGAGATATTTTAATGTGACGAAATTAATCGACGGAGTTTTTAATAGGAATGTTTTTTTTTTCTTTTTTAGACAACTTTTTAAACTTCATTTGATTCTTACGTATTATCGCAACAATCGCCAACTTTAATGATAACTCGCAAAGTGGGCCATTCCATTTTCACAGATGTTGTACGCGCGGAATTGGCAATCGTGCTTCGTTTTATACAATATCGCTAATAGGTTGCGATAATACGTAAGTACCTTTCATTTGATGTTAGTATTGAAATACAAATGTTAAAACTAAGATTTTCTGATCTTGAGTCATCAAAATATTGCACCTTATTTTGTTTTTCATTGCTTTATAAGATTATTACCTTCTTAAACAGATTCCATTAGTAATTTGTCAAAAAAATACTGGAAGTTCTTATGGTTTGTTTTTGTCAGGGACGTAAAGCTACCGCTGTATCAATGATGCAGGAGCCCCAACGAATGTCATTACAATTCCACTTAAATGGTGCTCATATCTGAAAAAGGGCCACAAAGGAATTCGGATACAAGGCCCACTCAGAGCTGTTTTTGTAATTTCATATGTTTTTTTTTTAAACCTTCACTTTAACTGCAGTCAATCGGCTTGAGTACATAAAATTGTATTGCAGAAACTCGCTTAGGTCATCATACTGGCCAAGCAAACGCAGGGATAAATGCTGATCAAATTAGAGTAAGCATCAGTGAATGAGCAAAACAGACAGAGGGCTCAAATACATGTTGAGGAAGCAGGTTGTCATAAGATTGTAATTATTTTTTCAAATTTTACTTTCGCGTTGATAAAGATAGTACAGCTCTTTTTATGTCAATTACTGTTCGTATTGTATATCATTTTTCAATTTATTTTTTAAGCACAGGATATTTACTTTGGATAATTTTTATATATAAAATACTAAATTTAATTCTGTACACTATGTATGTGTTTAGCTAGTAGTATATCGATTAAAATCTTCCACCTACCGTAAAATCCGGCTTATAACGCGCACTTTGAACGCAAAAAATAAGATCGAAATTTACAGGTGTGAGTTATACGCTAGGTATAAAAATGAGGGCTTTAAAAATTAAAAAATTAATGAGCATAAAAAAGTTAAACTTCTAAATATTTCGAAATGCTATTTATTTAAAAGACATGACATTCTTATTGAACTTAAAAGGTGGTAGTTCTAAAAGTATACTATTTTTGCAATTGCTTAGATTAACACCTTGAATAAATCGCTTCTAAACATAACAGCATTGCATTTGTACATTTCAGGTTTCTTCGTAAAAAAGGGGTGCACATTATATTGCAAATATACCTAAAATTTAAAAATTGCAGCTTGAAAGTATGGGTGTGCGTTATATGCTGGACTTTACGGTATTTTATCTTTCTCCAATGAATCTAAATTAATGTATAATTTTTTATGGTACTTATATTTTTTCTTTAGTCGGCCATTTACCTAAAATCAAAAGACATCGCCAAATACTGCAATATGCATTCAATAAGGGAAGAACATTCTATGCCTGCTTGTGCACAATAATAATACTTTTTTGCACTTGGTAGTGAATTTTTCCACGAAATAGTTATTGTAGTTTTTAATAGTTGGGGCAATAACATTAGACTCACGAAATATCTATTTTGTGTAATTTCAAAATTTTATTTGGTGTTACTGTGAAATATAAATGGAAAAATTAAGATTTTCTGATGTATATTTTGTGTTTGTTTTGATATTTATGTATTATCGCAACCATATTGGCAACATTAGCACTTAATTGCCAATTCACCGTGTATGATACGAACAAAATCGGGGTTGATATAGTTGCAACAGTACCCAAGAACCTTTGTTTGCAACTTTTTTTGGTGATTTTATCAAAATGATAATTTGTTGTTAATAATTAGTTTTTGATAGCTTTTTATCATTTAAGTTTGTTATAGCTAGCTATCTGTACCCAATCATGTTTTCCTGTGGCTCAGTCTGGTTAAAAAGTAAGAAAGAAAAGAGAAAGCACACATTTCTAATATGTTTAACTGCTTGCACTTGAGGTATGATTTTTTTTATAAAAAATTGTGGAAATATACATTAAGTAAACTTTTCTAAACAGATTTATTTCATTTGTAATTTGTTAACAGAATACTCCCAAATTATTATGGGTTTTTTTGTCATGGTATGAATCTAAAATTATTTGCATTGTCTCCATAGAAGAGGTGCCAAGTTTGAAAACAAATTAAATGACTCTTCTTGAGGTGAAAGGGTTAATTTTACAATGCTTATGAGTAGACATTTTGTGTTGCTTCATTGTCTGTATATAAACAGAAATTGTCTGCTGTGCCTGCTTTAGAGCAGTAGTTGCCATTTTTCAACACTTCATGAACCACTTAATGTATAACTTTACAATTAGTGTTTCACTAATAGGATTGACCTCTATGTGGTGGAGCACTATAGCTATATTTACGTCTTTATTTAATCTTCTATGCCCTGAAAAAAAGCGGTAAAATCCTAGGAGAACCCACACCTTTGGCGACAAACCAAAAAAGGCGCCAAGCCAGAACAAGATGGTGCCAAGCGAAAGTGACAATGGTGGCAAGGAAATATAGCGGGATAAGGTGGATGCATAATGAAAATATATGTAAGCAATACAGAAATTAAACATTTGAGATAAAAAATATAAAAACAGCACTTACTTTCTTACTGCTGATCTTTTCCGAGTGGAGGGGACAGCGTAACAACAGATTTTAAAAAAGTCTTAAAGGGCTCATCGCTAAACGAATGATGGTGTGAACGCCGCCATATTTATTCTGCGAGGTAAGGGTCGAACATACATTCGGCGTGGCTGGCACGATTTCGAAGAAAGTTTTTATTGCCGACCATGTTACATCATGCTGATCATTACATTTAGGACATTCATAACTCGAAGCAATCAATCCTTCCTTCATACACCATTCAATCAATTTTTTCCTACCTTTCGCATTTAACAAAGTAAAAAATTCTAAAGTAGATTCCCTCACACACGCAACCAGCCCGGAGACCAACAACAAAATGAAATTCGAAATGCGCGTCCACAAAATACAAAAATGCTAGAAATAGTTAGGGTTGTCGTATGTAGTGTTTAAAAGTAGGGTTACCAAGATGGCGCAATTATCGCCAACCAAAGTAATTCACGCCAAGGGTGTGGGTTCTTCTAGGAGTGATCCAAATAAGCTTCATGAAAAGCAACAATCAACAAACTGAAGTGTTTTGCCTACAATTTTCCAAAAAAATGGTTGAGGTTACCAAAAATCGCTAACCTCAGGAATTTTGTTTAGTTATTTCAGTAACTAAAAGCTTTTAGTAAAGAATAATTCGTGTTCCGTAATATGTTGTTTTGTTGTTCATCTTTTTTTAAACTGAATCTTCATAAAAGTATAAATAATCCAAAAGTATAAATAACCATCCAAAATTTTTCACGCATCACCAATTGGTGACTGCTGCTCTGTAACACACATCAGTAATAATGTATTAGCATCACTGTTACAAAATTGGTGCCATGTATATCGTACCTTAATATCTAAACAATAAAGATTCTAACATTTTTTTTATGAAAAAAGAAATGGAGGGAAAATGTTGCGAGTTGCATGGCGGTAATTTGGCTGTGGTGATGCTAATATTTAAGTACACAGATAACAAATAATTGTCCATGTGAAAAGCTGTCTGTGTCTAGATATAAGCCACTCTGTTTTTAAGATATAGGTCCTTAACTTTGTTGATAACAATTGTGAATTGCAAAAATACTCCCATCATTATCAACACTTTGTCGTAGTTTTCTGCTGCAAAATCCGTGTTTATATTGGAATTTTCCTGGTGTATTCGATTAAAAATACCTTCAGCCTCTCATTGCGTTGAATTTCAGCTGTGTCAATTGATGCACGTTTAAAGTTAAATATTTCATTAGCATTATTTATTTTTTCCTTTTCTTTTTGTTTCTGATTTTTGTTTCTTTTTTTTCCATGTTTTGAAATTTTATATGTTTTTGTTTTAATTTTCTTTTCTTTTTAAGTGTAGTTTTAAGTTTTTAAGAAATTTTATATGCTTTGTTTGAATTTTTTTTTCTTTTTAAGTGCAGTCAATTGGCTTCACTAAATAAAAATAATGCTTTGCGGAAAATCAAACTTAGGTTGTCATACTTGCAAGGCAAAAGTACTACAATGAGTGTAATCGCACATCAAGCTGAGAAAGAATGGATATCAGCAAACGAGAAAAGCAGACAAATAATGTTACAAACACAGGCTGAGGGCGCAGCAAAGCAACATGCAGCCAGACTTGAGGAAGCTCATTTGCGAGCACATCATTCGTGTTTTACAACATCAGAAAGATGTTAACCAAAAACAGCACATCTGCGTCAAACATGACTTTGTGGTGAGCAAACACAATAACAGTCAACTTGCATTCCGGTACAACCCAGTGGAAGATTCTAGGTTCAGGCAGCATGTTCTCATTTACACAATGATGGAAGTGTATCCTTATTGCAATGTCCTGGAATTTAAGGGAGAAACCAAAGGAATGTTTTGTACCACTGAAAAAATTGAACTGCCTCAACTCAGAGAACAGAGCCATTACAAATTTTGCTTGCTAGATATACTGTGCAATCAAAACATTTCCTATATGACATCAGGAAATACAATTCATGTTTCCAAGTGACATTGTTTGGATAAATGTGCATTTGTGAACAAACCTCTGATTTAATAAAAATATCCATAAGCATTGTAAAACTAACCCAATTCCCGCAATGAATCCAGAGTGGAGCCATTTAAAATTTATCTTCAAACTTGAGGTCACCACTTTAAAGACAATGTAAATAAAGTTAGAGGTTCATAACATTACATAAGGACAAAAATAAGATGTAATAACTTCAAGCATTTGGTTAACAAATTATAAATATCAGTTTAGGAAAAAGTTTTTCGTGTATATATATTTATACATTTTTCTTATAAAAGATCATACGTGCAATGCAAATTATTTAACATACTGAAAATATGTCCTTTCTGTTAAACAAGACTGAGCCACAGCAACGCGTGGCAGGGTACAGCTAGTATTTTATAAATTGGGTAAATACGCATTTAGCGTTAGTCAAGCCTTGGGCTCCTAGAGTCCTGCCTCCCTCTCCCCCCTCGTGACAGGACTCAATGGCTTTGGCTCCACTGTAAGGTTTTCTGTCTATTTACCAGTGGTGTAACAGAGAATGTTAGGACCCTCCCTTAAAGTCAGGTTTTGCCTTTAGTATTTTATAAATTGGGTAAATGCGTATTTAGCGTAAATCAGGCCTTGGGCCCTAGAGTCTTGCCCCCCTCCCGTGATGTGGGGGTGTACGTTTACGTCACTGAAATGTAGACATTTCAAGACGCTCTGTTCATTTGTTATAAACAGTCTCCCGACAATGCGCATTCAGTTGCTTTCTCTCAACGCTCCAGCAGCCCGCCCTTGATTGAAGACGAAACTTTCAATAACAGTGACATTATCAATAATTTGATAAGTTATGAAGACGGATAAGAAGCCAGATTCTTTGAGGGCAGATAAAAATATGCAGGGATCTAAATTTCCAACAAATTGGAAAAGCATTTTCTTAAAATAGATACCAGTTATGTAAGGAGTATAAAATTCCAAAATGACTTCAATCATGTATATCTGGTTATAGGGACATTTACAAGCAACTGACCACCCGTCCTTCGTCATAAAAACTTATCTCTTATTTTATGTTGCCAAAAAACAAGTCAATTGAAATTGCACCTTCAAGTGACGAAAGCGATTTTGAACTTATTCATTAAAGGACTTAGGATTACGATGGGTAGCGATGAATTATGTATGTGCATTTTAAAGACTTATCCGTATATACAATGGGAAACTATATGTTTTTAAAATGTTTCCATGTGTAATATTTACTTATTTATTTTTTTATAGAAGTACTCTTACATAAATTTCGTAAATTATTGGCATATTTTGTAAATGCGACTTTTTTTATGCGGTCCCTATCCGCCGCATAAAAAAAGTTTTTTGTAGTATTTCCAAGAATTAGTTTGTTTTATGTAAGAATTTATGAAATTTTTTAATATTTTTTGTGCGATTTTTTATGCGGTCCCTATCTACCACACAAAAACAGGTTCAACTGTATTTAATCTGGGAAATATTTCTATGAATTTAAAAACCACTGCTAAAATTTTTTTAAATACCAACATGTTTGCATAGAGCTCTTGCTATTTTAATCCTATATTATATAAACCCTAATAGGATTACCTTTTTAGTCAATAAAGATATTTGTAATTAAAAAAATGTAGATTGGAGGTATTTTCAATGATTGAGAAAATTCTAAGAAAGGAGTTCCCTACAATATTGGGGCCAAGACTTCTGGCCTCAATGAATTATCTTCTGTTGACAAAGACCTAAAGAGTTCAATTAAAAAAATCTAGCAAATTTGATCAAACATATATTCGACTTCAGGTAAACATTAGAAAAAATAAGTAAAAAAATCACTTTTTTAAACTTTTCGTTTTAGTATGTCTTTCAAACTGTCTCGATAAAAGGAAAAAAGCAATGCATTATTAAATTTGCGGAATAGGTTCGTAAATATAGGAAATTTAAGTACATTAATTAAATAGATATGGGTTTTTTTTCAAATTTACGGATTCTTTTCAACTGAAGGACTAAAGACAATTGTCAGACGAGCCCGAGTTCGTATTAGCGTATGGGATAAATTATCACTTTCGACAGCTTTATAAAACCCAACAGCTTTCATTCAATCCAAAATCTTAACATTTTAATGTCTATTTGGTTAGTGCTTAATAAGAGTGAAACAATTATCTATCCCTAATGAAAAATGATAAAAATTTACTTAACTAACATAAAAAGTCTTGAATCACAGTCAAATGGCTTTCCGATTTCTCATAAAACTACGGGTTTTAATCTTAGATAGTTCTAATAATATTCAGACTCACTTTACAGTTATAATCTCAACAGATACTACAGATATTACTTCAACATCCTCCATATCACTTTAAATAGCAAATCTTTTCATCTACCATGGTTTCTTCAGAAGGTGAAGTTCTCAAATCAATCAAACAATCCATAACATAGATTTCTCTAAGGGTTAGTTTTGAAAACGCGAAGAGAACCCACTTGAAACCCTATGTTGCTGTTAACAGATATAAAATCAGAACCGAAGAAGAATTTTTCCTGAAGATTGCAACATTGAAAGTGCGAAAGAGACTCAAGGTAGACCAAAAAAAGAATAAACTTTTCTGTCATATTTTATTTTATTAATACTTGATGCAACTAAAACTGGAATAACTTAAAACTATAAGCTTTCTAATTTAAAAAAAAAACTTACTAAGAATTTTTATGTTACAAAAACGAAATTAAAAATTATTATCATCAAATAAGTTATCTTGTTATAAAGAGATGTGTTTTCTTATAATTCCTCTTTACTACATAAATTGCAGTGACAGATCAAATATTTAATAAAATCAAATATTTAATAAAAGTTATTAAGCTCTCAAAGTTTTAAATTCATGCAGATTTTAAATTCAAATTACTGTTACTGAAAATCGAGGAAGTTTATTTATTCAAAAAGAGAAGCATTAAATTTATTTAATAGAACAAATATTGACTCAAAGGAGCATGCTCTTTTCTAAATGAACGAAATACTGGTTCTCATTAGGAATTTACCAAATGGAATTGTATTGGTTTAGCTAAAACAAATAGAACTTGCTTAGATTAACAAGACAATAGAGCCTTGGAGGATTCTGAAAAATTACGGAGTTAGCTGGAAATACTTTAATTTTGTCAATAATCAATATACTCAAATAGACTACAATGACTTTCCATGTTATGATGAAACGCGCGTGCCAATTTTGTTTTACAATTCTTTTATTATTTTTCTGAGTTAATAAGACATTTTCGATTTTTTTTAGATAACAATCTCTAAACGGTGATCGTTTTAGAATTTTGAAAATTGGAAGATATTATTTTGCAACACAAATATAAATATATATTCCTTTGTCTAGTTTCTAATTATTTTAAAAATTATTCTTTTTTAAATGACCCTAAAAAAGATCATGTCTTTCTTAATGAAGTTCATTTTAATCACGTAAGACCATTTTTATGTTTTTCAGAAACAGTGATTTGAAACAGTGATTCAGAAACATTTGATATTGTTTGAAATATTGAAATCATAAAGAAATAATATGTATGATAAATAATGTATTTAGTTAAAGAAAACTTTAAGGAAAATTTCATGCAATTAGACAAGAAACTATTGGAAATTATTTGCGAAAGTTATTAGAGAATGCTGAATGATGCTAACGACTGTAAGTAATTAAAATACTTATTAATTGTACCCTTAATTAAAATTTAAAATTTTCCTTTTAAAACTGAGTGTTAATTCTTCAGTTTCATTGTATTTAAAATAAGAATAAGATGTTTACATTACTTACGTTGTCTTAATATTTTCTACTTTCGACTTGATAATCAAAAATAATGTAAGACCATGTTTAGAATAAGAACGGATATAACTGTCATTGAAGCTACAAAGTAATCTTTCTACGACAAAAAGCTATTTATACTATACTGAGCAGCTGCCGAAAAGGTAGCAACCTATCTGAGAAATATAACACTTTCGCAAATGAGCATTTCACTTCAACTTTCCAAAAGAAAGAAATGAATCATTTAGAAATGTTTAAAAATTAACTTTATCTTATTGCGATTTTCAAAAATTTTTAGAATTTGGATCATTACAATTTAGTTTGGCAACAAAAAATCATTAATTATAGTATGGAAATTGCAAATTTTTTATTTTTACTTTTTTATTTTATGTTTTCACTACTTATTCCTAGTTAACTGAGAAATAAAAATTATCAATATTGCCTAGGTTTCAAACGAAAATTTACTCAATTTATCTCAATGAAATCACTTTAAAGGACAAGATGAAATAATGAAGCCTTTTTATGAGTAAAATATATTAAGAAGCATCTTAAATATAACTATTTGATAAGAATGACCAGTGGTTAATATTATAAGAAGGATTACATAGAATAAAATCATTGAAAAAATCAAATGATTTAAATTCAGAAAATAGCTGGTTGTTTTACTGATTATATCAACGTACGCTAATGGACTGGAAATTAACTGGTAGATGTCTCTAAGTAATTTAAAAGAAAGTTCCCCTATTTTCAGGGGAAAAAACGAGTATGCAAAGTACTTACAAAAATTTTTTTTCTAACATTTCGTTTTTCTTAAGTCATTACTTACTTTCCTCCTAGTAACATTTAGCCATTTAACTATTGACTGTTTGTATGAATATGAATTGGATTATAAATTTCAAATAAAAAAAATTCCGTGTTTTTATCTGAATAATTTTTAGGACACTTATATGTCTGTTTTGTTATAATAATATTATTACATCTTCACGGAGAATAAAGAAAAACAACCACAATTTTTTTAAAAACTATTTTAATATTTCAGTGATGCTGCTTGGCTGGAAAAAATATTCTGAAAAAAATTACCACGTACACTAAAACGTTATAAACTGATTTTCACTTCGGAGAGCATTTATTTCGTTTTTACATGCAATGAATTTTTTCATTTCTCGATTTGTTAATAAAATATTGTATTTATTTTTTTTACAATTATTTATTATTTTACTCTTATTACGAATAAAGATTAAGGATTTTGAAACCAGGTAAGGAAATGGCTTTAAATCTCAGGGGAACGAATATTTTGACATACGATAAATTTCTGGCTATTGAGCTTCTTCGTGACGGAAGTACTTACGCCTTTAATCCAGTGTTTCTCAAACTGTGGGGTGCGCCCCCTAGGGGGGCATGATACCCCTTATTAACACTGATATAATACACTTATAAATGTATCAGTGCTGCACTGTGTATTTCATAACTAATTTAACAGTACTAAGCAAGAACAAGCTTAATAATTACCAGTGATTCTATGGGCACATCATCAAATTATATACAAATTTAATACTTATCTTGATAAATAGTACGGTTTATAATTAAAGTAGTATTGTAGATTTACCTCAAGTTATATTATTATTGAATTCTATACATTATTATTGTATGTAAGGGGTGCGCCATGAAAATTATGATTGAAAATTAGGTCGCGAGTATAGAAAGTTTGAGAAGCACTGCTTTAATCCAATTTAGGATTTCAAATTTCTTTTTTGTGTGTTGTCAGATTAACATATTTTCTGAGCCACATTTCCTCAAAATTTGCATGCGTTGAATACTCCGATCCGTACATTTGACAAGTTTCTTTTCTTATTATAATCCCATCAACAGATATTTATTTTTTATGGCATACTTAAGCATATATATTAAGAATATTTTGAAAAAAATCAAACTTTATTGCTAAAACTAAACTTCAAAGTAAAAGGATGGGAATACCTTTTTTTTAAAACGCAATTTAGCAGCATTTCATTTACTAAGAATGTGAAAAACGGCAGCTGAATTGCGATGAAAGTAACATTCTACTTAATTTTTAAGAAATTCCATGTTTTGTCTTTTTTTTCTGGGGGAATATCATTCTAAATCTTTCTCGGCGTGATCCATGAAGCAATGGAAAAAGTTTTATTCCTTTACATATCCATTTTGTCATTTTATTTTGGTTTTCTCACCAATTTATGAAATGTCTTTCAATACGACACTTATCCTTCTTCAAAAAGAGCCTCAATTGAAATATATTCACTACGTATTTCCAAAAAGTGAATAAAAATTTGATTTTACGCGCTGTTAAGTTAATCTAACGAATTCTATCTAGCAGGCTGTAATTCTCAAGATATTTGTAAGGAAAAAGATTGTCATATTGCTTCTGAAGATATTTTATTTGACGTCTTTAAATAATACGAAAGTAACATTATACAATGATGCTAACAATAAAAGCAGCTTAACAACGACTGTTGTTTTCTTATGACATATTGCATTGGAATGTATTCCCATTTCTGGGAAATATGAGAAGAGCAGAAAAAAGAAACTTTAGCTTAGTTTTGAAAGAAATGGTTTAGGTTTATTACTTTCTGCATTTGAATTGAAGGCATATATCACAGCCTTACATGAGAGAATTTGGGTGACTTGAACCGTAAATAATTAAATTGCGGATAAAGAATTTTGTACTTGCCGGGTGTTTTATATCTTCAAAGGAACAAAAAAATGTCGAATATTTTGTATTAAACTCCGCAAAATTCTGAATATTTTTTTTCTTTTTCCGAATCCACCAGTTTTTGTGATGGGGTTTTTTTTTGTTTTAAGACTTACTTTTAGATTTTCTATTCAATAATCCTTTTCTCATGTATTTTATTGATTTGCACACTCCTGGTATACATCGAGAAGCCGACTACGTTGGTTCCCTCATAATAGCAGACGAGTTACGAAATAGACTCAATTCTATAATAAATCATCAGGCTGTGCATTGACGATCTGTTATTATTTTCAGTTGAACTCAATTGACTTCATTGAGGTGGAAGTTTCAAGAATAAGATTTCATCTCAAGTGTTATCCGCGTCTTCAGAACATGTTGTCAAACTACGAGCTTCATCTCTCTTAGTTGGTTCGTAATCTCTAGTTTGATAGAAATTATTTGAAACGTAAAAATTAGACGAGCTTACTGAAGAAAGACATATAAACTAGTAATAAATTAGAACATAAACCTTGGTTTGTACCATTAATTTTGGTGGTGTGAATAAAATTTACAAATTATTTACGAACTAAATACTTGTATGCATGCTAATAAGATGCTTACAGTTCTTATTGGTTATGTTTTATAATTTTAGCATGTATAACACATTTCTCTCTCTCTCTCTCTCTTATATATATATATATATATATATATATATATATATATATATATATATATATATATATATATTTAACAATATATAATACATCACATTATAAAAATACCAATTTTTAAAATCATTTAAAATGTGTTAATTTTTTAACCAAATGTTCTTTTTGAAATTGTTATCCTTTTAATTTTCCACTGAGTGGTTTTAATTTTTTTAGTACACTTAAAGGTTTTCGTACCGAGTAATGCATTAAGTAGGTGTTAGCTATCTGCAGTTTACTTTTCCAAAACTTAAGACATTCAATACTTTTATTCGGTTAGTACGTTACTAACATAAAGAAATTGATATAAGAATTCCTGCTAATATGTAAACAATTTCACACAATTCCGGGTATTTTATTTAAATCAGTAATTGCCCTTTTTTGGTATTTGTACTTCTTGTTAACTAAATACAAGAATATTTAATCCTTAACTTTTTGCTTCAAGAAGCTGCTTTTCTTAAGAAATATTTGACTTTGCAATGCTGGGGAGCTTAATGTAATTTTAATGTAGTAAAAGTACTGACTATGATGGTAGTTAAAACAAAGTTTTGCATCGATTTATTAGAATATATACTATGAGACAGTATCTAGCAAAAATATATGTAAACTACTATATTAGAAAAACCTCTATCCTCTTTGTTCTTAGAGAATATAAGCCACAAACTACATTTCTATTTCTTTAAATTAAAGTGACAGTTATTTAGATAATATCCATATGCAGTAAATTTCCTTTTGGAAATTTTAAAATAGTAGCTTTTAACCGAGTTCATTTTAGATTAGAGTTGACACATCGTGAGAATTTTATGTATCACTGCTCGAAATGAAAAGAAGGAAAACAAACTGCATTTTTTTCAACGGGAAGTAGTAGAACAAAAAAGCAGTGATTTGATCCATTGAAGGAAACAGCTCATGAGGATCTTAACAACATTCGCAAACAATATTATTTACTTTTGAAGGGGGAATCTTTCGTTGGTGCAAAGAAATTGAATGCCGCGCGTTAAATTAATCTTTTTTAAATAAAAGCAGATAAAAACTTAATTAAATACATTCGCATATTGTAGTACGAGACAAATTGATAAATTCTTTAATAACAATCAAACATCTCAGTTAGTAAATAAAAGAAAAATAATTGAGAATTTTAGCTCTATGAGACAAATCAGAAACTTTTTTTTTTGAAAAAAAATTTAATTGTCATATGAAGAAACTCTAAAGTGACTAAATATTATTATGTATAAAAGATGCTTTGTTATCACATGTAAAAGAGAAATTTAAAGAAAAGACATAAAATGCAACTCCGTTAAAGAAAATATTTTGAACTGAACTTTTAAACTGATACCTAATATTTTTATTTCCTCCTCTTTTCTTTGACATAGTGCTCCTATGTACGTAACAAGTTTTTCCTCAGGTTCCATTAAAGTGCACATATCACAAAAAGTACAAATAACACGAGATAACATACATATTTTATTACGAGTTTTAAGAATTTGTTACAAGATATTTATATACAGAAATAACTGTATACTTTAGACTGAGATTAGTTTAAATTATTTTGGTGAAAAGCTAAATACAGTTTTTATTTGAGAAAAATCTGAGAAGCAGTTTGCCTTCTCGGAAAATTCAGTGAAGCGGTAAATTTTTATTAGGATTTATGGAATTTTTTTATGGAATTATAGAAAATAATTCAGTACATTCTCTCTCTCTCTCTCGGCTTATTGATGAATGCTCAAATCTCAAATGTGCCTTTCGCATTCAAGTAAATCTTAAGTGAATAAACTTAACTTACGTGAAAAATTTGTTTTCTGCTTAAATTTCCCTTTGAGTAAGAAGTTAAATTTCCCTCCGAGTACTATCTAATACTGAAGTGATTTCAGTCTGGCAGAGTACTGTTAACATACTGAGAATCGCGTTTTCTCAAGTAAGGCACTTAAATCTTCATGCTTAATTTTTTTTAGTTTTATTAAAATATAAAAAATTTGCTGTAAAAAATACGAGTTATTTGAAATGTATGCAGAAATTAAAGAATGAAATCTTCATATTTTTAAGATGTGCCTTATGTATATATATGACATATTTCCAGTCGGAATCAGGCTTAATTTTTTTTAAAAAAAGGATCTTTATTCAATGAATTCTCTACACCATCTGCCGCTAAGAAAAAAAGGCCGCCAAAGTGAAATCTAAGTGTTTTTACCACTTAAGCCCAGATGTGTGAAGTATCTCGTATTTTATGATATGTACTTGAAAGTTAATGCTGACATATAGGGCTATTAAATATAATGATCTGGGATTAGAAATGTTTAGTGGTTAGGCCATCTGTTTCGGAGAAATGGGTAATTAATTTATAACTTAAAGATGTAATGGAAAATAAAAGTTAAATGCTATGTAGGGAATTTAATTTTAAATTTAATTTAATTATCCTTACACACACACACACACACACATATATATATATATATATATATATATATATATATATAAATTCATGTTAACGACGATTTAAAAAAAATCTATTTTATTTATTTAAACATCGTTCGGAATAATCTGTTCCGTTTTTGAAATCAAACATATTTTTGATGAATATTTTGTAAAAAATTCAGATTTTTCTGTTTGAATTTTTCTCACCACTAAAGTCTCATCGATAACGCAATAGACCTGATGCGTTATCTATCTGTAACTGATATAATATCATTAATCATTTTAAAGAACACTGTTTTTTTGTAATAAAGGATTCTCAAAGGATTTTAGAAATTGTACATGAATGGATTTTGTAGTTTATCTATTTTGATATTAGAAGGAAGAAAATATAAATGGAGATGTTTACTTTTGATTCTCGCTTTTTAATGCTAGTAAAAAATACAAACCTTCAGTGCAAATGCGACTTTAACAGGAAAGAAAATTAAGTTAAACCAAATTACAAATTTTTTCTTTTTTGGAGAAATATCATTCATCACGAACATGTGTATATTTTTCTTTTTCTTTTCAAATTAATTTTATATAAAATTCATGCAGTACTTCTGACACACCTACTATATACCAAATAATAACCGGATATGCACTCAATTATATGCACACAAATCGACATTAATCAACATACTGCACGGATAATGGATTAATTCAAAAAATCTGGAATCTATACTTACAGGATCCCATTGTCTTTGTTTATAATGAAAAAACGATTTTCCTTAGTTTAAAAACATTGCGAAACATCTGGAGCTAAGAAATCCGTAAGCTCAGCTTTGTGATGATGTAACTCCGCCCTTCTAGATCTAAGACGAAGAATCTTGCTTCAACTAGATGATCCAATTACATTACTATATATAAGCGGAGAGATATTAAATATATCTACTGTCTATAATAATGCCTCGTTTCAGAACTTTAAGTAAAATATACTTTATAATTTTTTAAAATTGTACATTATTCTTCCGAGGGAAAATTTTAAATCATACACACACACACATCCAACTTTTCCATTCTTCAGCAATAAATCTAAATAACAACGGTTTTACCTAATTTAAAGTACTATGCATCCTAAAAGCTTTAGAAAAAATATCGGAAACAATTATTAAAAATGTTTTTATGGTTATCAGTTACTTAATCATTTCATGAATGATTCAAAAATACACAACTAAACGTAAAATATTTTCTCTGGGAAATTTGATATACGTAAGAAACAGCCTTTGATGGCTATAAAGCTACAGATTTTTTATTCCTATTAGTGAAGATGTTTCATTTTGTTTCACACGTAGTTAATCAATGTCATCATACTAAAAAAAACTACGTTCCTTTTTAGGGTAATTATGAAAGATGTGATCTTTATATTCCCCTTGTCTTACATATCACATAATCTAACAGCCACATTTCTCTGATTTGCGTGGCGAATTGACTTTAACAAACTGAGCGAAGAGGGAAAAGAAATGTAATGCCGTTTTTAACTAAAAAGGCAGGGTCACAGAAATTGAGAGGAATGCTGAAAATATAAGGTTACTATTACTTCAGAACAGTAAAGTCGATTACACACACACACACACACACACACACACACACACCTTTTGTAAATTTTAAATGGTTATTCTTAGAAATATTTGAAGAGATTAGCATATATATATATATATATTTATATATATATTAATTATAATATACTTATATAAACACTTTGTAACCAAAAGAAAGAAGAAATAAAAAACGACGCACCTAGAGGAAGCTGTCAGATTGCGATACAAATGGGTAATGTAAAGAACTTGCATATAAAAACAAACGATTACAATTTCCGAAAAGTAAAAAATCGCCATAGAAAAGGTGAAAAACAGCCATAGGACCACATACAAATTACATAATTGCTTAGTAAGGTAAAGTACATTCACTAACGTTATCTCAATGTGAAGATAACTCATTCATATTATTACAATACAATTGAATGTAATTAAAATGCGCAAACGACATTTTACATCACATTTAAATCTTTAACATATGTACCTCTCTTCGAAAGTATTTTGGTGTTAAAAATACATAGCATACTTGCTACTTATGTTTGAGTATCTGAATACTGTAAATAAAATATACCCAGTAAATTTAAAGGATTTACTGAACATTGCATTTGGTATATGGTACTATAAAATCATCATACATCAATACTAAAAACATTATAATACATCATACAGAAGTACAATAAATATCATTTAAGGATAAACCGCAATTAACTTATTTAATTCGTTGAAGATATACTCAAAAAATATTTAAAAATACTGTTCATAACGAAAATGAATTGTAATTTGATTCAAACCCATTTTCTTAAACGGGTTGTATGCATTACTTATCTTCTTTCCTTGATTTAAAATAGTATTTTGTTCAAGTTGTATAAATATTTATTTGTTTCAGAATTTTTCTCAGTTAGTTAAAATTAATATTCAAAAGTTATTTTCAGAATATTTTATTTTTTTTTGAGTATAAAATATTTAATTAAAGTGCCCAGATGTTTAGCTAGATGAAATAGATCTCAATTTTGGTGACAGTTTATCATAAAATTAATGATTAAGCGAGTGACTTTTTGAATGAAGTATTACATAAAGTGATCTATATATTGCAAGAAACACAATTAATAGAAATAAGAAGGAAAAATGGTTAAATTGAGAATAAAATATAATTGGGCACAATATTTCTTTCTTTCTTTTTTGGTAACTTAATATTTATAGACAGACAAATGATAATGCTAATGTTTTTCATCATAAATTTTAATGTTTGCCGACACATTTTGTTAAAAAATCATCGCAACGTCTGCATTCAAAAATTTTATTACATTTGTATATCTAAAGCATTTATTCTAGAAAATATTTTTTTTCTGAAAGAGATCAAGTTTTATCTTAAGAAGAGATAAGATCAAACAAAATACGTAAACAATTTATATATTCTCATTCTAAAACATTCTTAACTTTTCTTTTAATTCCCCACAATAAATTCACTTGAAATAATTCAATTTCAAATTACAGTTTAAGTTGTATTTATATATAAATATGTATATGATAATGTATTAAATTATTTAAAGGTTAATCGAATAAAAATTCCAAATATTTAATCTACTACTACCAGAATTTTCAATGACCATTTTTTTGCCGAGAATACTTGCAAATATTTCAAACACTCAAATGAGTTATCATTTTTAGTACCGACTAGGGTTTATAAGGAATCTCCAAAAATAGGGAAAAATCATTTTGTGAATTTTTAAAAATAAGAAGAAATAAGAGTATTATATTTTAAGAATTATATGTTCTAAAATGTATGTATTGTCTAAGTCATGATTTTTCTCAGTAAGCTGCAGTGTAATAAGTATTTTTTGTTCTTAAAGAGTTCGTACTTTATTTTTTCCGCATGGTAAATAATAATTTAATTCAAGTGCCTGGATTTCTGTCATTTTAGCAAGAGAAAATATAACTGATATTCGTCTACAATTTATCAAAAGAAGTATAACGATTAAGAAGTATGTAATACATCAATAATTTACAAAAACACCACAATTTATAAAACAGTATATTTACACAATAAGAGTATAATAACACAATAAGAGAATGATTGAAAAAATAAGTAAGGAATCTAATTATAAAAAGATTCTTTTTTGAAAGAAAATATTTGTAACAAAAAAATATATTCAGGTTTTTAACTATTTACTGCTTAAAACACAATTATTTCCTGAAACTTTAATAACATATCCTAGTCATTTTTAGTGTGATTTTAACTTTTCTAAACACTATTAAATTAATGAAGGAAAAATTGTTGATATTTATAACAGGCATATCTCATTCAAAGAACTAAGTAGCTCAATTCCAACATTCGGTCCTGTGCCAAGGACTCTTTGACATCAAATCTAAGGATTTCCCCCCTAATCATCCGGACTGGGTCAGAGCCATTGCCGATAATCAGAGCTCTGTCGCTGACACTCCGATTAAGATCGATATCAATCATCATGCGATCGCAATGGGCTTCGTCTACCCTTCGATAAATGCCAGAGAAACATTTATCTCCTGACATCTCTGTACTATGTCCACAGAGTACCGTACAGAAAAAAAATAATTGTACAGATACATAATCCACATTGAAGCTTTGTGCAATAAATAGTCTTTCCATAAAAAAGAATGACAAAGAAATAGAAAACAAATGCTCCCTTTCGCAATTATTTGCGACAAAGCGTATTTTTTATGTGCTATCTGAATTGTAATTAGCTTCGTTAAGCTATTTAAGGATAATTAATTTCCTGTAAAATCTGTGTTTTAAGTCAACACGTGGTAATTAGCTAGATGTACATATTGATTGTTCTTCATTAAGTAAATTAATATTTGAGTCCATCTTTCTAAAGATGTTCTTTTGGATAGTTGAAATAAAAGTGCATGAGAAAATCATAATATATTTTGGTTGAGAGTTTTGAGAAAACTCCTCCGTGTCTCTAGTTTTGTTTGAAAAATTGTTCACATACGCACACAGAAAGCTAAAAAGATTTTTAAGTTAATCTTCACAGAATGAGTTAATTTATAAACTTGTTAAATATTATTAAAACTAAATATTACCCATCAAGCAATTTAAACATATTTTAAATTATGAATTGCAGATGTAACCTAATACCAATAATTTGAATTGAAAAGTGAATAAATAATAATTTTGAGGGAAGTAATGATAATTGTTCCATAAAAAGTTAAATTAAGATTCTGGATGATGCAAAATAAGAAAGACTATTTTTTAAAAATTTTATAGAATTTAAAACGGATTTTTATTTTCATAGTAGAGGTTATAAGAATTACTATAATCTCTACAATAGAATTACTATTATCTAATTATATAGTAGAGCTATTAGAATTACTTTTACTTTTCTTAAAATGCGTGTAAATAAAACATTAGAAACTAGTTATATCTCATTAAAGTATATCAGTTACAACTTTTATGTATGTTTTTCTGTAAGTATGTAGTTTTAAGAAAGCGAAATAAATCCTAAATTAAAAAGTAAATCAACAAATAAAATAAATAAGACAACGCACGTGGGCTAACTAAGGAACTAAGTAGGCAAACGTGGGATTTACTAAAGAAATGCTTAATGATTAGGAATCCAATGGTTTGGGACAAAAACTTTGAAGAAAAAGTTTAATAAAATTTTGAAAAATTATATTTATAAAATAATAACTCCCAAACTGCTAAAAATACATAGAGTGTGAAAAAACACTCTATTCTGAAATCAATCGAATGCATCGTGGCACATTTTGAAACTTTTCAGATCAACAGTAGTCTCTGGAATGGTATTAATAGGCTTCATTTTTTGTACAGTTTTGTAACAAAGGTGTTTTGAAACACTTGAATTACAACTCTTCTTACGTAAAAGAGTTTAACAGTTTTTCTTGAAGGTTTGAATTCTTGATATGCATATACAAGTACAAGTTCCTTCAGAAAAGAGTACTTTAATTCCACAAGAGAAAGGGGAAGCAAAATGTGTAAAGAAAAAAACCCATTTTTTTCCAATGTAAAAAAGTACTGTTCGTAGCTATCTGTAATTAACAACGAAAATTATTCGATTCGCACCATTTTTCATTTACCTGATACTTTTTTTTTTTTGCGTTAAGGGATTCGGTTGTATTAGGGATTAGGTTTATTATATTTAAAATGATCTGAAGTGGGGTGTAGAAAATGTTTATTGTAATTGTAAGGGGGGGGATATTAAAGAAATGTAAAGAAAGGAAGAAGAGGAGGCGAAGGATTGTAAATGTAGAGATTGACTTTAATTATATTTGTTATTAGAAATTTTTTCCCGAGTTGGATTAAAATTCGTGGAGGAGTGTGTGACTGCTAGATTGGAGCCGTCATTCAAAGCTTCGTACAAAAGCTAAGTGAATCTTTAGAATCTCAAAGTTTATTTCGCTCTCGTCGGTTGTTTCCATAAAATTTTAATACACTAAGATATTAGTTTAAATAAAGTTGTTGCGTTTTACAGTGTCTCTTGACTTATCACGTTATTATGGGTCCTATTTGATTTCAATATTTTGGGGTACATCTAATTGAAATATTTTTTAATTAAGTATGGCAATGCCCTACGTGACAACAAATACATTAAAGACTTTGTTAAAGGAATTTAGCTCCTTTAATTGGTTTAATATTTAGAAATTGAACATGTTAGAGAGAGAGAAATATTAAATTAGTTAGAAATATTAAGGCTAACTTATAAGCACTTTTTTAATAAATATAACTCGATTGCATAACTTAATAATTTCTTCTATTTATGTATCAATAAAGATCACTTTGTCCTAGTAAAATAATTTCAAATTAGGAGAACGAATGTAGAGATTATAATTAACTAATATAGACAGATAGCTGAATGTTTCATAATTTAAGATTTCTTGGAAAATAGAATATCTCTAAAGGGTTGAATGAGTGAATAATTTACTATGATTCCTCATGAGCTTTTTCTGTAACTTTTTTAATTTTCTTATTTAAAACAGCTTTTGAAAACCTCATATTTATTACGATATTTACTGTGTGCATCTACATAAAATTATCCATCTGTTTCGTAAGTAAACTTTATTTTATTTTTGTTAATTTTACCTTAAAAAATTAATGGAGTAAAATTTCCTTCAGAATTACAAAAATAATAATAAAAAAAAATATTTCAATTATGTAAGAAGAATCTGAAAATTAAAAAATATATATTTATTCAAGTATTTCTATTTTAATCAAAAATTACTTTGGAAGTATCCAAAAAGCTCTGGTCTGCTCTGTTTCTCTTAAATTCAGTGACTGGCACTTATTTAATGGAAGTTGCTCTATTAAAATTGTGAAACTTTTCTGAAACTTAGTTTCCTTCCGACTTAACTTTGTTTCCCCTTTTATTAGTCTACAAGACAGGACACGTAATTCTAGTGAAACACCTGTGACACTTTGAAGCACCTGAAATTAGCATTCGAAATGTAGCCCGAAGAACTTTCTTAGTTCGGTGGTCTGATCAAACTTTAATTTCTCGTGCAACATGTCAATGGAAATTATATTCTGCGAAATGGTCCTTGTCATTTAGGCTTAAGTTCCGGGAGCAAATTTTAATGAACATTCAAAGATTTTCAGTTAACATGGATGTAAAGCGTCTGGAGAGAATATCTAAATCATATCTAAATTTCTTAGGTATTTCTGAATAAAATAATGTCTTTACTAATAGTTTCTAATCCATTGCATGAAAATTCTGTAAATATTAGTAGAGTTATCTAAAGCTCAGAAATGTTAACTTATTTGAACTCATTAAGTTTTACTTACAAATGTTACAAAAAATAGATTGAAATGTATAAAATCTAAAAATATTTAAAATAATTACGAAAATTAATAAATTCGAAAGATGTTAGTAATCCCCTAGTGAGACATTGCACTATAAGTAAAAATGAAATTTATTAAAAATAAGTGATGCGATGCAGCCCTGCAAACATTGTGAGAAAATGTAGTAAGCACTTACTTCCTTTTGAACAACTTTATAACATTTTAAAAAGTTGGTAAAAAAACATTCAGTAAAATGATTGTTTATTGATAGGATGAGTTTTTCCAAAATTCAAAAGAAACTACATTGGAAATTAAGTTATTGTAAATTGAAATTTTTATTTTTCACGCTATAGGAATATTTACATAAAAAACACAAATTTGAAAATAATACCATAGTATGTACTTTTCTTAGAAAAATAGTATCCATATAACATGCTTGACGGAAACTTGAAGCATAACGGAAATTAACTCAGCAGTCCTTTAAAAAGAATCCAAAGAAATGGGTTCAACACAATTTTTAATTGTGGCTCACATAAGTTAAAGAGCACTTTATATAAAGAAGTAGCTATAATAATATTTCATATTATTCTAATAACTATATTTATGAGTAGTGATGTAAAAATAATTTATTAATAATTTTTAATAAATTTTGCTACGTGTTTCTTAGCTATTTATTCTTAAGCACATGGAATAAAATTACTTACAAATGGTTCATAGAGACTAATTTATCGATCCATTTAACAAAGAAGGATTGAGATGTTAATAAAAAATCAGAAATTACATAAATTATTTTAAAATCTTATGTCTGATAACATTTCAGAGCAAAAGCGGCTCATAGCTTAAGTTAATTATTAAATTAAAGGAAATTGTTGTTTTTCAAAAAACTATTTTATTATAAAGCAAGTGAAAGTGAAGAGATTTCATTACTTAGTCAATATGTTGCTCAACTTCGAAATGAATAAAGCTAAATATTTTACAATTGTATACCGAGAATAAATTGACCCCATTGTGTTTTGTAAACTTGCATTGATTTCAATGTATAAATTACTTCTATTTTTACACCCAATCAAACACATGTATACTTATTTATTTAATGTTAGATAGAATTAAGCGTTTCACACTTTAAAGAACAGTTTTAAGTAAATTTCAAAGTAAAATGTATTAAAAGAAATAATAGATACATAAGAGAATTAAGAACGAATTCTTGGAGGAATTCATTTGCAATTGAGTTTTCATAGGGTGTTTGAATGTATGTCACATGGTAATTACCACATTAGATGTTTCTCCAGGAAATTAAAGTGTTATAAATCTCTTATATATAATCATTAATTCTTTATAAATTATTGCAATGCAAACTGTATTGTTTCTACTTTTTTAATTTCCTTTCTCAATACAAATTCAAATCTGTTGATCCCAATTTTTCACTTTTAAGTATCACAAGTTTTGTTATACTCAAAATCAATTAAGATAAATGAATGTTGTTAGCAACGGTTTGAATACAAATACAATGTTTAAAGATTTAATGGAAATGATGGTTTGTTTTGGACTATATATATATATATATATATATATATATATATATATATATATATATATATATATATATATATATATATATACTTTATCTTAACTCTTAAAATAACACAGAAGAAACGATTACTTTCAAGTCAAGTTAAATTTAATACGATTTAGGATTTTTGAATGCTACACAAAACAATGTGAGAAAGACCCATCAATTAACTGCTAGTTTAATTTCAGAGAGCTTTAATATCGGAGGAAAGTGTTCAAAATCCTTTTTGAACCATTCATCCAAACGTGTTGAGTGAATCATTTTAATTTATATCCCACTGAGAAACAACACAAGGGCTATTCGCGACGGACATCATAGTTTTGAACTACGGTCAAGTGACGAGGATGACATCTGAACAGTCACCTCCTTTCCAGACTTCCTCACCGCACCATTGGGAAGACTTTGAGTCTCTTTGAATCGGCCCCTCTACACGGTGGATCGTCAGAGGTACTAGGTTCCGAACCCGCTACTCAATTACACCGGCCACGAGTTTGGGATCGCGATCCCTTGGTTATCCCAATCCCAAGGTGTGTGGTTTACGAAGTCGAAAATATACAATTAAAGGGGCTATGCTACGAAAGTTTGAGTAAATGATATAAGTAATTGAATCATTTTAGAGTCACATGCACTAACCCGTAACACAATAATGGGATTTTGATTTGAGAGATATGATTTGATTTTTATTAACATCACAATTTTTTATATTTTTTTTGAAGTTGCACGTGAGCTTACAATATTTGGAAGTAAGATAGCAAATACTATTGGTACTTTTTAATTTGTCTTGTTCAAAATGCATGAGCAGTACACGAGGTAAAATCGTAATTAAATAAAGATTAAAAGATTTAGTGGCTATTTAATTTCAATTTTTGCGAAAAATTCATGTTTAGATTTTTTTTAAGACAACCGCTTGTATAACTTCAAACTACTTTAGTATTATTCCCCTGGACGTAAATTTTTGTTAAAACATTTTAACGGAATAATTCGAACAAAATATGTAAGAATTAATTTATCATCGAATATACATAGAATAAAATAAAGAATTTCCTAAATTGAAATATAAACTTGTTAAAATGTAGCATAAGCATAGATTTGAAAAATATATTTAAACTCTTTAGCTAAAAATAACTTTTGTTCCTGGTTTCCAATAAGTAGTCCATATTTTCAGAAATAAATTGTATGCAAAAAGGGGAAACACCTCAATCCCATTAATAGTAGTCCTCTAAACATAAATTTGACTAAATATAATCAACACACCAAGCATTCATAATAAAACATATGGAGAAGAAAATTGAGTGAGAGCAAGCGTTTCAGAAAAGTGTGTTATTAGAAATTACCACACCCAGTTCTCTTCAATATGGCAAATTATAAAATTTTCAAACTCCTTTTCTTATTTTATATATAAGGGCTCAATCCACCAACGTCCAAGAAAATTCTTTCTGCAACCCAAATGAAATCTGTTAATATTTAGAGGTTAGAATGAGATGTTGAATGTAATTTTCAAAAACTTTCCACTTCAGTTATTTCTGTTCACCAAAAGGAATATTTACTAAAGCTTTCTGCTTAACTGTTAGAGAAAATTATCATTGCTTGGAAGATTCTCAAAGAAGAGAGTTTATTTAACAATATTTTCGACATAACGACTGTTACAGGAAATCATAATCTCTCCATTAAAATATTGTTGGCAAGAGAAAATTAAAATGAGAATTATCTTTTAATTTATCCTTGATTGCGTCTTGAAAATGTTTCTCCCAAACTCTCAACACTTTAGAGTGCCATAGTATTTTTCTAATCCCTGGGATGTAGTTGATATCAGCTCTATAAGTTATGATATTACTCAGGAAAGGATAGTATGCAAACTCTCTAAGCTTCATGAGGCTTAGAATTTGTTATCTAATGCTGAATAAATTAAGAATAGTTATTTATACATTTCCATTCATTATTCAATTTTTATATTTCCTTCATACATACATGTAAAATGAAGTACACTTTATCCAATTATTTTTTTCGAAAAAAGGTGAACATTTTATTTGAAAGCATAGTTTTTTTATCGTTTTATGTTGAACTAGATGAAGTAAATGCATTTTTGCCGGAAATGAATGTTTTTTTTTTTATAAATTGTAGTAACTAAGCATTAGGTCAAATTTATTCGGTAACGAAAAACTCTGAACTTCGAACTCTGGCGTGATGGTCTAATATGTTTATTTCTTCCACTGATTTGATGCTTATGCAAAGATTCTGAATAAAAAAAACCCGGAAAGTCAAAGAAACGAAAGATATAGAATCCCATATGGCAATTCACGTGATAATGTCAAAAGTAATTCAATCCAAACCATTCAAGAAAAAGCTAAATTTAAGAACAATAATTTGACCTAAAAATGGTGGTCGGTCTTAAGGAAAAAAAGAGTTTTCAATCTCTATGTGTTTAATCGTCATCATTCAAAAGAAAAGTATTTAACAGTTATAATTCTAAATTTTATTTTGTTTTGTAAGATATATGAATCCTGTTTCAAACTTAACATAGTGCTCCTAAGCTTATATATGAAAGGAGATAGGTGTTGTGTGTGTGTATGTCTAATGCCATCTGTCTGACGAAGTCAGATCGAGGCCCGCGAAATTCATCGCGGCTAAGGGCTAGAATTTTTACGTCTGTCGTTAGCCTTAGCTTTATGCACCATGCAGGTGATAGTACGATTTGGCTCGGTTCCACCCCAATTTAGAGGTAGAAAACCTTGCGGGTGGTCAGGGGCCTCCCACATCTCTTCTCCTTCCACCCACCACACGAGAGGACTTGTGGCTTGATGGCTATTTAGAGTCCCCCCCTGCCGCCAAGGCACTCTACATTTACAAACATCCCTATCTTCTCCGGGATTCCAACCCAGTCCCTACGGCACCGCAGTTAGCGTCGCTGACCACTCGACCGGTTGGGTGACAGGAGATAGGTAATATTTCTAGGGAGGGTCAAATGTTTCCTTTTAAGTTTTTAAATAAAAGAAATAAGAAAAGTTAAATAAATAAAATAAAATAAAATAAAACTGACAATTCATGAACAGGTTATTGGCTTTTTAGTCATTTAATTGGTGAAAGTATAACTATGGATCTCGCAATTTTCAGTTAAGCTCAATACACTAAAAGGCATCATTGAAACTAAGAGTTAGAAGAAAATACTACTTTTAGTAATCACTTCTAATGTTAGAAATGAGCCTTTAAAGCTATATTTCAGTGAAATTATAGATTCATAAGAAAACACTTGCTCAGTCATGCAAGTACGGCTCACAATTTCAATTAGAAAAGTTACAGTGCTAATAAATTTTAAAAGACAAAATATATTCGTTATTAAATCATTATAATTTATACATTTCGTTGTATATTAAATATATATCATGTGTATGATATTTACCACATTCCGAAATTTTATTTTCTTCTCCAAGTTTCACAAATAACTAGAAAATTTTTAAAACAGGAATGTGATTTTGCAAAAACACATTTGTCTTATTTTATTTTCAACTATTCATGCTTTCTGCGTTTAAAAAATTCTAAACGTAATTTTTGAGTTCATTTCTTTTATTTCAAGGTAGAAGAAATAAAAAAGAATTTCAAATAGGTGTATCAGTTCATAAGTTGGTTTCGTACAAGTGTACTTGAAAAAGCTAGATGTCAAGATTCTACTTCTGGAGTAGAAATATTAAAGCTTTATTTTCTGAAGAAAAAGAAACCAATTTTTTACGTCGAATCTATCTTTTATGCAGTAGAATCATTTGGATATGTATTATTTCAATAATTATGTCATGCAAAACGTATTACCATATATGTTTTCATTCTTTTTACAATAGTATTGACAGTTATTTTCTGTCTCTGAGAAACCTTAAGCTTCTTAAAATCATTTTCTTAGATTCAAAGATGCGCATATTTTCCTGTGGTTACAGAAACTTTTCAAGAAGATCGAAATCTGAAAGAAGCATGTTTGAGTTATCTTTTAGATTGGTTATCATTAATATAAAGAAGATTCATGTCGACAATGTTTTTATTTATTTTCATTAAATATATACGATATTTTTATGTAGCATTAAGGAATAAACTAAAAGGAAAATCTAGACCCATTACTTTCTTTGATACTTTTAAGGAACTTTTATTATGAAGTTAATTTTTCTAATGACAAAATAGTAAATACAAAATTTTATTTTCCAATGTTAATGTGTTATGTATTACCTTTCACTAAAAACTCCTTTTAATAAATTTATTAAGGATTTTATAAAAATACGACTTGAAATACATGTTGTATCTTAACCTTGAGATATGCGTATTTAAATTTTAAAATTTTCGTGCTACGATATTAAAAACAAACATTTAATAAAAGAAGATAAGAGGTGATGAAGTTAAGTCTGATATAGATTTTAAGTGCACAGCTTTAGTAAGCATACACACAAATATAGAAACATACACTTTGTTGAGAATGCCCTTTCTTTGTGCTTTATATTTTATTAAAAATGGTCTACACAAATCTACACCTACATTAGAAAAAGGAATGCTCTAGGTATTATTCTCTCAGGAGGAAGATCTCACATAATTTGCTTGGAGATAATTAGTTTATTTTTAAAGCATTTTACACACAGGCATGCACCACTTGTCGCACAAAATTTCTGCCATTAGGTGGCCAATATTTTTGACAAATAATATTCAATAAGGTTTGCGACCCAACATGCAAATCTCGTTTGTGATAGTATTGAAAAATTATTTTAACTAGTTTGTTATTTGCAGGTAAAATGATAGGACGTTGGTCATAGTTCAAATTTGAATTAATTAACCGTCCTCCTACTCTAATTACACCCTTTTTACCTATAAAAGGATTTAAGAATTTAGTTTTGCTTGAGTGAGGAATAGAAGATTCCTTAGACAGAGCAGCAATTTTAGTAACAAAATGTTTTACCTGAATAACTTTAAATAACCAACCTTCTGCTCTGGCATACTCCTCTCTCGAAAGAAATCTGTTTCCTTCTCAGATGTACAATTGTAAATAAACCTAAAAATAAATGCTAAAATTCGAATTAATTTTTGAAAATCATTAGCTAAATTTAGCAAATGTTAAAAAAAGTCTGAGTTTTATGGGTTATTAAAGTCACTTTGGATACAGTTTTTTTGTTCAACACCGAAGAGTTTTTCTGATGAAACGATGGGGATCTCCACAACATTTTGTGTTTTAATGTTCAGGATTGAAGGTTCAGGTCCACTCCATCAGAGTTCACAAGCTGCAAGGGTCTTTGCCTCCAAACCTGGGGAGAGGGCATCTGCGGGTTGCACTCTCAAGAAATGTGTCGCCACTGGAAGTCCTTCGACAACTGATAAATTTCGGAAACTCTGTTGGCAACAAATGTTTTCAGCACATGAAGAGAGGTATTAATCCATGATAAAGCGATTTATGAATCTGTCTACAGCTGCACGGAATCCACACTTTCCTTTAGAGTTGCTACGACTTTGTTAATAAGCCTCGCAAGAAGGAGACATGCTGACAATTCGAGTCTTGGAATGGTCATGACCTTCAATGGTACCAGGAGTGATTTACTACAGATTAGTTGACTACTTGTTTCACCAGATTTGTTAAGGTCAACTAAGTTTTTAGAAAAAAAAGCAGTGATTTATAGATATTGTAGAATTGCCATCTGGGATAGCACCCGAGATAAGATATCCAAAATAACTTGATTGCAGATATAGTCCTATAGTTTTATTCTATATAATTTGAAGAATTAAAAGAAATGCTCTGCTCCTAGAAGTATATCGACCTAATATGGGACAAAAAAAGTTCAGATCTGCAATATTCACATTATTTGGAATTTTTTAAATTCGAAATATCAATCTTCTTAGTGGGAGTAGCATCTGTAATTTTTGGAACTATTAATAGGCCGATACCACATTTAAAATTATTATTTCCCTTGGATAACTGAGCTGTGACACCCTTAGAAGCATTTACGACTGCGTTGTTAAATCTCCAGATTGGCATATTTATTTTTTGGTATTTTTATTTCTAAAGCCTTTGAAGCGTCTGGGGTAATAAAATTATTTTCGCTGGCGATATCTAAAATCGCTCTTAAAGACCTTTTTTCTCCTCGTGAGTCTGTGACATACACTATAGTCGTATTTATTAGAACACTTTTGGCATTTCCATTAATAAAAAATGAAACACTAGAAATGATATGATCTTGCACAGGTGAGTCATGCGAAAGTTAGCGATTTTCTACGAATTGGACTTGCGTCGTTGCTGTATCTTCTAACCTTTCAAAACACAGAGGGCGGAATAAATATGAAGGAGAGTATGATGATATAATTTTTTTGCACACTAAACAGGAACTTTTTGAATTGCAATTTGGTAAATTATAATATGTTATATATATATATATATATATATATTATATATATATATATATATATATATATATATATATATATATATACCTATATATATATTATATATATAATATACACTCATGTCCATAAATTAAGGATAATTCATAATCACACAGAAATTGAACTCTAAAATAAAAATTTCACCTGTAGAATTATCACACACACCTTGAAGAAGAATATGCACATTACACGAAACCACCAGAAGGCGCGAATAGTACGTCACAATGACGAGAGTGTAAAAGAGGGGTACATAAGGAATGGTGGCAAAGAATTAAAATTGATCACAAGCGCTTTAAAAGTCTTTCAGTGCAATAACAGCATAGTTATGGCACAAATGAAGCATTTGGATGATTTTTTACGTGGTAGAATTATTGGACGACTGGAATGTGGACGTACCCAGCTGGAAGTATCCAAGGAACTTGGAATCGCCCAGAGCGTCATCTCCAGGCTTTGGCAACGATTCCAAGATGTTGGTAATATGAGTAAATGTTACAGCACAGGTCACCCCCGAGTTACAACGCCGAATGAGGACCAGTATATATATATATATATTTGGCAGTTACTGCCAAAAGAAACAGACGGAGCACAGCATCATACCTGTATCGTCAGCTCTCTTCAGCTACCGTTACGACAGTTTCAAGGCAGACCGTGTACAGACGCTTAGGGCACGTTGGTCTATATGCTCGTACGCCTGTCACATGTGTTCCACTTACCACAACTCACTGTCGCCTGCGATTAACCTGGAGTAGACAGCATGCATTGTGGACACTACAACAGTGGTCTTGTGTGATGTTTTCCGACGAGTTCAGGTTTAGTTTGCAGTCTGATTCTCACCGGATTTGAATATGGAGAGTGCCAGGTACCCGTTACCACCAAGAGAACACCATTGAACGACCACGATGGCTCGTTTGGGGAGAAATTATTCATGGATCCAGAACTGATCTGCATGTTCAGAGTGTAACGATGATAGGCCACATCTATCGGGATGTCATTCTGGAACAACATGTACGTTTGTTTCGGGGCGCCATGGGTGCTGAATTTCTGTTTATGGATGACAACGCCCGTCCTCACCGTGCAAACATTGTAGACGAATGCCTTCAATCGGAGAATATCACCCGTATGAATTGGCCAGCATACTCACGGGACTTGAATCCAATAGAGCATGTGTGGGATATGCTTGACCGAAGAATTGCAGCCCGCAACCCCCTCCCACCTGTCTACCGGAACTTCGGAGGGCATTGCTGGATGAGTGGTGTAATATTCCCCAAGATCAGATTGATAATTTGATACTCAATATGCCTATGCGTTGTAAGGCCTGTTTTGCATCGTCCGGGAGACATACTCCGTATTAACCATCATACTAACCATGTTATACTGTTTTTTGTAAATAGGTTCTTTTTTAAAATTTTCTCCAGGGAGTAAAAATCGCAATTTTTATTAATTATGTCAAACATATAGCATCTGTTTTGCTCTTAACCTTTTGTTTAATAAATAGACTTTACAAATACGTCAAATTTGTTTTGCTTCTGTCTCTTTCTTTGCCTGAACTTCATTATCCTTAATTTATGGACATGATTGGAAATTATAATGCATAATATACAGTTATAACATAATCTACTTTTTTTTACTTAATTCATTCTGTCTGAAAATTTCATTTCTTATAACTTATTACAGTGATACAAAGCATGAGTATTATTTTTGCAAGCTAAACATATTTTAGATGGTTTATTTTTTTCCCATTTACAAATAAAGATTTTGATATCTCGATATGAGGCTTTGATAAATTTGAATTAATTCTATTTAAAATTTGACATCTTCGTTCTAAAAAGATAAGAAATTAATCAAAATCAGGAAACTCATATTATCCTTTAAAATGAGTTCAAATTGTTTTCGTGTTTTTTTCTGTGGAGTTTATCTAAAATAATATTTAACAGTTATGCATTTGAAAATTTGTCTCTCTCAGATTCTAAAGATTTAAATGATCTGAGATTTTTATTTAAATAATCTTATAAATAACGAAGGTCTTTAGCAGATTCATGTCTTATAGTTTGACAATTGAGAATATTTTTAATATGATAATCAACAATAATTCCACGATTTTCATACCTTTGCTCTAAAGCCTTAAGGTATCCGGCTACGTTCGGAACCGTGATTTTAAAAAAAGCGCATAAATGGATAATTTTCAGGGTATTTAGTGTCACTCAGATTAGAATACATAAATAAAATGGTTTTAAGGACATTTTGACAAAAACAATTTATTTAAATATAATATTTTGGCAGAAAACTAGCTTAGAATAATCTTTTTTCCAAATGTTCTCCTTTTGTGAAAAATGGTTCTATTATAATAATATTTTATCTGGATATAGCTCAGACCTCTCTAAAGAGGCTTAACTAGAAATTTTGAAAAATTCACATTATTTTCAAAGTTACCACCAATTGAAATAATTATCGGCGTTTTTTTCTTAAAATTGCTCTCCTCTGTTGTCGTAAAATATGTGAATAAACCCACTTCTAAGTTATATGTTTCAAAAATTCTAGTTGAGCCTCTGTAGAGAGGTTTAAGCTACATACAGGCAAAATATTATTATAATAGAACCATTTTTCTCAAAAGGAGAGCATTTGGAAAAAAATTATTCTAAGTTAATTTTTTGCCAAAATATTGTATTTAAATAAATTTTTTTTTGTCAAAATGTCCTTAAAGCAATTTTATGCATATATTATAATCTAAGTGACACTAAATATCATGAAAACTATCCCTTTATGCGCTTTTGCAAAATCACAGTTCCGAACGTAGTCGGATACCTTAAATAATGAAATATAATTATCGTCGAAGTTTCAATAGTTTTGGCATCACCTTTTAATGAGCCACTTACATAAAAAAAGTTTTTCACTCTCAGACAGTTCTGGATTTTTTTGAATCAAAGTTTCGAACTGGCCTTTAAAAATATTTCTGAACACACACAGACACACACAGGGTGACGTTAACATTCACTCACTCACTTTAAAAATATTCCACTCCTCAAACTTGCCATTAAATATCGGCAGAGGTATTTCAGGCAATTTTATAGAAGCTTTTTTTGGCTGATTATTGAACAGTTCGAAGATACAATGGAACTGCATGGATTTAATATATTGTATGTGTGTGTGATAGAGATTTTTAGACTTGCGTCTATCTTTTGGATCACATCGTCCATTTCTACGAGGGGGTGATTTCAATTTCCTCAAAATCCTCTTCCGGAACAGTTCCATAATATTCCTCCTTCAACAGTTCATACTTTTCATGTAATTTAACGATAATGTCAAGTTTCGCCTGCAGTTCAACGGGGATTTCTTCGGAAAGGGCGTTGGCGAGCTTGGCCCTCTCAAGTTCCCGCGCTTAGGGTTCAACAACCTTAGGATTTCCATTCTTTAATTCCCGTTTTTTTCCCCAGAAAATAAACATTGTTTGCTGATTACTCCCGGTCGCTAGGACTAAATGTTCCGAGTCGTACTGACGAATTCAAATGAGCAAATGCACTGTATTTAGTTTTAAAGTATATTTATTGAATTGTACGTTCAAGAGCGCATTGTTTTGCGTCCGTTTCCTCCATTAGCGTTGGGTCCTTCCCAGTTGACCCTGAGTGGTGTTACAATAGTAAATGATTACAGAGCCAAGTATGCGTACAAGCGGGGGCTTTCCTTCACCAAGACACTTGACTTCGGAACAGTATAGTCACAATTTTTTTCGATAGTGACAGTTCTTGTTTTGAATTTACTATTTTATTTCACGATATCAAACAAAGCTAAAGCAGCACATTTCAAATTTCAAAGGAAAAAAAAAGAGTTTGAAATATTAAGTTATACTTCATTCATTGGTTGGAATTTTATATAAAGCAAACCACACGCGCTCTCTCTCTGCCCCGGATACATATAAAACATTTTTCTTTATCACTTCTCAGCTTGTTCACTTTAAATGTGTGAGCGTGCAGGAGCACATTCCAGACTGTATTTTGATAAATTGGCTGAGAAAAAGTAAAGATCTGAAAAATTTGTATTATTTCTACAATAATACAATAATGAATAAACATTCATTGAACACGCGCAAATGAAACGAATGAAGGAAGATTAAAGTAAAATGCTGTTTTATATCAGGTTTTAAAATTTGTTAACAAGGAACTTAAAAGTAAATTTAAGAAGAAAACTGAAGGCATGATTCCTTCAAAATAAATAAATAAACCAATAACTAAGACTTAAAATTTAGAGAATACGTTACTTGATTTTCAGCTTAAATTTATAAATTAAAATATAGGAGTTAAGTTTGATTTCTCAACAATTATATTATTTTAATTTGCTCAAGAATTAATTTTTTATAGAAGTTTTAGTGGTGGGAAGACAGAACTTGAATCAAAACGTAAACAAATTAATACGTACAATTTGGATAGTGAAACAAAAATACAATTATCTTTAACGAATAGGTAGTAAATATAATTAAAGTGCTACTGCAGAAGAAGAAAAATTGTATTTATTTATTTACAAATCTTAATTTTGCCAAATGCATCATCTAAATTCTTTATAAATATCAGATTATTTTCGAAGTTGATGTATGGGGGGATAGATATTAAAAATGTTTACTGAGAATTCTTAGAAATCCAATTCAGAATTTTCCGAAAAAATTCAAAAGTACTCTAACCATATGAGTTAATAAGTTCAAAGCATCTTTTAAATCGATATGATACTGATCTTTGAATTGTGGTTATTATATTTTAAGTTAGTAAATTAAGTATATGATATATGTATACATTTCCTTTTTTAAACAAAATTTGAAGCACTTTTTATCTAGTTTTTCAGCTTTCTAAGGATTTCATACAAATTTAAGTTGTATTTTTACATACTACTGTCAGATGACTTTTGAGATTTTTTGCTATTTTTGTCATATGAACTTATTTCATATCTCATCATTTTGTTTCAAGACGACGCAACCATTGTTAACTTGAATATAACAAATATGAACATCTTAGCTTGAATTATTTTTGACATTTAGTGGACGGTTCTGTCTTATAATAAGTAGAATATTTGTATGCAGTCTGTATAATATTTCCAGACTCGATGCAACGATATTTTGACACTCATTCTCACATTATTATCTTATACTGTAAATGTCTTTAGATGTATTCACAAATATTTAACATATGTATAAACAGTGCATTAAAAAATTTTAAGACCACTATTGAATTAGTACATTTTGAAGAAATTATATGTAATTTTTTAGCATGGGGATAGAAATTATATGAATAAGGCCTCGGATAAAGACTATTAGATGAAAAACATAAAAGAAGTTTTTTAAAATCCACAACTTTTAAAGCAAATTTTCAGTTTTCGGTGGCGAATGTAAAAAAAGCTTATGGCACAAACACAATTATTTTCAGCAATTTCGAAGTGTTATTAAAGGGTCACATACCATTTAAAAAGTCGAAAATGGTTAAAAATGGTATACAACTTTAAAGATATGTATATTTTTTGTTATTGTTTCCTGGATTGTAAATTTTAGGGGAATAAACAAACAAATATTAAATTACTTAAAACATATCCAACGAACACATTTTTAATTAAGGTAAATTTTAAATTGGAGAGTTACAAAAATAAATTTTCGTTCTCTTTTCGCAAGTGATATGCATTGCGTGCAGCTTTATAAAGTAAGTTACCAATATTTTTTATGGTTTTTTTTATTTGTGTAAAAAATTGTGTTATCTTTAAAATGACGAAGCATGAAACACTGATTTAAAATTTTTAGTAAACCCTAAAAGTTTAAAGAATTTAACATTTAAATTTTAAAAAAATGCTGGCCATTTTTTTAATTTGTAATTTTAAATTACTTCATTAAAAATTCAAACTGGATCATCATTTTTAGTTTAGATACGGTCAGAATCTCCAGTAAAATGTTATGAACTTCCATGGAACGGTTTTGAAAACATCATGCATGCAATGAGAAAAAAGGACGTTCTGAGAAAAGTGATATTAAACATAAAATTCACCACAGCTTTATTTATATATATTATTTTGGTTATTGAAATAACTAAATTCAAATTAAAACTAATTGACTTTTTTTAGTCAATAAACGTCTATTTTTTTAATAAAATTATTGTAACTAAAAAAAATATATTTTACCAATGTAGTACAAACATCGAAACGATATCAAAAAAGTCACGAAATATATATATATATATATATATATATATATATATATATATATATATATATATATATATATATATAATCAAAATACAAAAAAATAATTCATTTCTTCAAAATAAAAATTTTATATATATTACTTAAAAAACAATCTATCTGAATTAACAGCTACTTATTATAAATATTAAATTATTTGATTTGATTTGTGGTATGAATGCAGTGTATTGCCATAATTCTAAAATGTTAAAATTTAAAATTCGCCACATTCATACGATGTTCCCTCTTTTTCAGTTAATTTTTCATAAGTAGTTTTAAATTGCATTCTCTTAATCTGTCGCACTTTGCTTGTGAGGAGATTAAAATGCCGCTCTGCAGTCTGTATTCTTTTTATATCCACAAGTGCAACAAATTTGTGTGCCCAATCACCGACAATCAGACCAAGCGATTGCATAATTTTTAGTCTGCCTTGATTGCCATCATTAAAAATGGCAATTGCCTGAGTTGTAGAATTTCAGCAATCTTTCTACCACAGCCTTGAGTTTTTGGGCATAACTTTCATATTAATGAGTTAATGGAATCATTATTATTTTGGGTTTTACCCCTTAGACAGTTTTTCAGGAGTTTAGGTTATGACAAATCATTGAATACTTGTTTAATGGCATCCATTACTGCCACTGGCAATTTGTTATTGTGTCTAAAAGTTTCCACACTGCCTTCTAATAATTGATTTTTATATTTACATCAAGAATTAGGACCTACAAGACCAACTGTGCAATGGTTCTTCGCTTGAACGTAGATGTAAATATACAGTCCAAACAGCTTTTAGCATATCTGAAAGACATGTTTTATTTTGTTGAATTGCATTTCCATAGTACGCTGTAATTAAGTCGATCATTCTGTCGGTCAACCTTCCTTTTCCACCAATCGACTTCCTATCACTGTGTTTAGAGCTAATTTATTTCAATTTTCGTAAAGAGTTTCCATTCTTTTTTGAACACGTCCAACACATTCAATTTTTGAGACTGAAATATCTTCTCCATATGGATTCGATACAGCAAAAGATGAGAACGGTTTGAAATCACCTTCCTTTCCCCCAATCTCACACAACGAGGACTTACTGAGAGCTGAAATATACGAACCCTTCCTCCATTATGCCAGCTGAGCCATTGTGGTTTTTCAAACGTTCTTTAACCTGAAGAATTTTCTCATTTTTGTAAGCGCGGGTGACACTTTACTTCGTTTCCAACATCCCTTACAGTAAGAAGACATCACTTCCGCATTGGTAACCTTTCCTGTTCTGTCCTCTAGGTCAGCACAAACATCCACACGAGAAGAATAACCACAGGTTTTACACGTTCCATCTCTTCACTCAAATTACTATCACCTCTTCCAAAGCTGCACTTTGCATTCAAGTGTCTGCAACTTCTTTGCTATACAATTGTAGTTTGTTTATAATGGTATCATATGAATTTTCAGCAACTAGCGGAGGAAAGTCCATGACACCACAAAAAGTTGTCATTGCTGAATGGCCCTGTCCGATTGTGCTCATCGCATACACAAAACGTCTGTTTATTTCTGGAATATTTTTACTTTTACCCAACATCTTTGAATTTCTAAGCAGTCACTACAGTTCTTACATTCAATGGAAAAAACGCTAGACAAACCTCTAACACATTTTACTGTTAGTGTAATATCTCCAACACACTTTTTGCAAGAAGTAAATTTTTGAATGTTTATAAACATAATACTTTTATCAAATACTCTATAGCCGTCAAAACCATCACCATTTTCCATAAAAGATGAATCAACATCTTGCAATTGAATCTTTTTACAAGATGCACTGTTGCTTACGGATTCATGCACTCTGTGTACAGCTTTGCACCTCGTGTGCATATAACCAGTAAACTTCCTTTTTAGGACATTTACCTGATATCGAACAGGTAGATTTGCAGATTCAGTCGAACTCATCGCTCGAAAGTTTATAAGAAAACAAATAGTTTTCCTAAAATTTATTTTAGAATACGATATGCTGAGAAAAGCAGAAACGAGTGGGCATAGAGAATCACGAATCACTTTATTAAAACAAGGTAGAAGTTAAAGTTATATAAAGTTAGTAGAAGTTGTAGTTAATATTCAGAACAATAATAGTAATATTTTAGGCTTAGATTCAAGCATTTGATTACAATTAGAATGAAAATAATAGAAACAAAGAAACGCACCTGTTGACTGCGACATGACAGCTGTCACCGAGCAGCCAAAATGTAAACAATATTTAAAACACCATTTCTACTATTTTTATTCTCTTATTAACTTCCGTTCTATTGAGAATATCTTCTCACGATCTCATTAAAAACATTCAGAAAGGTTTGCTCTATAAAGTAAAATAACAATAAAAAATCAGTATTCCGGAAGTTTTAAAAGGTATAAGACCCCTTAAATGTTTAGGTGAAACTTTGAGTAATTTTTAAGAAATCTTTATCAAAATAAAAGAATAAAAATGTTTTAGGAAAGCGATTATTTTTAAGTTACCGTTTTAAGAGAGAAAAGTGTGCACTTTTTAACACGCTTTTATTAATTTCACCTGTATTAATTTCACCTAAATTCAATTTTTAACCACTTTAAAAGGTCAGATTAATTCAAAATTTTGCACACTTGTCAAGAACTCACGAGAGTACAATAATTTAATAACTTTGTTCCATTGTTCTGATCAGGATCAGCAGGATTAACGATTTCTCATTTCTAGATTTGGCGACTAATTCCAGATTTGGTTATTAAAAGATTAAGTTATAACCCTAAAGCTAAAATGTTCATGGGTAACACAAATACAACACACAAAAGGAAGTGTTCTTTATGTGAAAATGGGGAGGATGCGTCAATAATTTCTTACAATAATATAAACAATTGCCCAGTTTTTCTGAAAATAGAAATAAAAAAAGACGAGCATGTGGAAAAGAATAATGTATGTTCTAATTATTGAAACCCCAGATATAAAGTCTGTTGTTCTAAATTCTCTTATAGGATATGTGGAATGAAACATCGTTCATTGCTTCATTTTACCAAAACAGCTGAGAAATGATTCAGAGGTCACCAGATTAAATAATTTCTCACAAACTCTTTGGTTTAAAACTCGATTACTCTTCGATTTTATGTCTAATGCTGGTGCAAGTTTCAGAGAGAATATTGAGCTCTGTTTAGTGAAAAATATCAAACACATCATTCCGCATTAAATATTTCAATCTTAGCTCTTCCAGATTTCCTTCAGTTGGCTGATTCTACATTTCGCAAACTAGGTCGTATCAACACACTGATAGGATGTCAATGATTCTATGGATTCCAAATTCTAAAAATGATGTATTTAAGATTGAGATTCGTCAATGAATAAATGATAAATTAAAAGACTAAAAAAACCCGCTTTTATTGTAGATCGAGAATCAAAAATTTAAAAATAAATTGTAGTTTAAAAAAACTAAAAAACACGCTTTTATAGTTAATCGAACTGAAAAGTAAAAAAATAATTCTTAATGAATAAAATGATTAACGGTAAAATTAATGTCATTGTGGTAAATCGTGTGTATGCGGGGTCCTTTGTACTACATTTTTACACTAACTCTGCATTTCGGAATAGAACTAGTAAGAAATTACAACAATTGATATCGAGCACCTCAAGCTTTTACCACAATGACATTAATTTTCTCGTTAATCATTTTATTCTTATATTAAGAATTATTTTTACCTTTTAATTCAATTAACTACAAAACCATGTTTTTTAGTTTTTTTAAACTATATTTTCAGAACTTAAACTCGATGAATCATAACGATGATAAAGAGATACAGAGCGATTGGAACATCCTGTCAATGAAATCACGTAAAAACTCATTTTTAAAAAATCGAAACAAAAAATGTAAAGTATCTTTATTTTCTTTTTAAAAAAGCATGTTTTGGGGAATTAAACCTTCTGCCCATTACCAGAATTCTTTTATATCATTTCGGTACGGAAGGTAAGATAGATAACAGTTTCAAGAACGAAAAAAAATGTCAAAAATCTTCTCTTTTGCCGTTTTTCGAAGTCTCTGAGTAATAGATGGTGTTATAAGGGTGAGCCAATCATTCATTTTAAAGATTTCAATTAATATGTAATTGTAATTTCGGAATTTAAATCGTCCAAAATGGATTGCTCGGATTATTTCTCATATTTTGGTACCTTTGGTGCGTTATTACGTTCCATGATGCTCGTAAAAAGATAGCATCATATAGATACGTTTGTTTACTCTCGAATTTTAATACATATACTTGCATGCAAAACTTAAGCAACAAATGCATTTTTCATCATACAAACATGAAATGGTTGAAATGACTTTTTGCGATCACTAGAGTAAAAAGACGGCTCAGTAGAAATGTGATGCATATGCAAATATCAGCTCTGTGATATCAGAGTAGATATCACAGGACGCAAACGCGAGGAATAAGCACTCTGCGCCAAAGTAATTTCAAATGAAAGAGAAAGCACTCCTTTCCAGACATTCTGTCTTAGTGAAAGTGAAATGCTATGTTCATAGTAACTGCAAGAGCCATCTGAATACCTTTACACTTGGTAGAAAAATCGGCAAGCTTGAAGAGGGATGTAGTTAAGCGAATGTTGCACAAAAGTTTGAATTGACAAAAGTTTGTTTTGAAGAGCTTGGAAAGCCTTCCAAATAACAGGTACAGCTTTAAAAAAAAGTTGGCGATGATCGGCCGAGGAAAACAGCGGCAAATGGTGACCAGTAATCGTTTTTTAGGCAAAAAGTTAGTCGTTTGCATAAAGTTACCTATTCAACCGTCGTCCTGAACACTGCACATAATTAAAAGAAGCGTCCATTGGTGACACCATTTACAGTGGTGTCAAGAGCACAAATACTGGTTATATCATTAACGTTCTATTTGCTGATAAAAGTCGTTTCAGAGCGAGAAACGATTCTCTATTAGAGAGGGACGCAGTTTAATCCCAATAACATCAAGCAAAGAGACCGTTTGTGTGTGTGTGGGCAAGCAAGTTCATTTTGCTAAGTTTTTGCAATAATTGAATGTGAAAACTTTTGTAAAAATGGCATTGTGGAATGATTCGTAAAATTATACGAACCCCGTTCATGATGAGCATGCTTAAAATTCGGCCAATTCCCCGTGCACTGTACGTTCCCAAATGACTGCTTGACGCTTCCTTCAATGCTGTTCTTCTGACGACATAACAATTGATTTCCTCCTTCCCCTATATTTCACGTCAAACGAACCCGTTGTAACGTCACGTTTCGAAAACAACAACAACATCTGGTGTCGGTTTCTTTGTAGATTCGACGCCCACACGTGCAATTTCCGATCCAGCGCAACCCCTGTTTGACCCCCCGAGGAATCTAGCGACCCGACCGGAAGATGAGAGAGGAGAGATGCTTTGAACTTGCACGGGAGCGGTAACCAACGAAACCTCCTCTCACAAAATAGTGGACTCTAACAATCTAATTAATTTTAATAACTTTAATGTATCATTTTGTAAATAATTTTCAATAGTTGTGACGTAATAAATTCCATATTTTAATTCACCAAGAATACGCTACCGTTATTCTTTCAAACGTTACAGCTTAGAGTTTTGGTGGCAGCGCTTTGGGATAAAAAGTTAGCATTCAGGACCCGTGAGAGGAGGAAAATTTTGGATTTTTACGGACGGACCGCAACGCAGGGAGAAAAAGAGATCTTCGGAAGCCGTGCTGCAAGTAAATTCAGCTTCGGAGAAAGAGAGCGTCCTGCTCATAAAAGATCAAACTGATCTATAGTGTTAACGGCTAGTGTCCGAAGGGAAAGCGATTTTCGGAAGCCGTTCTGCGATTCAGCTTCAGCTTCGGAGAAAAAGAGCGTCCTGCTCAAAGATCAAACTGATCTATAGTGTTAACGGCGAGAGTGTCGAAGGAAAGCGATTTTCGGAAGCCGTGCTGCAAGTAAATTCAGCTTCGGAGAAAGGGAGCGTCCTGCTCATAGAAGATCAAACTGATCTACATCTACAGTGTTAACGGCGAGAGTGTCGAAGGAAAAGCGATTTTCGGAAGCCGTACCACTAGTGCACATAATTTGCTTCTGACAGCAAGCTGAGTACTTCAAATGGGTGAGTACTGTTATATTTTTGAGTTGCAAACTGCATATTGTATTAGGAATTTTGGTTAAAATGTTCTTTACAAATTTTGAAATACTTAGTTTTTTTCTTGCATGGGAACAGTGTTATTTTGTTTCTAGAGAATTGTAACTGTATTTCAAGCATTGTGTGCAATTTTGGCTTAAGATTTATTGTGTTTTAAGTCTCTTGAATGATTTTGATTATTTTTAGTGTTAATTTTTTCTTTGTGTATTTCTGTGTATGCATGGGACCAGTGTTATTGTATTAATAGAGAATAGTAACAATAGTGCAAAATTCAGCGTGACATTTATTTGATATTGTTTAAAAAATGGCTTTCCTTGGTAAAGGGAAAAAGCAAGACATGTTGCAACTTGATGAGGAATTAGGAATAAATGCCACTTTAAATATGACTGTCCCTAGCATAAAAATTGCAATCACTAACAGTGAAGGTTATGAAGAGGAATTTGTTAAAAATCTGTATGAGACTATCATTGCAAACGGGAAAAGATTGGAGGAGTTAGAAAGGGCTGAAAAAATGAGATTAGAGGAGTTAGAAAGGGCTGAAAAAATGAGATTGGAGGAGTTAGAAAGGGCTGAAAAAATGAGATTAGAGGAGTTAGAAAGGGCTGAAAAAATGAGATTAGAGGAGTTAGAAAGGGCTGAAAAAATGAGATTAGAGGAGTTAGAAAGGGCTGAAAAAATGAGATTGGAGGAGTTAGTAAAGGAGCAGGCATTAAAAGAGAAAGAATTACAGCTGAAATTTGATTTAGAAAGGTTTAAAATAGAATCCGGATTTAGGGTAAACGATGAATCAAACGATTCTACAAATGCATGTTCTGTAACCTCTAATTTAAACTTAAAAAATTGATCCCAGATTTCGATCCTAAGCAGTCAGATATTAGTTTATATCTAGTGATCTTTGAACGCCAGGCTAAAAGGGCGTCAATAGAAAAGAAAGAGTGGGTGGGGCAATTATTTGGTTTGTTACCCCTAGAGATCGTGCAATTTATTGCTCACGAACCGGAGGAACAAGCCGAAAATTACGATTATGTAAAGAAATTATTACTTAAAGATTCAAGTTAAGTCCGGAGGTCTTTCGGCAAAAATTTGTCCAACACCAGAAAAATCCGATAGCACCTGGAAGGATTTCACTTTTGAAATTACGAATTATCTAGATGAGTGGCTGATTGGCTTAGAAATAAATACCTTTCAAGATCTTAAAGATCTAATGGTGGTAGATCAATTAAAAAAACAGCGCCAATGCTAGTATGAAAGATCATTTTTAGATAATTGGGCAAACCTTAAATCAGCTACTCAAATAGCAGAACTCTTTGATAATTATGAGGACGTCCGAAAGGTAAATTCGAAACCCATGGATAGGTGGGGCAGAAATGATAAAATTTTGACATACTCAGGGATCAAGGAAAAAGAAAATAGATTTGGGAAAACTTCCCCCAGATTAGGAGCTTCTGTTCCGGAGAGTACTAGAGAGAACTTTTGAAAAACGCGTGATACAAAGATGTTATCATTGCAATATGCCTGGACATATAAAAGCCGGTTGCCCTAAATTAATAAAAAACAAAACGACGGAAACTCTCAATAATATTGAAGGAAATGAAAACCCGGATTTTCTTAATTCATATACAACAAAGGGCTCTGTGAATGGTCACGAGATAGACATTCTTAGAGATACGGGAGCGACAATAGATTTAGTATGTGCAAAATACATAAATCCTTCTTCTTTCTCTGGTGAAAATGTTTGGGTAAAACAACCGTTAAGCCCAGAATTAGTTTGTTTACCTTTGGCGGTCGTGGAAATTTCCGGAAACTTTGGAACGGTGCAGACTAAGGCAGCGGTTTGTGGAAATCACTTAAATCAACACGGTCGATATTTGCTTGGAAATAAAACGGCCGAGCTAATAAAAGGAAATTTAGGCTATAATTTCCTGCCAGTCGAAAATATTGAATGCTGTCCAAACAAGGTCTCAAGTCAAAGCGGCTAGAGAAGAAAGGGGAATAGATAGTGGTGATGCTAAAAAGGGGAAGATGAGGTTATAATTGTTTCTCGGATGCAGAGGACGAAATTTTAATACCTGCACTCAGGAATATGTTCCGGAATTAGCGCTGCTAAGGGTTACGCGAGAAAATTTAATCAATGCTCAAAAAAATAGCGAGGAGATTAAACCCTTATACGAACAGGCAGCCAGTCAAGTGCAGGTTACCAATCAGGTTTATTCGCTAGAGAAGGAATTATTGGTCAAAAATCGTGAAGATAAGTTAGGTAACGTGGTGAAGTTAATAGTAGTGCCGGAAGGGTTGCGCGACCCTATTAAATCGTTGTGTCATGAGGGGAACATCTGCACACCTGGGAATTACGAAATCAAAGACAAACTAAACCGTTATTTCTACTGGCCGAATTGCTATAGAGATATGGAACAGTTTGTAAAAACTTGCGATCAGTGTCAGAGGGCTGGGAAGCCCAATGATAAAAAAGAAAGCTCCACTAAAATTGGTCCCTGTTATTCAGGAGGTTTTACTAAGCTAAATATTGATGCATGTGGGCCTCTCCCGATCACATCTAAAGGGAATCGATATCTTATCACGGCCATTTGCATGTCTTCAAAATTCCCTGAAGCTATTCCGGTGTCTGATATTAGTTCCGTTAGTGTCACAGATGCGCTGTTAAACATCTTTAGTCGGATGGGGTTTCCCCGTGAAATACAATGTGACCAGGGTACTTCTTTTACTAGTGCTCTGACTACCGAGTTTTTGAAGATTCGGAATACTTGTCAGGCATAGTTCTGTGTATCATCCACAGAGTAACCCGGTTGAGCGATTTCATCGAACGTTGAAACGACTCTTACGAGTCTTATGTTTAGATGCAGGCTCGAATGGGACAAACATCTTCCGTCAATTCTTTTAGCGTTACGAACTGTATCTCACGAAAGTACAGGGTATACACCGTCAGAGTTGGTGTATGGGAAAAATTTGCGAACCCCAGAGACGTTAGTAATGGAACATTGGATGGAACCGGAAGAAGAGGGTGATCTCGTCACTGAATATATGTTTAAGTTAATAAATAGATTAAAAAGATGTCAAGAAGTAGCTATAAATAAAATGGAGGAAATGCAAGTTAAGCGGAAAACTTGGTATGACAAAAACGCAGTAAAACGTGAATTTAAGGATGGAGATTTAGTCCTAGTGTTAGCTACATCCAGAGCAAATAAATTAGCAGTGCAGTGGATAGGTCCTGGGACAATTTTAAATAAAATTTCGGAAACGAACTATTTAGTCGAAATCCCCGGCAGACGCGAAACATCTCAAATCTATCATATAAATATGCTAAAACCATATTACAAAAGGCCAGAACACGTTAACGTAATTATTAATGATGAAACAAAAACTCTCTCGCAGACCAGGAGTTAGAAATCCCATACTTAGAAAACAATTCTCTCATTTATGATTTCGAGGACGTAATCAGGCTAGCGAGTTGAACAAACACCTTCACGACAAACAAATGGATCGACTGCGCGAATTATTAAATAAATACTCTAAATGTTTTTCAAACAATCCCGGTTTAACTAATCTGGTTGAACACGAAATCCAGTTAGTTAGCGATCAACCAGTTAGGACGAAGCCCTATCGAATGTCGCACCGACAAAATGAAATCTTAAAAAACGAAATTAACCGAATGTTAAAATTAGGAATCATTGAGGTAGGAGAATCGGATTACATGTCTCCTATGATTTTAGTTGAGATAGCTGGGAAAGAACCTCGTCCATGTATAGATTACAGGAAATTAAACGGGATCATTAGAACGGAATATTTTCCTCTTCCGAATATCGAAGAACGCGTAGAAAAAGTATCGGCGGCTAAATTTATTACCGTCTTTGACTTATCTAAAGGATATTGGCAAATACCTTTGAGTAAAACAGCACAGCGATACGCAGCCTTCTGTACTAGCTTTGGTACATACCGACCCCTAAGGATGAGTTTCGGATTAAAGAATGCTCCATATTTCTTTAGTAAACTCATGGCTGAATTACTTAACGGACTGGAGGATTTCGTTGTCCCGTATCTAGACGATATTGCAATTTTCTCAGATACTTGGGAGTCGCATATTAAACATATGGAAACGGTTCTGCAGAGAATAAAGAGAGCTAAGTTAACGATAAAACCTTCAAAGTGTAAGTTTGCGCAACAAAATGTCAAATTTTTGGGTCACATTGTGGGTCAGGGTTTTCGCACTCCTTCCGAGATCAAAGTTCAGGCTGTTCTAGAGTTCCCTACCCCTCACACGAAAACCCAAATACGTGCTTTCTTAGGTATAGCGGGTTATTACCAAAAATATATAAATCTGTTCTCGGTAATTGCTGCTCCGTTGACGGATGCGTTGAAGGGAAGAGCAAAGAAGGGAGAAATTAAGTGGACGACCGAGTGTGAAAACGCATTTCGAGAACTAAAAGGGGAAACTAATTGATAAGCCCGTCTTGTACGCGCCAAATTTTGAACGAGAATTCATTGTTCAAACGGACGCTTCGAACGCAGGTATGGGAGCAGTTTTAACCCAATTAACTGAACAAGGTGAGGAGCATCCAATCCTTTACCTGAGTAAGAAATTTTCGGAGGTAGAGAAGCGTTATTGTACGACGGAGAAGGAATGTGCTAGTATTGTTTTCGCAATTAAAAGGTTACATTATTACTTAGATGGAAATTCATTTTTAGTTATGACCGATCACAACCCGTTGGTGTGGTTGAATAGAAATGTTAGCTCTAACCCTAGATTGATGCGATGGGCTTTGGCTTTGCAACCATATAATATTAGAATTGTACATCGGTCGGGTAAAAGTCACAAAAATGCAGATAGTCTCAGCAGATCGGTGATGGATAATTAGGGATTGTTAATAATGTTCTCTTGCTCATGAATAATAATTGTTGCTTATGTTTTTTTAGTTAAAGGTTAATAATTGTATTAAATTTTATTTATTTACTAGTACTGTATATCATATCGAATGGCGATGCGTGTCAAAAGATAAAGCCATGAAAAGCAAATGTATTAATATGCTTAATTTTGTGTACAGGGTTTTAAAATATACATGAGTATTTAGGTTACGCAAGAGACATATTGTGAAAAATATTTTGTGTGTAAGGTTGTACACTTCGCATATCATATCAACATGTCGTTAGTATAATTTTATTTAAGTATTGTGGCGAAGAATATTTTATGTGCAAGGTCTTACACTTGCATTTGATATAACATGTTAGTATAATTGATACTAGGCATTGTGATAGGAGTGTTTGTATTTTTATTTAATGTATAGTATGTTTTCTTACATTGATTACATTGCTAGTTCGTGATATAGATTTGTGTAAGTTCCCTAGCAAGAACACTCACTCACTAGAAATAAGTAATTCCAAATTTAGTTCAGTTTTTCTTTAGTAATTAAAATTGCAGCTCAGAAATATAGTGGTGCTTGATGAAGGGATGTGTCGGTAATCTGTCAGTTGTCTCATCGTCATCCCATTAAACTTTTCTCAGCGGAAAAGTTCCATAAGAGAGAGCGAGAGCTGTAACGTCACGTTTCGAAAACAACAACAACATCTGGTGTCGGTTTCTTTGTAGATTCGACGCCCACACGTGCAATTTCCGATCCAGCGCAACCCCTGTTTGACCCCCCCGAGGAATCTAGCGACCCGACCGGAAGATGAGAGGAGAGATGCTTTGAACTTGCACGGGAGCGGTAACCAACGAAACCTCCTCTCACAAAATAGTGGACTCTAACAATCTAATTAATTTTAATAACTTTAATGTATCATTTTGTAAATAATTTTCAATAGTTGTGACGTAATAAATTCCATATTTTAATTCACCAAGAATACGCTACCGTTATTCTTTCAAACGTTACACCGTTTCTTCGAATTTATCAATTATCTTCCTTTAGGCTGTTTGCACACATCTTGCCAGAGCCACTTCTAATACCTTTTAATGTCTGGAATTGTTTTAATGTAGATTCCCCAAATCCCCCTTTTTTGTAAAAAGGAGAATTGTGAAAGGGGCATATCTTCAACTACAACGTCATAATGATCGTTTCTGGCGTAGATAATTACAAGAATTTCATGTTTCCCGTTTTTTATTTCAGTTGTAATGTGTAGGAAGATGTCATGTTTCTCAATTTGCATTTTAAGATGAATACAGCGTCATTTATCAGTCAATTTGTGAAGTACTTTTTTACTTTTGCCAGAAAGAAGTTCATTGCTGCTTGCTTATTCAGGGGAAATATCAGTTCTTTTTGACAAGTGGCTCTTTTTTTACGGCCTTTACAAAAACGAACTTTAATCCTGCACTCCTTTCAGTTACTTATTAAGTTGCTTTGCTTATGGCGAAAAATCAACTCTCGCGATCAGTAACGAAGAACTAAGCTATTATTATCTAACTCTATTTCAAATAATTTTATATAGTCACTGCAAATCATGTTTCCTTCTCTGTAAGAAGGCGATTAACGATTTTCAGCAGCACATTAAAGAAGAACCTCATATACACTCATGTCCATAAATTAAGGACAATTCAGAATCACACAGAAATTGAACTCTAAAATAAAAATTTCACCTGTAGAATTATCACACACATCTTGAAGAAGAATATGCAAATTACAGGAAACCAGTATATAAGGAATGGTGGAAAAGAAGTACAATTGTTCACAAGCGCTTTAAAAGCCTTTCAGTGCAATAACCGCATAGTTATGGCACAAAGGAAGCATTTGGATGATTTTTAAGTGGTAGAATTATTGGACATTTGGAATGTGAACGTACCCAGCTGGAAGTATCCGAGGAACTTAGAATCGCCCCGAGTGTCATCTACTGGCTTTGGCAACAATTCCAAGATGATGGTAATGTGAGTAGATGTTACAGCACAGGTCACCCCCGAGTTTCAACGCCGAATGAGGACCGGTATATATATATATATATATATATATATATATATATATATATATATATATATATATATATATATATATAAAAGAAATATGTAATATTTATCAAAAACAAGAAATAATAGATAAAGAACATAACAAGAAATTACGTAATAAAAATATGAAAGCTGAACATGAAAAACAAAATTATAGAGAAATAAAAGAAGTACAAAAAAGAAGAACCTAGCGAGTCAGAAAGCAATTTCGGACTTAGGACCGAATAAGTGGTGTTAAACTAGTTTGAAGGCGCCAACCTTCCCCCTTTGCAACTCGGTAGGAAAACCAAATAAAATAAACAAAGCTTCAGAGAAAGTATAACTCAGAGAGCATGATAAAACCAATCACTACTATTATGTAACAAACTCTCCCAAACTCTTAATGCAGAAAAATCACAAAATAATTATGTAAGAAAAGTAGAAAAATACTAGAACAATTACATAAGAAAAGTATCTTTCAAAAAATAATTTAACAAAATTTCTTTACTCACAAAGCTTTTACGAAGAGAAACAAGCATCTTGCCATTAATGAAAGTCAATTATTCACCAAGTTAAAAAATTCGAAAAACATAAACACATATTTTGAGCTGACTTTTAAACCAGCCAGCAAAGACAAGTATAGAATGACGACAATCAAATATGGTAAAATTTGAATTGGTTGATTGTCAAAAATGTAAATTTGCTAGGCTCTAATTTGGTTGGTTGTCAAAATGTGTAAGATGTTTAAGATGTGTGTGGAAAAATTGTAAACTGTGATATGAGTGTTATGATATAATCTTCATAGCAAGACCACTAACATGCTGACTTTGAAAACCTATTGTTGTGTGGTGGATTTGGAATTCGAAGTAGCAAGACGGTTAATGTATTTGTGATGAATATAAGATCTCAAGAAATTAAAAGGGTATTCATGATCTAAACAACATTGAAAAAAATTTTTTTATATTATTGTATTTATCTATTTTGTGGGTAGTTAAGTTATCATTTCTAAATAAAAAATTCAAAATGATATTTCTGTAAATTGATATATGAAAATTACTGTTCCATACAGGAATTTTAATTATATGGAACTTAAACGAATCTCTTTTGTCAAAAATGTTACTGACTACATTATTGTTAATAAGATGCAAGTCTAAATCCAAGAATTCCACCCTATTAGAGTTGAAGTTAGTTTTAAGGAGCTTGAGATAATCAGGGTAGAATGTAATATTTGGTTTGTATTCACTATTTTTACCAAAAATTATTATATCATCTATATAACGATAAATTAAGTAAGAATCATTTATAACATGATCCATTTCAAAAAAATGTAAATATAGGTTCGCTAAACAATTACTAGCTGGACCACCCTGAGGTAATCCTTTGATCTGTTTATAAAGATTATGATCAAATATAATGAAATTTTCTTTTAAAATGAGGTTAACAAGAATATCAAATTTTTCTTTTTCATTGAAGTATATAATTCATATTTATCATAAATTAACTGAAGAACCTTAATCATATCGTCAATATCTATAGAATTAAAAAGGTCCTCGAAATCAAAACCATGCATAGAAAAAATCAACATATCCTTAGTAACTCTAGCAATCTCTAAGCTATTTTTAATAATTGCCGTGTTTTTGTAAATTATCAATTAGATTTTGAAGAAGAGATTGCAAGATCTTCCCAGACTTCGTGATATATGTATTGTATCCATTAGTGATACTACGGAATTTTATAGGGCTTTTATGAAATTTTTGGTGTTAAAAAATACTTGGATATTTAATATTATTTAGATGAATATTCAGTCTTTTGTTCAAAGCTAAAAGACGATTATCATCTTCTCTATTATTGTGAATTGATTTTGAAATGAATTATTATTTAAAATGTGGTTACTTAATATTTTACTGTAAAAATATTTACAAATTATGGCATAATTAGCAGAGACTTTATCAACATATGTAATAACGAAGTCATTTTGGATATTTACTATTGATGATTTAAGATCTTTATACATAATTTCATTTTCAACAGTAAAATCTAATTCCCGAATTTCTAATATATATATATATATATATATATTTGGCAGTTACTGCCAAAAGAAACAGTCGAGAACAGCATCTGATCTGTCTCGTCAGCTGTCTTCAGCTACCGCTACGACAGTTTCAAGGCAGACCGTGTACAGACGCTTAGGATACATTGGTCTATATGCTCGTAGGCCTGTCACATGTGTTCCACTTACCGCAACTCACTGTCACCTGCGATTAACCTGGAGTAGAGAGCATGCATTGTGGACACCACAACAGTGGTCTTGTGTGATGTTTTCCGACAAGTTCAGGTTTAGTTTGCAGTCTGATTCTCACCGGATTTGAATATGGAGAGTGCCACGTACCCGTTACCTCCAAGAGAACACCATTGAAAGACCAGGATGGCTCGTTTGGGGAGAAATTATTCATGGTTCCAGAACTGACCTGCATTTTCAGAGTGTAATGATGATAGGCCACATCTATCGGGATGTCATTCTGGAACAACATGTACGTTTGTTTCGGGGCGCCATGGGTGCTGAATTTCTGTTTATTGATGACAACGCCCGTCCTCACCATGCAAACATTGTAGACGAATGCCTTCAATCGGAGAATATCACCCGTATGGATTGGCCAGCATACTCACGGAACTTGAAACCAATAGAGCATGTGTGGGATATGCTTGGCCGAAGAATTTCAGCCCGTCAACCCCCTCCCACCTGTCTACCGGAACTTCGGACGGAATTTCTTGATGAGTGGTGTAAGATTCCCCAAGATCAGATTGATAATTTGATACCCAACATGCCTATTCGTTGTAAGGCCTGTTTTGCATCGTCCGGGAGACATACTCCGTATTAACCATCACACTAACCATGTTACACTGTTTTTTGTAATTAGGTTCTTTTTTGAAATTTGCTCCAGGTAGTAAAAATCGCAATTTTTATTAATTATGTCAAACATATAGCATCTGTTTTGCTCTTTACCTTTTGTTTAATGAATGGACTTTACAAATAAGTCAAATTTGTTTTGCTTCTATCTCTTTCTTTGCCTGAACTTCATTATCCTTAATTTATGGACATGAGTGTAAATTGTAAGAGTAAAACCTTGCAAGAGTTTCTCTGATGCAAGTTGCTAGAAAGAAGCAGCACCCAAATGACAATCCTTTTATTCAGTAATCATTCACAATGTGCCAAGTGCTCATGCATAAATTTCCTCTTTTAACTGATGCTACTTTTCACCTGCTTGCATAATTTTTTCACACAGTTCTTTTAAAACATTCTTTTCCCATGATTTATTAAAAATGAAGGTGATACAATTTTTTTGAATACCTTTTTATGTATGGATTGTATTCATCTTTCATGTAAAAGTTTTTTGCAAAAAATTTCAATAATTACAAATGTAACCTTCCGTATTAACTCACCTTTACTCATCCATACTAGGAGTTATTCTCATTTTTATATTCATAATTAGTGTATCCATTTTCCTCTATATAATATTTGTCCTGCAATTATTATAACATGTAGCACTTCATAATATGTCCACAAGCTGTGAAATATCAGTAGAAATTGAGTTGTGTGTGTGTAGAAATTAACTATCTGTGTGATGTTTTGTGCTTTGGGCGATCGTTGCTAAGATATGATAGGTGTACACAGTTTAAAATACCTTTTTGAAATACAATTGAATTTTCGATTCAGATGGATAAAATAATTATATGTACCACAGAAAAGGAACTCTATAGTATGACCAAATGTTACCATGCCATTATTTGATTTTTAATTTGAAGTAGGTAAATAATTAAGTTAGAAAACGCTTTTTATGAATAATTCAGCTTTAGATACGCAATACAACCTTGCTTTTGTAGAAGAATTTGGCTATATCAAATCAATTTTGAGTAGTTTTTTCATTGGCAAGAAAAGTTTGAAATTGAATTAAATGGGAAGTCTGAAAAACATTAAATTTTCTAATCTAATTGTAAATAGGTCTTGCTAAGTAGCCTTAAATAAAGTAGGAAAATGATGTATTCTGAAATTTACTATATATACTGATCTATACTTTTTTAAATATGAGTGTAATATTACTATTGTATTGTGTATATTAAGCTATTTTGTGCTTTAATATAAAATCTTAAGCATTAAATGTTTTCACCAAGTTTTGAAGCTTTGTATACCCATATTTAAAACAGCACATATAATACGGATGTATTCAGTTACGAGTATGTATTTGGGGAATTATAATTTATCTGAGAAATCCTAATTTTTTCGTAGCTGTGTGTTGTTATGTTAATAAATTAATGTTACATAAGTTTTTTTTACTTGTAGAACTGTTATATTATATACTTGTGCAGTATGACGATTCGGTGCATATTGCACATTTCAAATTATTTATATTTTGTATTTGAACATGAAGTTCAAAATATAACATTTCATAAATATTGTTAGTTTCATTTTTTGGTGATAGTTTTTACAATTTATTTTTTTAAAAACACAAAAAGAAAGTAATTTTTTCAAGGAATATTTGTCCCAAACAGAGTATTTGTCCCATAAATACGTTATTTCTATGGATATTGATAACATATAGGTCTTGTGGAAAAAAATAGTTCGTTCTATAGGTATGGGATTTTTTCCCTTAGACTCTCAGAGTCTAGTTTTTGCAATTTCAAAATAATTTACAGGTATTATAATATTCATGGAATTGTGTATAAAACAATGATTTAGATTCATTTCTGAAAAGAATATTTTCATCTCTGAAGAACATCTTGAAGAATTACAAAACAATCATTTAAATGTTAAAAAAAGTTCCATTTTTTTAATGCAAACATATGTATCATGTATTTTGCAACTATTTAGATTTCCTTAATTTGTTACTTTTCGTTGTTTTAATTTCTCGGTTATTTTTTACTTTACTTTATGTAAGAGAAGTAGTCAGTGAGCGTTTTTATTAGCAGCATAGTAAAAATTTATTTTCAAATTCTAATGTTCTATGAATCCAAAATAAATCTTTTGCAACAAAAATATGTCCCTTTTATTAGATTTAACAGAGAAGTATTTGTTTTAGAAGTCAAATGTAATGGTCTTAATATAATTTTCTTTTTCTTCTAAAAGTAACCAAACGAAGGAATTGTCCATTTATCTTGCTTGGAAGTCATAATGAAGGAGAAAATTCTCTCTTTCATGAAGTCATTTTGAAATCAAACTGGAATAATTGATTTTTTATGCAAGTCTAAGAGCATAATTCCTTAAAAGAATTAATTTCTTTGTCATCTTAGTAGGCTACAACAAAAAAGACGAGATAGTTTTAAAAGAGCTACGAGTCAACAACAACAAAAAAATTGCTACGAGTCATTTCTCCTAAGAGAGTTTTGAAAAAGAAAAGAAAATGGGAAGATGTTTCACATCACATTTTAACGTTGAAATTTTTTTCTTTGAACTTGAAGAACTAGCTTTTCGTGTGGCTAGCTCTGCTACTAAAACTAATTACCGCTTGACATGAATATGCCAGAATATTGAATACATAAACATTCTTTCTTTCTCTTTTAGATAAATTCTTTCGAGAATATAAATAAATTGGAATCATTTCTCAGTTACAATTACTCTAAGAGTCAGACAGATTTTGTCTTTCATTCCTTATTGGTAATTAAATCTTTGAAGAAAGTTTTAAACAATGATTAATTTAATTGCTTGTATCCTTCATATCGGAAAGTATAAAAGCAATTACGTATTAAAAGGGTTTATATTTGTGAGTAACTTTTTGTGAAGTGATCAACTATTTTGAAAGGAATTTTTACTAACGTGGATATTTTATTGACAATGACCGCGTAATTTTGAACCAAAATCAAGTGACGAGAATGACAACTGAGCTTGCTCCCCCCTCCCATACGAACGTGTGGACATTGAGCTTTGACGGATTGGATGCGCCTCAGTTTTCTTACAGAGCAGAGGCACCAGGATTCGAACACACGACTCTACAGGAAAGAAAAAATCTGGCTATGAGTACGCAACCATGACTACTTGGCTGCATTTACAATACTAAAATCACTCACTTATTATCTATAAAATACAATTTTTAGTCAATAAATACAATAAATGTCAATTCGGACAGTTTGAATAATTTGTGGATATATATCTGAAATTTTATCTAAAACGTTGCTTACCGTGTTTTGCATATTAACTATTCTTTTCCTAACACTAAAAAGAGGAGTCCACTTGATAACTCTTGCGTTTCAAAACTCCTCAAAAATAAGTTAAAGAAGCGAAAAATGTTAATTTTACCATCAGAATTTATAAAGGGGGATTCCAAATTTATGGTTCAAACTTTAATAACTGGACATTATACCAATAATTTATTGAATAGGATTGTATAGGTTCAAATGACACTCAACACAAGAAATAAGAGATGAAAAGAAAAAGAAAATCATTAACAAAAGTGTAATTCTTACAATAACTTTTTTTGTGAAATACCATTAGAATTACAACAACCAGTAGCATCGGTGAAGTTACGGATATGCAAGCAATGAGATCCTTATCTGAGTCAAATAGAGCTGCATAAGCAACCCTCTTCAGCAAAAGTAATCAAGGCTTCATAAATCGAGGGGGTCACGTTGTCCAAAGGCCTGGTCCACATGCCCAATACATCGCTCTCCAAAAGTGGTAATTACGAGCATTAGTGAGGAGTGGGCTGATATCATGCTCAAATCACATTCGGTTATGAATGGTGATCGGAACATCTTGCAACAGTTCCGGTAAAAACTTTTCAGAAAAATAGCATAGCTTTGACTATTGAATCACTTCGGTGGTAGGAACAGGGAAATCAAAAAGTCGTTGGCAATACCCACTCACACATTCACAGAGAATCATTGGTGATACGCATGTGGCTGCGTTGAGTATGGATTCTCGGTTGCCCACACATGAAAAGAGTGTGCATTTACTTCCCCATCTGAAAATAGCACATGAACTGTGAAGTGTCAACACTGCAATGCTCATTGCTGCAAAGTGATCGCAAATCACTCCACTGATGGTGTATGACCATTTGGTGGGTGCAATTTTGAAAAGTTATTGTAAATATTGCTTTGTCAATGACGCTATCAATGATCCCATTGCCGTTTCCCGTATTTCCTGTGTTTACACTACATAGCATCACTTGAACCCATATATTTCTATATTATAAGGGATTGTCGTAGTGCTCTGTGCAAACCTTTAAAGTTTGCAACATGAATTCGGGATCACCCTGAATAGAATTCATTCTCAAAGATTTTAACAGCGTTGGCTGTAGAAAAATATGAGGGAAAATTGGAAATAAGCTTAAAAGGAAAAGGGACGCTCAGTGTAAGGAAGTCATATTAAATAACGTATTGTATGTACAAACAGAAATTGAGTATTAATTTACAAAACTTCTCTACTTTTTCAAAATTGATTTGGTGGCACATATTAAGTGATTGAAAAAAGTTTCTTAAATTATTATTAGGTATTCCAAATTTTAGAAATAAACTAAAATAAAAAAGAGAAAAATTACATTTTATTAACATTTTCAAGATTCTGAAAACACTGAATTTAAAGGGTTAAAAGCAGATAATACTTCCAAATAGCTATGAGAAGAAGTATACTACATTTTTCAAAGAATCTGTTGAATACTTGATCGGCTTTAAAATTCTCCCTGTAGTTTACTTACATGCATCAATATTTGTAAAATTTTCGAAGGAGGAATGTCTTAAAATGTACATCGGTCTGATTAAAAATGCCTTTACAAAGCAAAATAATTTAGCTCAAGCTGAAATAAAATAAAATATTTGCTGTTTGAATGAATTTTGATGCATTGGGGCTGTCGATTTGGATGCAAATTGCATTTCAATATATCAAGTTTTAATTGTAAATATTTTTGACTTTTTTCAAAACTGTTCTTAAGTTATAAAATGATTTTAGATGAGGATACTAATGATTTTTAAAAAGAGGAAGAAAACCTAAGGCTCACATAAACACGCATTTCATTTATTAGACGAGGTTCTTAAATATCATTTTCACTATTAGAAATGCATTTAAAAAAATACTTTTTGATAAACATTAAAGAGAGAATGTCACCTGAGCTGGTATCTCTTTTTCCTTACTTCCACATAGCACCATCAGATATTCATAAAGCTCGTTATCTTTTTAGACGAAGCCATCTCCATTATTCTACATAACGAGTTCTGAGGACTAGATTAAACCGTTCGATTTGAGCAGAATCAATTCCGAGTTAACAGCAACGACTACTCAGCTGTTCTTGACATATTTACTCCTTTAAAAGAAGCTCAGGATAACAAATAATATTATAAACTGGATAATATTAGGATTCATTGTTTATAAGCGTCACACTTCGAAAAAATAAGAGGATTTTTGGCAACGTACCTCATAGTTTGGAACATCCGTCAAGTGGCAAGAACTACACCGTGCTAGTATTTCACAAATTTCCGCACCATACCAAAATCTGGATTTTGAGTCTCCATAAATGTAACGTACCTTTTACACGGTGGGTCTTTAGCGGCTCTAGGATTTGAGGAGGAGTTCGTGACAAAAACCACCAGCTTATCACGGCCGCGGATAAGACTTGGAAAAGAAGTATCAACGATTGAAGACACATTTGAATTTAGTAATGAGTCTTTAACAAATGAAAAGTAATGGAGTAACCTAATTGTTAATAATTTATATACACAATTTGAGTTTCAAATCCATATTCAAAATGGAACAACTCGGTTAAATAAAAATTCAACAGAGAACTAAATTCATACATTTATTTATAAAACATATAAACACGACAAAATAATTCTTTTACAATACACACGAAAACACGCGTGAAATACAAAAAAAAATGCTCAAAATACCATAAAACTCAAATTTATAAGAGTAGTTAAAAAAGCAAGCAGAAGAAAGTTTACTTAATAATTTAAATCCTCACAAATTGTTGTACCGAATAGCAAAAAAAGACAAACTTAAAAAATTTCAATTTTATGACATCATCTATAGAATTTAAATATGAGAATACTTTAAGTAATTGTATTTAATGAAAAAAAATGAGAAAAGCTGTGATGTGCATCATAAAAGAGATAGCCAATTATAATTTATCCTTTTTTTGAGCAATCCAGATTTATTAGAAAGTTCATTATTAAAGCACATTTGCGATGTTTAGTCAATGGGAAAAGTGAATGGAATAATTTATGTATTACTTGCCAAATTTTTAAATGCACTTGCAATGTTTTTAGCATTCAACTAAACTATAACACACAAACACTTTTAAAAGCTTTAAACAGTGTCTGCATGAGTATTTGGGAGTTGTACAACTTGATTAACTTTTTCTGATATTTTTTTCTACCAACAATTAAACCATGCGAGCGCTCTTTAAACATTTCGCACGGGTAATATGATAACTGAACGAGGCGATTGTCTGCTGTTAGCGACATAATGAATGAAATCCTGATTGGCGGCACTTAATAAATGAGGCTGCCCTATGTACTGACAACCTCATCAGGTGAGCTCGAAATGCAATTAACTCAGCCTTCAAATGAAGTTTTCAGACTATTATTGTGATTTATTTAAGTCAAAAACAGATAAAAATGGAGAAAATGGTGGTTAATGAGCTGTTCGTTTCTTTTAAACATTTGTGCTTAAATGCCCTAGCAAGGGTAATATCTGCGTCGTTTTGGGTCGAAACCAACTTTTTCAATTCCTTTTTAAAAGTAAAACAAGTGATAAAAAGTCGTTATGTACTTAAGTAATTGTTCATTGTCTATTTCCTTAAAGAACAATGAAATTAACGTGAACCTTTTTTTGTTGCAAATTTGAGATTTGCAAGTAATTTTCTTCTATTTAATTGTAATTTCTATTTTAGAATATCCTTATATATTATTGGAGTTCTGTGCGTGTGCAACTTTTTCCCTCAGCATGTTATTTACAAGATAATATTGTTGTATAATTTCAAAATATTACTTTAAATTCGGAAACATTTTCCAAATAACTTTAAATTTCTTTAAATTAGATCGTATAATATTTTACAACACAATTCACGTTTCCCCCTTTATAAATTTACATATGTGTGTATGTGAGTTTATATACAGGGTGATTCGCAACTAGACCGACAAACTTGCAGGACGTGTAGGGAGTACCGAGACGACTCGGAATTGCAAAGGAACGCAGAATCACAAATGCTGTAGTTGCGAACTATGGTGCAAAGAAGCAGAGAAAAAGAACAGAAACAGCAGCACATTAATGAGACATAAAATACTTCATTGAAAAGTTTTACTACAACAGGTGTTCGATGTTACTACCAGAAGTCATCTGACAGGCCTGAGAGTGGCACTGCGAAGAATTGCTTGCGTTCTGGGAGATTCCTAGAGTGTCATGCATCCTTCCACGTGATAAGATCTTGGAATGAAGAAACGGAAGTCTCGTACACCATACTCTTCACCCCAGAAGAAGCCCATACATGACAGGCCCGGTAATCTGGCAGGCCAATGGAAAGGGCCACTATGACCTATCCACCACTGTCCAAAGTTTTGCCGTTTGGTTTGCTGAGAGCATCCTTCAGACAATGGATTGAGATAAACCTCCTTGTTGGTCTATCACTCGAGAACTCGTACTTGGATTTTCTTCTACCAGACGTAAGACTGCCTCCTCATTGCCACGTATTCCCGTCGTTCGCTGTCGATCCGTTGTAGCTTTCGTTAAAGAACCAACCTCACGTCATCTCACTTGTGAAGGTCGTGTAATGTGTAACACGCTTGTTCGGGTCATGTTCCAGGTACAAATGTTAAAAATGTGTTTCAGATTCATTCCTCCCATTCAAAGCATTTGACTCAGTTACTTTATGCAGCAGGTACTTAATTTTAATTTAAATCATAAATGTTTAAAATTAAGCTTAAGTTTTTTACGCTACAATTCACTACAGTTAGAGATTTAAATCATTCAAGTAAGTAGCTCTATACCAACTGTTAAAAAATCATTTAAGGCTACACGGTACCCTTTTTCAAAAAAAATTTTTGCAGACAGTTACAGTAAAAATAATTGATGTTTTATATTTAGATTATATTATTAAGCTGATTCTGTAAGCAAAAAGTCAGTTTGACCAGCCATTATTTTACAATTTTAAAAAACTAGGAATTTTTGAAGTTTTTTCAAACTCTTATAAAATACTCAATTTTTAAAATTTTTTAGTAATTTTAAGTTATTTATGATTCTTATATTATTACAAACAATATTTAGTATGGATTTGAAAATCTATTCCCTTGTTGATTTTTAATAATTACTTTTGTAGAAAAACCTGGAAAAAACACGAACATTTTTTAAATATCAACTTTGGCATTTTTTAGAAAAATAACTAGAGTTCTCACAGCCCTAAATCCATACTAACTTTTATAGAACATACATTTGGGAGTATATACAAAAAAATTCAAGGCTCTATATTGAACAGGAAAAAAGCCTTAGGGATTAGAAAACAATTATACCTTCAAAATTAAAAGTCTCAGAAAAATACATTTAAAGTTTGTAAAATCATAAAACAAAAACTTATAATGCCCGTAAAACTCGAATTATTTAATATGTTATTTTCCAATGTATGTTCTACATTAAAATACTATTTTTATTAAATATGACTGAAAATTATATTGTTAATTCAGAATATATTTTTGCATAATATTGATAGCATTTGTTAAGACGTCAGTTTATTCAGCTTTATCTTAACCTAATATTTCACAAAAGTTTTGAAACACGAAGCATTTATGTACAAAATAATAATGATACTAACTTAAGCTAAAAATAGTCAGGTTTGTTCATAAAATTTAATTTTTAGCGGTTTTAATTAGGAGCAGCTTAGGAAGTTTTAGCTCTTGTCGTACGACTTTAAAATACTAAAGTATAGTACTACAATATGTTTAGTATAATGTAGTTTGGTATATACATCAAGGAAATATTCAGTTATATCTGCAACATTTGAATTCAGAATGCTTGTATTCGGAAGTCTAATTGCGGAATCAGCTGAGGACTGCTTTTTAGATACATCACTTTCAGTAGTATTCCATCTCTTCGAAATATTGTTTCTCACAGAAACCCAGAACGCATTTGCCATGGCATTTTCTCTACAGGAAGAAATTAATGATAAAGCTTTTAAGTTATATAAACTATTTTTAAAGCAAAAATTGGCCATGAAATTAATCTTTATTAATTAATTATGAGAACTCAAAAAACTCAAAACATAATCAAGCAGAAATGATTTTAGTAATGAAAATTGGAATTAATAACCATTTCAAACTATAAAAGCTCAAAATTATTTTTAATTAATTCAACTTACTTGTGAAAAAATGCTTTAAAAGGAAATTGAAACCAAAACCATAGCTCATAAAACTTCAAATATCTTAAAAACTAATTTGCTAACAAATCTGAAATTTTGTGGCAAGCATCTCAATGATATGGGCCACCAAAACATGCAACAAAAAAAAATTCGGTAAAAATGAAATTTTTAGCGTAGTGTGTAGTCTTAAGGTATTCGATTAGGTTTGGAGACCAATTTTTCAAAAATTGATTTTCAGAAGAATTTTATTGTTTCAAAGAACATAGATAGATTTAAAGAATCAGAATTCTTAAATAAATAACCTGCGTTACCCCTTGTTTTTTAAAAAATATTATTTTTATGAAATTTTAGCAAAATGTTCACCATATATAAGAATACATTGGACATAATGTAATTGTAATTTCATTGATAGATACTTTTTATATATCTGAAGTGTCACAAATCGCTGGGTAAAAAACATTTAAGAAATAAATGTCTTATGAGCATTCTCTCTCCAATTTGATGTTAATAATTTTTCGTCAAAATCACTTTATGTTCTAAGCTAAAAATGGCTGTAAAATGTTATGAAATGTAACAATTTTAAAGCCAAAGAATTGTTACACTCTAAAATGCTCATTACGTAAGTTTTATAAAACTCATTGAGTTTTATTGCAGTGTTTGGGAGATACCCCATTTTTCATGCACAAATTATTGTAAAAATTTCATTCTTTCAAAAAACTCATTTAAAAATATTCTTATAAGTTAGATAAAGTAAATGTTTGAAAAGCAAATTAAACGTCTCCAGTTTTATATGTTATTCCTTCTTCCTCATTGCTTATATTTCTTTTTTATTAGTGGCCTTTACATCAAACACCTAAAAAACACATGATCAACTTAGTTGGATACCTTAAATTGATTAATTTTTGAAAATTCAACATTAGGTAAGCAGGGGCTATCCCAAACCGAAAAACATAGCTAGTGGTCTATGAGACAAAACCTGGGAACCTCTGATTTAATCAAAAGAAGTTGCGAAATTTTTTCTCAAATAACTTTATATTAAATAAAGTAACAAGAAACTATTTTTAATAGAGGAATAACACTTTAAAAAGGATAATGGTCGTCGTTTAAAAGCGTTGTAAAACTGTAGATACAAAATTTGCTTCTTTCCTCAATTTTGTTTTTCGAAATGGTAAGGTTATGAATAAATTGAAAACTTTTACTTTCCCCAAATGTATATTGAATTTAAACACTCCTGTGTCTCAGGTAATATTAGCCCTATTAGATATTTTCGTAAAGCAACTTTGACAAAAATCCTTTTTGAGCCACCTTTGTTAAGCATCGTTCTACAGAGCCCCGCCAGTGCCGCTGATAAGCAAAAAAACCTTTTCTATTGCGGCTCTGCCACGAATTTTGCTATCAACCGAAGGATGCGTGTAAAGAGTTAACTTTAATGGACAATGTGTGTTTGTGTGTGGACCAACACACTGTGCACTAACATTCTATTTTTCTTAAGCTATGCTATACTAGAGGAAAATCGGGACTTATTTTGATTTTTCAATAACTATTTAAAATTCAGCACATTAATTCCGTTTATAAGTTTTATTGTAAGAATTTTTTTAAAAAATTTGCTTGATTGATAGAAATATATGCGGCATACGGCCGCCCCTTGCTTTGGCCACCCGCGTGCGGTGCACGCGCAGCACATTTGCTAGGATCGGCTCTGTTAGGTTTTATAATCATAAGAAATCATTAAGAGATAAAATATCCAACATGCTGGCTTTATTAATGCACAAATTTTATTCTCTAGTGTAGCTCTTAGAAAGTCTAGAAAGGCTTTGTAATCTTTTCTTACCTCCCATTCCTTTCGTAGAATTTCTCTCTTCTATTTCATGTGCAATCCTTTTTTTTTGAGATCCCATACAGCTTATATTTTTTTGAATGGGTCACACATTGGTATTAAAGTTGCTATCGATGATGGTCTAGACCAGGGATGGGCATGGGCCAAAAATCGAAGAAAAAAAAGTTTGATGAGAGAAGATAAAATTTTCTAAAATTTTAAAAACAATATACAAGTATTACAATTTAAATATGTTAATGAGATGAATGAAATTGCGATTTCATTTTTAAAAGCTCCTTATATTGAGGTTCGAAGTGAGACGTACTGATTCTAAGGAAAGAGGCTAAATGCTCATCTGTCGGTCTACTTCTGAAATAATTCTTTCCGATGTTCATAGTTGAAACACTTGTTCACATACATGAAAGGAAGCAAACATAGAACAGATTTTCTGGGCGTGAGATATTAAATTTGGGAAACTTACTTTCGATAATGATTTGTAAAACTCTAACGTTGTCATATTTAGATGATTGTTAGATTGCAACTCAATCAATTCAAGCTACAAATCTGACCTCACTGTTTCACAACTTACGTTGAAAGACATGGTAAAAATATTCAATTCTGTTTGAATGCCACTTAAATCAAGCGATCTTCATAATTCTTAAGCTTCTCTTCATTTACTGAGGGTATTTAATATAAGATCAGGAAATGAGACAAGTTGTTCGTATTTAGCTGCTCAGTAAACAAATTAAATTTCAGTTTCAAAGCTTTGAGGTGGACCCAGATATCATCGATAAATTGGTTTTTCCCTTGAATCTTGACACTCAAATTGTTCATATGACAAAGAGGATCTGTGAAAAATTTGAAGTTCAAAAGTCGTTCTGTATCTTCTAACACTTCGCACTCCGCAGAACAATGTTTTTCTTAGAAGAACGACACAATGTCGTCTTTCAAATGCTTGACCTCTCTCGAAAACACATCCTAAGCCACCTTACTTTCGTATAATGCAATACATCAGAGTATTCAGATTGCACGGATTGAAGAAAATCTCGAAATTGCTTGTGAGTAAGTCCACGAGATCGAATAGTATTTATAAGCTTCACGACTGCATCAAGCACGGGTTTCATATTCAATGTAGATTTACACAGAGGATCTTGATGTATAACACAATGTAGAAAAACGATATTGTTTCCGGGATAGTTTTGATTAAAGAGTCCAAGAAATCCAGATTTTTTTCCTGTTATATTTTGTGCTCCATCGGTCGTAATATTACATATATTTTTATAGGCACATTGATAGTTAAAAATATTTCCAGAAATTCACGAGAAATATCACATCCCGTTGTAGTTTCCTTTAATAAACACATGCACGCCAGTTCCTTGGTAATTTCAAAGATCTCAACACTTATAAATAATACTAATTGAGCAGTATCACTTATATCAGTGCTTTCATCCATAGTTATGGAGCAAAATTTAAACTGGCCAATCTTTGTCTCTAATTGGGATGTCCAATTTTTTGATCGATGACTTCAATTCTAGAAGGCAGCGTTTACAGTCTCCAAATGATTGATCTTGTCTGAGCATCAAATATCCCTCACTTGGAGCAGGCTTTGTTTAACGCACTTCCCAATCCCTCAGAGCTTTAGTAAAATTGTACGCTGCAATGGAACCTGCTCATGTAGCGGCTTCTTGGATACCTTCTTGACAATTTTCTGTAGGTCTGATGATTTTGTACAAACACTTTTGGCGTTTTGCTTTCTTTCAGATGCAGGCATTGCTGCGTAATTGGAATTCTGCTGCTTTGATATGAAGATTCTTTGAAGATTGCTACAGCTTCATTGCAGATGAGACACATTTATCTTTTACAACTGCAAAACAATATTTCCATGTCCATTCATGATTAAAAGCACGGCACACTGAATCAACTTTACGTTTTTAGTAGCCATTTTGGAGTTGAAATATTTTACGAATAACCCAAACAAGCACTAGCTACGTATACACACTTTTAATAATCTCACCACTATTCACAACAATGTCATGTGTCCGCAATCTTTCCATACGCAATCAATAATATTAGAACTGGCGCCAAAAGAAAAAAGCCGCTGGCTAGAGCTTAAAATTCGCAGTCTGAAACATGTGAATTCCCCTCTATTGGATTCCCATATGTCTGCTTCCCGAGAAAGAGATAATGCTTTTTGGCGTCAATCTACAGCTATAACTAACAACGAATTGTCACTTTGAACACAATAACGATTGAAAGCTGTGTGTGCTTGCTATTTCCGTCAATTTATGTTTTACAGAACAAAAATAGAGAAAATAAAAAGATCATCAAAGTCCTTTGAAAAAAGGAAGAAAAAAAATAATATTTAAACACAAAGTGTGTGTGTGTAGAAAAAAAGGAGATGGATATATAATATATACATATATATTTCTTTAAAGTTGCCTCGGAGCGGCAACTTAAAATTCCATCCACGGGCCGTATAGAATCTTCCGGCGGACCGTAGTTTGCCCATTCCTGGTATGGATATACGAAACCAGTGGCGTAACGTACACCCCCGCATTGCGAGAGGGCAGAGACTCTGGGGGCCCGAAGCTTGACTGACACTAAGTACGTATTTGGGCTTGGGGCCCAAAACCTGAGTTTGCAGGAGGGCCCCAATATTCTCCGTTACGCCACCGTACAAAACGCAACGTAATCTGCTTTAGTTCTGTTCAATTCTTGCTTTAACCCTCTTTAGACTAAAAGAAACCTTTTCCTCCATTTTTAAAGTGGTTTTTGTCATATTTAATTATAACCTTATCTGCATTTTTCATACAGATTGTCAAAATAAAACACACGACGTACGCAATTACGTAAATGGAACGTTTAGGGGGGGGGGGAGAACTGTTAAATGAATTGGCGCCAGTGATAACACATTCGCAGGCTGTATTCTTATTATTTATTTCAGTTCTTATTGTGTTGAGTAATATTATATTACTGAGTATTCTCACAAGTTTTATGTAATACGATAGGTAAAATTTTGTGCAATAATAAACTATATTTGAACAAACGAAAACAAATGTCTGATAATGACAAATAACTGAATAGGAATTATTCTATTTCTATTCCCATCAAATTCTCCCCTCCTCCTAAAAAACTACACGTTGTTGTATATTTTCTTGTGAGTTTTATTTCCTTCACGTCTAAAAAACTAAAATAAGCAGTTAGATACTAATATTTACACTCTAAGCAGCTTTATAATCTTATAAGAGTTATATAACCAACTTGCTTTTTGTAAATAATCACTTTTCCAAACATATCTGTTTCATAATTCATTAGGAAAAATTTACTGGGATGGATAAACATCTTGAATTTACTCAAAGGTTAAAGCAAATAAGATTGTTATAATAAAATCTTTATGAGAATACCAGATACCTTAGTGAAAACAAATGTATGTCAACTAAACTTTGTCTACACGATGCAAACATAAGGACACACAATTTCAATTTCCTAATATATTGGATCTAAATTTAAATGTCGGTTTCTTTTCTGTTGGAACTCTTTAAACAATTACTAAACAAAACAAAAGTTTGAGAGCAAAAACAACATCGAGTTTTGTTTAAATAAGAGCTTTGAAGAAATTGTGGTCAAAGTGTTTGAATTCAACGAAAATATACTTAGAAAAATAGAAATTTCTATGATCATTTTTCTTATTTTAGGATATAACGTTGTTTCTTCCAAATATTAAAAAAGCCTTCATTTCTCTTTTTATGTTTTTCTTGGATTTTTCATTTATTATCGATTTTTTGATGTCAAAAAGAAGTTTAAGAAAAGCTCTAGAATAAATCCTTCGAATTTTACATCGGAATTTTGGAGCTCAGCATCGTTTTTTTAATTTATGTTCCACACAAAAATGCAATACATCTGTCACATAATCCAGTAATCTATAAATAAATAATTTAGACTGCTCCATCAAAAATGATTGGCACGATAAGCACCGGTTTTTATTAATGTGTCATCTCTGGGAAAATGGGTTGTAATTTGTTTGACACGAACGAAATCAAGTAACCTTTAAAATAAACGATTAGAAAATATATTGCACAGTATATTAGTATTTAACAAGCCTCAACGATTTAAGTTATATGGAAATATAAATAATAATATGTTATTAAATAGAATAATATCTTTTTTTTCTTTAAGAACTAAAAAGATTTGCATTTGGAAATAAAGAAATTGTTTTCTATTTATATATTCAACAGATTTAAAAGAAATGAACAAAAAACATAAATATCTTTTGAATATGATTTAATATAAGCATATAATACGCATCCAATATGTTGAATCCTGGTTTCAATTCTGTAACACACACACACACACATGCTGTGCTTCTTATATTTATTAAAATTATTCCTAAATGCTCAAACAGTAACATGGTGCAAGCTGTTAGCCATCATGCAACCAAAACCAGCTTTGTGAAGCTGATTATTGCATTCCGGTTATTCTAAGCCAATAAGTTACGAAACATCTTTTAATATCTAAAATACCAAGCATAGTTAATAGATAATCAAATGACTAATAATGATTTTGACTCTTAGAAATCGTAATTTCCGGAGCCAATATATACACAGGCAGACTATTCAAAAGCCTAATAAAATTCCAGATACCATGTTGGAGTAATTATAGATACTCGATTAACAATAGTGATTCATCAGTTCAGAATGTTGCTTATTGAACTATTTTTCAAGTATGATAATAAATATCTTTACTTTGTTGTTATATGTATTGAATTCATCGCATATGAAAGACCAAAATATGCCTTGTTATTAGTGTTAAGGAGAAAAGGTGTTTACATGACACACGCGCACAAAAATGTAACAACATGCCTTGTACATTTTTTCTGCTCTATGGACAAAGTAATATCTTGAATATTTGAATTAAAAAAATGTTGTCTGTGCGAAAATCTCTTTCGGATAAGCATTTTTTGTCCCGCCAGATCTTAAGTACACTTGTAATATGACACACACATTTAGTTCTTATTTTTTATTTTATTTATACTTAACAGATTCTACTACTATCAGTGATCTGTTTTTTTTTTTTTTTTTTTTTGCTGAAGCCTGGTGAAGCAAATGAATGAAATATTGAAGGGAAATTTCCCCTTATTGGTTTTATACTAAAGAATTTTCAAAGTATATAATCGAGGGAAAAGTTAGAAAAACTCTCGTATTACTTCGAATTGCGACGTCAATCAACAATCAATCAATCAAGTGATGCGTTGAAAAGATATCTAGAACCCATTTTTAATAGTATTTGATGTTAAATTTAGTTTGTGTGATACATGTTTAACCTGAATTTAAATATATAAAATCATCACACATATCACTCATCTGTTTGAATTGCAATTTGTATTTATTTTAATTTAGTATTACCTTACCCTTTCTTATACAAGCTTGCTTTTATTTGATTCCCTCATGCTGAAATTTAAAGAAAAAATATGTATTGAATTTTTAGTTTATGGGGCTTGTCTTAGAATTCTGGACACGATTACTTAAGCCGCGAGATTTAAAATTATCCTGTTTATTTTCTTCTAAAAATACAGACAAAATTTAACTCGGATACAATTGAAAGTAAGTTTCTCTTGTAAGTTTTCTAGTGATTTAATTTTTTAAAATTCCTTTTTCGTGTACTTGAACAAATAAAAAAATCCTCAAAGGAAATATTTTTAAAAATAAAAAATTACGCTTTTAATAATATAGTGTGAAATATATTTGCGCTTTATTTTAGTTTTCCATTTTGTACATAATCTTAAATTATGGTATCTATTCATAATTTTTACCTATGTCTTTCAAAGTTGAATATGCAAAAATTAAAATGTACGATACTTTGTAACTTAATATTAGAATATTCCATGTAGTTGAGGGGAAAGAGATTCGCGCTGTGTTAACTAAACTATTTTTAAAGAGTGCGACTTGCATCAACGTCACACTCTAAGAGCAACACGAGGGCTATTGATGACGGACCTCGTCATTTTGAGCCTCGGTCAAGGGACACCTCAGCTGGCATCCCCTCTCCGAACTTCCCCATCAACGGACGGGAGGACTTTGATCCTCGACAGATTTAGCATACATCAGCCCCTCTATTCGGTGGGCCTTCAGTTTCACTAGGACTCTAAGACGTGACAAGCCGATTTTAAAGAGGAATAGCCGTCCAACACACAATTGCAGTCTCGTATGGATTTCAATTGGAACAAGTTGATTTACAAAGAGTAGTCGGTAACCCCTATACCTACAGTGTTAAATTGAGCTTTTTTAGGAACCTGTTTCTCAGAAACTGTTAAATAAAAAAAAACGTAAAATTTTTTGTCTGTATATTAATTAGGCTTTTTTATTTATACTGTGGTTAAAATGTTTCAAATATATTGGTTACTTTTTTCAAAAAAATTCAACATAAAAGTATCACTATGAAATTTTTGAAAATTGTCATTTTTTTTTTTTTTTTTTTACGATAACTGCTTCTCAGCAAAATATTTTGGGAAAATCTCAAAAAAAGTAATTCCAGTGCATATAGTTACATATTATTTATATGCAGTCAAAATTGCAGGTGCATTTATTCAGTAGATTCTGAGAAAAAGGTGCACGCAGTTTGAAAACAATCATTTTGAGAAAATTGTATTTTTAATGTAAAATGTAACTTCATCAAAAAAAAAAAAATATGAATTACAATCTGTATATTTGCCACATTTTTTAATATATTAGCTTATTCTCTATTACTTTTAAGACTTTTTAGTTTTTTCTTTTACTTAGATTTCTCAGAAAATACATATATAGCATTTTTCACTTTTAAGCTATCGATGTAATTTTTTTGTAGCGTTTGCATCATTTTACTCAAATTATGTATCAATCTTTGAAGAATTTTCTGTTCTCTGATACATTACTTTCATCAAATTTGACTATAAAGCATCATAAATACCATGTGAAAATGTGTCAATACATGAAAATATGGCTTTGGTAATACATGATTATACGATATTTCGAAAAGTTTCATTAGTATTTTATATATTCACCTGTAAATACAATTTCTTAAAGCATACACATCAGAATTTTAAAAAATTTCTTTAAATATTAGATAAATGGTATTTAAAACAACAAAAAAATCTGTTTTTATGTTTTTGAACATGGAATTAATGTATTTTTATGTATGTAACAAGCTACGTGCAACGAAAAAAGGCCTTCCATTTTGAGATATTTATATACCTTTTACTGAGAAACTATTGAACACTAAAGCTTAAAAATTTGTATAAATACACAATACATATGAAATATAAAGTAAAAATTTCCAATTCATGCATACAGTAGATTTATACAAAAAAAAGAATACACAATTTAATAAAAATTGTCATTTTCTGTGTTACATCTGCTTTTTAGCTAAAAATATCTGAAGATTATTTCAAAAATTTCACATAAATAATAATAACACAGAAGAATATATATGAAATATATAGTAAAAATTTCCAGTTCATGCATACAGTAGATTTATAGAAAAAAGAACAGACTATATTTAAAAAATATAATATTTAGAAAACAGTAGCTTTTGTATAAAATTTTACATCATCAAAAAGATCCTGCACTGTATATATAAATATAGCCGGTTTTTACCTTATTTTTTAATACTATCTTCTTCTATCTTTCTTTTTTTTTCTTTTATCTTTTCTAATTTTCTTCGAGCGTCCAGAAAAAGCATAAATTGCTTTCATTAGTCTTTCCCTATATATATATACGTATATCGAGAATTTTCATGGCACTTACTGAATATTCCCCAGGTTCTACACCCATTTTTTGAAACATTTTTAATTTCGATACATTATCATCATTAAAGGAACAAACAGCATCATAAGCACCAAATGAAAGTGCTTCGATATGCCCAAGTGTTGTTTTGGGAACACGTGATCAAATGACATGATGAAAACTTTCATTCGGGTTTTGTGTTTTCCCATGTAAACATTTTTTAACAGCACAGGATGGGAAAGATCTCTAAATATAGGACGCATTGCTTCTACAACAGTGACCGGAAGACTGTTTTTATGTTTGTAAGACTTACCTGATGCTTCAGCCTTTTTAAATCCACACCAAGAATCCTCGCCGACAGGACAAAAACTATGTTGAGGATATTCATCAGTTGATAGCTTATGCAGAAAAATGGCCCAGATATCTTGCCGCATATTCTCTGAACACTGCTGTGATTTCTCCGAATAGCTGATCCATAGTATGACTGTAAGTTATCTATTTCATGCTCAATCAAACGATTTTTCCCACTTAAACACGTATCGTCTGACAAGATTTGCCCTTTCAATTGAGCTTTTAATCGGCGTAATCTTTTTCCCATGCGCTTCATTACATGGCCCCAATACACACACACACACACACTCCAATTTTTCAATTGGATATTCATCTCCATAGATGTTTTTCTTTTTTACCGCATCAAATGCTTTGCAATCATCATCTCCTAAGTACGTAATATATCGGGCATTATCCTAAGATAATGACCGTTGAAAAATTTTAGACGCACCTTGAATTTCCATCGCTCTCCAACGTAATTTCTCTTATAATCCTTTTCATGAAAAGGCAAGTTTTTACAAGTACAATATTTTGAAAGAATATGAATATCTATCACCTTTCCTGTATCAATGCTGGTCACAGTAACTACACCATTCAATGATGTGTAACCACGCTTCTGCCATGTCCCATCTACAGCTACTGCTATATTTTTGTTACCTTCATTTTCACAATTAGCTTCCTTCACAGCTTTTTGAATCAAGTCCTCGTAAACCAGCTTGGCAGTATTTAAAATTCGCTTACCGTAAGGAGAAAACCTTGTAGCTGGTTGTGGAAGATTCATTATGTCGCAGAACATTCTCCCTGCTTCTACACCTCTTCCAATTGAACGCATATCATATACAAACCTGATATTTATTGTAGCAATTTGCGTTCCTTCATGAAAATTTGAAGAGAATTCTACACGATATAGACAAGCAAAACATTTCATGACAAACGTAATAGCTAGTCCAGACTTACCTTTCAAAAAAAACTTGCATGTCTAAACCACTGTTGCACATTTTAGAGTGAACTTCATTCTTGAAAACAAATGCAAGAATATTCAAATTCATGATTGCATTAATAATATATATACACCTACGCTTTCATCAAAAGAAGAAAAACTCTCATTTAAATTGGGAATTTTCTTTTCTTTTGCACATGACTCCTTTGAGTCAAAGGAGTCATGTGCATGTCCAGCTTAAGCATTTACTTCACTATCAGTGGTACTTACTTTACTATTAATAGTAATCCTACGTTTATAATACTTACCTTTGCGATTCTTGAAAACCTTTTTAGATCTTGGCATCTTCCAAATAAAAAAATTTCAAAATTTTTAAATTTAAGAAATTTTAAATATCGATAAATGATTAGAGCTAAATAAAAACGTGTATATGAGAGCTCCAAAATAGATAAACAACCCTAACAATTACACTTACAGTTATTCTACAGTTAATTGTGTGTGAACACATAAAATCGATAATGGATTTGGAAGAGCATCCCAGATTTAAAAGACCAATGTTTACATTTCTATCTGTCAAAGTGGGCACGGCAAATCAGCTGATTATTTTTTAAATCATTTTAAAATACTTCTAATTCATAAATAGACTAGTATGTTACATCATTGGAAAGGGCCTGATTTGGAGATTTTAGAAATTTCGAAAACTCAAAATCGATTTCCCGAAGGTGCTTACTCTACAAACTGCTCTTAAAATGGTATCCTGCTTCGGGCGAGTTGAAATCGTAACTCCTGTATCTTATGCTTATATTTTATTCTAATTCAGATATCCGGGTGACTCGTGGAAATCGAGCTTTGGCTATTTACTACAAGTCTAGTTTTGTGAGACCTACACGCACAAATATAAATTAAGACCTCACAAGATTATCTGTGTAGACTTTTGATTTGAAGGAGTTTTCTTCTTAAAAATATATACATATTTTACTATATTACTTAGTAAAGTTCCATCCCCCATTTACAGTTTTAACTGAGAAACAAAAATAAGCTCATACATATTTTCATTTGAGTAAACCTGGATTTTCAAATATTTCAGAATTTTCTGAAACACACTCTCTTGCTGCTGAATTAACCTTTGAATAAGCAAATTATGACCTTAAGCTGATATACTGATACAAAAGAATAAATATAAAAATAAATATGTTTTTTAAATTAATGAACAGGAACGCAAATACTTAAGTTATTCATCGAAACGCGGAAAACACGAAACATCATTAAAAACGGAATACTCCCATAAAAGCTTTCAAATGAAATATAATTGGGTACTTCTTCGATAAGAATTTATCTTTTTATTCAAGTGCAAAATAATAATGTTTAAGGTAAATACAAAAAATGTAAGGAATCTAAGGAGAAGTTTACTCAATATTAACTTAAAACTGCTTTCCTTCATTGAATAAAAAAATAAAATTATTGTAAAGAAAAGGCTGTGCACTTGTTACTTTTCGAAATTTACTCTAACCGCCGACTAAAAGTCGAATGTTTTGTGAAAGTGAGGGTAGAATTTTGCGTTATAACTACAATAGGCTACTTTTGCGTTTTCCATTTTATTTTATTACTTTCTTAATTATTTTTATGTGCAAGCAAATTTTTTTCTAAATATTCTTTTATTATCACATTAGCTGACAGCCTCGTAATGCCGTGGTTGAAAGAATACGGTAACTTCCAGACTTTCCATCCAAATAAATATGGAAGATATTTTGAACATTGAAAGACCCACAGAAGAAACGGTTGCGAACAGAAGTAAAATGTTCACTTTTTATCTTCCGAAGAAACGTCACATGACTAAGTACTGCAATAAGGCTATTTGGGAAGAGAAAACAACTTCATCTACCATGACTGTAAGCTCTAACTTTCACCGCATTTTTCTACTTTTTGGTTGAAATATTATAATGATTATAGTAATTGGTTTGAAAGAAATAAAGGAAATGTAGAAATATACTTGTTTTAATTCGTAATCTATGAGTCGAATGTTTAGTTACAGAGAGTATAGCACTGAGTTATAAATTTAGTTAAAGGTATCCGACTATATATGTATGTATATATATATATATATATATATATATATATATGTGTGTGTGTGTGTGTGTGTGTGTGTATGTGTGTGTGTGTGTGTATGTGTGTGTGTGTGTATGTGTGTGTGTGTGTGTATGTGTGTGTGTGTGTGTTTGGAACCCCCCTTTTTTGATTTTGCAAAAGCGTATAAATGGATAATATTTATGTCATTTAGTGTCACTTTGATTAAAATACGAGTATAAAATTTTTTAAGAATATTATTATAATAAAAAAAATTATTTAATTACAATATTTTGACAAAAAATGAACATGGAATGACCAATTTTCAAAACATTCTTCTTCATGAAAAATGGTGGCTTGCCTAGTCACGAGTTCGAGCCCAGTACCACTAAAGACCCGCCGTGTAGGACAGCGATGCACGTTAAATCTGTCGAGAGCTGAAACGTCCTCCCGTTGGTGTGGTGTGGTAGTTAGGAGAGGGGGTGCCAGCTCAGGTGTCGTCCACGTCACTTGACCATGGTTCAAATTTGCGTGGTCCGTCACCAAAAGCCCTCGTGTAGCTGAACAGTGCGACGTCAATATTCAATAAATCAATCAATTCATGAAAAATGTTTGTATAAAAATAATATTTTACCTGTATATATCTCAGACATCAGTACAGAGCCTGAAATAGGGATTTTGAAATGTATAACTTAGAAGTGGATTTATCCACATGTTTTAAAACAACAGAGGGGAGAAATTTTAAGAAAAAAACGCCGATAACTATTTTATTGGCAGTAACTCTGAAAATAATTTGAATTTTTCAAAAATCCCCTCTTTCAGGCCCTCTGAAGAGAAGTCTTTATTTTATATAAGCAAAATATTATTATTATAGAAGCATTTTTTTTTATAAAAAAGATAATGTTTTGAAAATAGGTTATTCTAAGTGAATTTTTTGCCAAAATATTGTATTCAAACAAATTTTTTTTGTCATAATGCCCTTAAAACAATCTAAGTGACACTAAGTATCATGAAAATGCGCTTTTTATGCGCCCATTTATGAGCTTTTTTATAAACGCGGTTTCGAACATAGTCGGATACCTTAATCCGGGGTTAAAAGAAAGAAAATATTAATTTTTTCAATCCTATTTCAAGTCCTAATTTGGAGCATTTTAAAATTATAAATCTATTCTTACTTTTAAACTAAACTATGCATGATCTCATAAAATAACACAATTTTTTAATAACTTTGTGGGTGACAGTACTTGAAAAAAATGTAATACGAGCTATGAGAGATTTTTTATCTTAATGAAAGCCTTTTTTTAACATGCTTTTGTAAGTTTCACTTATTTCTTAACTTACTTTTGCTTTGAAAGGAACGTTTTAGTAATATGAACTTCGTATATTTAGGGGCAGTGTAACATCTTGTGAGATGGGTGAATCTTTTTTCTTATTTATACATAAGAATTTACAGAAATATTTTTCCAACTGGTTTATTGTCGCTGATTTCGGTTAATACCATCTATATAAATTACTATCATTAATTTTATTTCTTTTAGTTTGTGACATTTAACTCTTCTTGAGTTAGATTATTTATAATTGCTTATAGATAAAGATTTTCAATTGGATTGAATTTTTATAACCTTTCTCACTGTAATACACTAAATTTTCCCAATTTATCTCAATATATATTATCTCACATGATCTCAAATTATTATCCAACATGGAATTTAGTAAATTCAATGTCTACGAACAAAGATGGATGTTTTCTCCGCCCCTTTTCTTTTGTTTTTCTTTCTTTACGTAGTTTATGTGGTCAAGAAGTGTGTTTATTCAACTTCCATTGAAAAGGAAGTCCATGTCAAGTCCATCACCTCTTTCCCATTCATTCTTTATCCATTGGTCTCTCGTTCTATCCAGTAATTCTCGATACATCCAATGATCATATATCCAATCGACCCCTGCTTCATTCTTAACGTTCATTAAATATTTTTGTCATCAATTAGTAGATCGAGAATGAAATATTCGTTAGGCTTTTATTTCTTTTATGAATAAATGAAGAATGTTCACTATCTCATCGAAGAGTTTTCTAGTCTTTGATCAAAGACATTCTCTTTCCTCAACTCTTATGTGCTTACGTATCAACTTAATTTCTAAAATTATATACAAGAAATTAAAATATATATTTTTAAATCCACTCTTTCAAGCAATATTTAATTATGAGTTTGTTGATATGGGGCATTTGTTTCATAAATACAATGAGATAAAATTCGTCAGGAAGATTGAAATTCACTCATGAAAATGGATTTAAAATGGTAATCAAAAACGGTTCGATTTAAGTAAAATTCGGCCAATTTACGGATTTAAAAAATTGACTGAACTATTTTAAATTTCCTATTTTAAACAATTTCTTCTATGATTCGCGAAATTACTAAATTACTATTAACTGGTTTAAAAAAAAACATCCACTTTTTTTCTTAAAATAATTAAAACATAGTAAATATTTGGCCAATAAAATAATTTTTAATGACAATAAATATCTATATATTGCGCAAGAATACGTGAATCTGTTTATTTAGGGAATGAACATCACTTATTAAGCAGGGATAATAATAATTATAAATGTAATGAATTGCTCATTAACGCTATTCTTAGAAGCCACATGATTATTGTTGAATATCGTGTTAATTTTGAGCCACGCTCAAGTTCCCCTTTAGAGAATACCAGCCAACCTGAATTTCAATTTCACTCAACTGGATTTGAGCCATTAAACAGTTTGACATCACTGTTTCATTCCTGCATAAAAAAATTGATTATTAGTAGTTATCCTAAGGAAAAGATGAGGAGAAGATTAACCAATGATCTCAAACTATCTAATTATGTATCTATATATGTATCTTTAACGGATGAACTTATTAAGTAAAATTAATAAGGTCAGTAAAGTTTCTAATTCGGTTACGTTTCGTTCGAAAGCAAGTTAATGGTTTTACATTTCTTATCTTAACATCTTTCGTTGTTCGAGAAAGCGTATTTTGTTTTTTGTAAAAATCCTTTCCCTGAAATGTTTCTTCTATTCTTTTAAATATTAGATTGAATTTTCCTTTAAGAACAAGATATTCGTTTACGTTAGGCGTTATTGTAATATTTTCAATCTTTTTAAGGAAGATAGACCAAAGATATCTTTTATTTTATTCGCGAGACAAATAAAAATTCCAAATTCCATTCTACAACTACGTTGTATCAATAAATATTTCCGCGAAACTATTTTTGTCATAAAGAGTAACAATGCATTTCGCACAATAATGAATACAACCTTGAAATATAGAGTAAGAAATATGTTAAAAGTCCTACCATTTATTAAATTATCAAAGTCTAGTATCAACCCTTCTGCTGCGAAGAAAACGTCGTCTTAGACGAAATCTCTTATGTTTTAACTTATTTTAAATTTACTTCAAATTTTAGGTGGATTTTACTACTTTTGTATCAGGTTTTGTTACATAAAGTGTACTGAGGGCCGGTATAGTGACGATGACTTCGGTGCCGTAGGGGCTGGGTTCGAATCCCAGGTAAAGCATGGATATTTGTGTTGTAATCCTTCTCTTCTTTGTGAAGTGTACTTGACGCTTCTATGTAAGCTCCCGTGTGATACTTTATGGTGCACGGAGTTATAAATGCTCTCAATAAAAAAAAGTGTACTGAGTGAATGAATATTAACGTTGCACTGTTCAGCTACTCGAGGGCTTTTGGCGACGGACCTCGTAAGTTTGAACCCTGGTCTAGTGACGAGGACGACACCTAAGCTGGCATCCTCCAACTACCACACCAACGGGAGGATGTCGACAGATTTCACGTGCATCGCTCCCCTAAGCCTTAGTGCAATTGGGCTCGAACTCCTGACACGCCAGCCACGATCCGATACCTGGACCACTAGGCTACCACAGCCCCACATAAGTTGTACTAAGACATTGGAAATCTGCAGAAATGAACAATAGCAGTCTAATTTAATCATGATTTAATTGAATTTTGGGAAACGGATATGATAATGCACCCACACGTATCTTTAAGAATATTGTATTACATTTTACTCTTGTAGTTACGAGAATAAATATTATTTTAAGAGGAACGAATAATTGCCATCTCTTCCTAATTGCCTCCTTCCCATCTTTCTTGCTCGCTCTCTCTAAATATGTGTGTGGTTGTGGATTTTGTTGCAAATTTAATCTATTGTTCCTATTTTTTTCTTATATATTTTTTACTCAGTATATAAATAGAAGGGGAAGGTTGGTTAGCTGTTAAAACCTGTCTCACCTTGTCAATCTACTATGTTTAAGTGTTGCATCCATTTTGATTTATTTGATATTATTTCTTCTGATGTATTTCATCTTATATCGAAGGATAAATTACTGTTCCGTTACTTATAATAAGTTTTCCTTGATTATTTGTTTAGACACTATGTTTAAATATTTTTAATATATGCAAACAATTATAAAAAAGCACTTTTAAACACAATTTGATTATCTAGAAATTTTGTATGGAAATTCCTTAACGCAAAGCACAAAATTGGTCCCAACCACATCAGTGTCATTGAGCCCACGTGCTATAACCCCTTTTATACCACTCGGGGTATCTTATGACATTTGGCTGGGATGAAGGGACATTTACAGCGGCCTTAAGGCCTGCTTTCAACCCCACAACGACGGTAAATTCATTCAAAGGGGAGTCGTATACAAGCACTTTTCAAATGTAAATGTATAAAAGTAACTGAACAGTTTCAAAAATTTGTTTCTGAAAAATTGGGCTAATGTGCTTCTACTCCAGTAAAAAGAAACTGCCGTACTACTTCTACTTAGCCGTAAGCTCAAGTTGTATTCTGAATAAAGTGGAAAAATCATAGATGTAGTACTATTAACGATAGATTACATTTTCCCATGACTTTTGTTGTTTTCCGCTATTATACACACATGAGAAATATCAGTCAAATTCCTCTCAATGTACATCAAATTAGAATGTTACATAAAGCTATTAGAAAGCTACTCTAATACCAAAATATATTTTGAATTCTACGTCCACTTGAATGCGTTTCAATCCTTAAGATTCAGATTAAAAAAATCTTCCACATAAAATAACAAGATCAGCAAAACAACTTCCCTTGGATTGTCTCCCAATTAGAATGCAGCTTATAAGAAGTATCAGATAAACTAAAAGTTGTATTTTAACAGTTAATTTGATTTGTTTTTCATGGAGATCATAATTTTGATACGTGGTCAAAAGATGTGAACAATATCTCATTTGATACCCAGAGAAAGGCCTCGTCAAATTTAACAATTAGTCATTTTCGTTGTATGTTATCTTTGGTGGAATCCCTCGCAGCGTACAACTAAGTTGACCTCCCGACTTGCTTATTATCAGGCTGTTAAAACTTTTACAAGGAAATTTTTCTCTGAATGCACTTTGAAGACCTTTGATTTAGATGCATCTTCCTCTAAGATCACAAAACTTAAAAGGAAAGATAAGCGGAAAGGCATGCACAGAAAATAGTATGTTAGAAACTTATCTATTCCAACTTGATCATCGGTTACCATTGCAAAAAAGTAAATTTTAAAAAAACTTAACGTGTTTTATTTGTAGAGTTTCAAATGATCCAAAATGTTTTAACCAAAGCTTGAACTGATCATTTCGCTATATGATAAGAAAACATTAAGTCGAAAAAGAAAAAAAGAAAACATTTTTATCGGATGCAAATCTTTAGTGCTGGAGGGATTTAATGGGAATACGGTCGGCTTCAAAAAGTAATGACAGAGAATTCCGAATACTATAGGGGATTTCCAATCTGCTGTAGAAAGCATGCGTAGAATGCGTTTTATAAATCAATATTCTATGAATAATTCAGTCGAAATATTTTGAGGATTGAAGAATCACGCAGTGGCATATCAGAGATCAGATGTCGAAATAAAGAACATCTCAGAAGATATCTCCAAGGAGTAGTTTGAGATATCGTGCATTAAATCTCTACCAACTTTTTCTTTCATAAAATCATTTCTTTAATTTTTAAATATTCTTCAATGAAGTATAGCTAGATAATATATATAAGTGGCCATACTGTAACGAAAATGAAAGTTTATTCTTAAAATATATCAATTATTTTGAAATATATTCTCATGTATTACTTTCACTTTTTTTACCCCTCCATCATTGAGGCACTCATGATAATGAAGCACTGATTTTATTTTCTTGTGTTGAAATCTGATGCCCTTTGTAAAAGAAGTTAATTTTTAAATCTCTGAGAACTTAATAGCTGAAGTTTTAAGCTTCTTTTCAAATCCAAAAGAACAAAAATATCAATTAAAATTATCTTTCAAATGAATAGTGTGTATATATGATTATCAAAAAACGATTCCAATTAGTTCCTAAAATATGTCGTTTATATTTAATCTTCCAAATTTATTTTAGAAGTGGTTTATTTATTGAAATACCTTACATAATACTTAACTTCTTTTGATTTTATGTTCCCTGGGCAATGATGAGGCACTCAATGGTAATTGTAGAGACACATCTTATTTAATGAATTTTTCAAATTATAAAAAAACCTACTTTTTCATTGCAAGAGCATGTGAAAATCAGACACATGCTTAAGTTTTTCCTCTTGTGCATTGTTCCAAACTTTACTTTATTAAATGATTCCTATTTTATCAGTACGTCTCAAAGATAATGACCAGTATTGGTCAATTTTAAGTTGGATACATTCAAGAAATTAACTAGCGAAAACATATATAGAGAGTTATAAAGGATTTACTTTCTCATATAAGGTATTTTATGTGTATATAATAATACATGTCTAGGGTGCTTTACTTTGGACCAGATCAAAGTGAATATCACATTTTTGCAATGATACGCTATTGAATAATAACCACTATTTGTAAGCAAATCTTCATTTATTTTTTTTCTTAAATTTTCCACATGATGTTAATGTATAAAAACAATGTTAAATGCATGGATTTTATGTGTGATATATCTCAAAAATGAGGTACACAAATTACTAATGGAAATTCGAAAAAAAAACTTTTAAAAATACAAATTACGTCATAACGACGAAGGAAAACTCAATTCTTTCTAAATACATTAATTTTGTCAAACAAATAAATAAACTTTGAGCCAAATGGAATCAAAAATAATGTGAGGTAGTAATTATGAAAATTATTTATCGTAACGTAAATTATAAAAATAAAGGATTATTTCTTAGACCTTTTTATTAAAGTTAGTTGATTCTAAATTTTTAGAGTGAATGGTTGGAAAGTGAATTCGAACTGGTTCGTCATCCATCATATGTAATTCAAAATAACTAAGCCCAACATTGCCTTCTAATTAGTGCAAAAGTTTCCCAGACCACTGGATATTTTTTGGTTATCGTTTCCATCCCTTAAAACAAGCGCCTGTTATTGTTCTTACTATTGCTTTTTTAAATTTAGCTGCTCAAAGGCAGACCACAAAAACTGTTGGAAAAGTTTATTATTTTTTCTTACAACATTTTTTCTTGGATTTGTATTCGGGTACACTTTTCACAAGAAGATAGAAACACTCAAAATTGTATGCATCCTAGTTCTTGAAATGTTATTTGGTATTACAGTTTTTCCTAAATTTATTATCGGTGTCAGCTGCCCTTTACGGAAAATATCGGGGTGTCTCATGAAGAAGGAACTTTTAGATTGATCCAGAAAAAAGAATGACAGAGTGAGCATAATTCATATCCAAAGTTATCTGAATATAAAAATAAAGAATTTAACAATATTCCAAAAAGTACTTTTATTAGAATAACAGCTTTCAATGGGCTGTACATGAATCCAATCGAGCATTTCGTTAGCATGCTGCATAATGTTCGAGCATAATGTTATTGTTCTTCTGACGGATTAAAATGCTCTTCAAAAAAGGGCCACATAACACTTTTTTTAAAAAGAAATAAATCTCATCATCTCATTGAATAAGTACACACTTTAACTATTCCAATTAAATGAACTCATAATATTTAGTCCCTATAAAGATTTATAATAAAAGACATTGTGTTTATTTTTTGTTGACGTTTTAAAGAAAAATTTTTGTTTCTGTATGTGACACTCACATATAAATAACATTATGTATACAAGAATGGAATCAGTAATTTTTTTCAATCAAGATTTTTTAATTAAGAAATTGAATATCTTCTTATTTTATTTAACCAGTTTAAAAAACCGCTTATGGTTCGGTCACAGCCTTTATAGTTTATATAACTCTAATTTAATTTTTATTGATTACAAATCGAAACGAAATCAATGCTGTTTCATTTTGTTGCAATGACAGGCCATTTCATCTGAAATAAAATCGGGAAAAAAATCAACAATTGTTTTTATTATGTTTACGTAACCTATGTATGGAAGTTCTGAGTTCTGATTTTTTTCATTAATTTATCTAATTTATTTTCTCTTTTGGGTTCCTTTTCCTACGTAAACAATGTATTTCCTCTCGATGAAAACAACCTTAGCGATGTTTCTTTGAACGATCCAATACATCCCGATCACATCTTTTGTGCCGATTGTTAGCTCGATCGTGTTCTACTTTCGATGACTGATATCTGTAAACAATACTTCATCGTATTCCTAATTACAAAGTCATGGTTACACCCAGAAACCATTCATTTTCCTGATTCCTTGCTTTTTATCAGCCCTTATGAAGTTGGCTCTTCTGAAGCAGAATAAAAACAACAGCTGCGTCATCCAATCAATGTTCTTGTTGTCGAAGATTGGTTTTCATTATGCTGTTGGACCAATCGTTGATCATGTTGGGGAAGGAACTTAAGAATGAGTAGTATGTTTAATCAGTGTATCATGCGAAATGAGTTGCGCTTTTATACACTTCGAGGTCACTTAGCTCGATACTTCATATGCAAATAGAAAAAAAGATTTTGAAAAAATTTTATTGCTCAAGAAAGAATTTTCATTAAATCGTGTATTCTTGTATCTGAATTACTATAAGGCCAAAGATTAAATCAATATTAACAACACTTATTTAACGCAAAACTGTACTAAAATCAAGGTAAAAGATCGTAACAGATAGGATTCAAAGATTAAAATCTTCCATTTTAAAAATTGCTTCTAGTTTTTGAATGATTTGCATCCTATTAACATTATTTCAATAATTAAACGGATTTTTTTTATCCTTGGTAATTTTGCGTCGAGGAAAGTGAATGAATTTCTAAAAAATAGATAAAAATTTTATTCTACTACTGTACTGTTTGAAAATTCCAAAAATATATCTTAGATCTTATCATTAAAAAAATTTCTCTTACACATACATATTTTTATATATTCTATTATACAACCATTTGTCAAATTTAGAAACTATATTTTGCATTTTTTCTTTCCCCTTTCTTTTTCCTTTTTTTTTGAATATTTTTAGAGATTTATGGCAATTTTAAAGAAAATACCTACTTCCAATTTTCAACAACACCAACCCTTTGAGATCTTACAAAGAAATATAGTTTATAAATGAACTTTACTAAAGTAATCCATGTAGCAAATGAGTGCAGTTGGCGAAAGATCAAAGCAGGCATTGCTTATGTACGAGTCCTTGAAATTAAGAACAACTTATGTAACGCAGTACTTCGCGAAGTTTCAATACTCGCGACCCAATATTCAATCCAAATTTTCATCGCGCCCCCTCATACAATAACAACGTATTAAAATCAATAATACTATACTTTGATGCTAAAACTGCGATACGACCGACATATATAAAAGCCTCGCTCAGCCAAAGCATTAATTTCCCCCGATGTATGTATACGTCTTTCTGAAGTAAGAACATTTCTGTGCTCTGTTATCCCTCAAATTATTCCGAAGGCTTTGGAATGCAATAAAAGGACCTTGAAAATTTTTGCGAGGGATTTCCTTCTTTCCGATTATTTTTGTTTCTTTATTCCCCCTAATACATCCCAAGCGTGCGCCTACGTGGAAAACGGTTGACATTGAGAAGCGTCACTTTGAATCGGCGGTGAAGGGATTTATTATAAACCGTAAAAATTATCAAGATAAGTGTTAATTTTTGTATAGAATTTTATATATGACAAGCCCATGGGATCACTGATAATTATCAAACTTGTTTTTAACTTAGGATTGTTAAACTAATTATAAAATACATTGTGTAGCTCTGATATATTTATAAGTGTAATATATTAATGGAAATATGTATTTTATTTTTTTATTGTATCCAAATGTATTCTGTTTGTTTACTTTCAGTGAATTAATATATTTTTTTTTAAAAAAATCTTTTGATTTCAACTTTTCAATAGGCTCGCGCCCCCCTAGTAGAGTTACCACGCCCCCAAGAGTTTGAGCTCCACAGTTTGAGAAACGCTGATGTAACAGGGTTGATGAGGTCGCGATAGCCTAGTGGGCAAGATAACGGACTCGTAGTTGGCGTGTCATGAGTTCGGGCCCAGTACCACTGAAAACCCGCCTTGTAGGAGGGCGATACACGTTGAATCTGTCGAAAGCACACACGTCCTTCCGTTGGTGTAGTGTGGTAGTTGGGAGAGATGGTGCCGTTGTCGACCATGGTTCAAAATGACGAGGTCCGTCGCCAAAGGACCTCGTGTATCTGAATAGTGCGACGTTAATCTTCACTCCCTCAACAGGGTTGATATACGTTAGATCTATCGAGGCTCAAAGTCTTCAAATGTATACAAGTTTAGAGAATAAGGTGTCAGTTCAGGAGTGTCCTACTCATCGCTTCACTATAATACAAAAGTTCCAGGATTCGTTGCCAGTAGTTTTGGTGTTGCTCCAGACATACAATGACGCTAATAAATAAACAATCAATCCATATAGTAAATGTTGCTGAAGTACAATTTAAATTTAGTGAGCCTCTTTGTTATGTCTATCATCAAACAAATTTAAGATTCTGGTAGGTGATATTTCATAAATTTTTTCACTGGAGTTCTTTTCTTTTCCCTCTTCTCTTTTTAATTTTTCTTTCTGTAATAAAAATAGAGAGATAAAAAATATTCCATTTTTCTATCGCTTTCTTTTTAAATGTTTTATTTTTCGAATCTTTTATTCAAAAACCATTAAGAGTGGGGATGAAAGAGAGAGAGAGACAGAAATAAAAGTCTATAATATATCTGTAAGAATTTAAAAACTTAGCCATCCAATGATAATTATAATATTCGATTCAAGTATGTGTAATATTCTTGCTTTTCTTCCTCCTAAATAATTTTATTTAATCTAAGAGAAAAAAAAATATTAGAAAAGTGCATAGGGACGCGTTTGCAATTTCAATTCTTTTTACTGCTCTATATACATGAATGCTGTGAAACTACGAAACAGACCCTTAACTGCTATGAGTCATGTGGCGGGACTGATGCACATGAAATCCGTTGGGACCAAAGCCTTTTATTGTCATTGTTTAGAATTGAAGAGATAAGTGTTTTACCTCAAGCGTTATTCTTGTAACCTGAACATGTTTTAAAACTCTAGGCTATCGCCAATAGACTTCGTGAGGATTCTAAGCGTGAGGTTTATAAACTATCGCTCAACAGGTAGCTTTTTGTCAACACACACACACACACACACACATATATATATATATATATATATATATATATATATATATATATATTATATATATATATATATATATATTGTAACGTAGATAGGGGTTCTAGGATTTTATGCTATCAGTCTCAAAGAGCAAGACAGTTCTTCAAAAACGAGGAGAATTTACTGTCGAAAAACCATCCTTAGAAATGCAGGATACAATAGTAAAATTTGAAAACTAAACTTCGTGCTTTCTGCAGCCTTCAAATGAAACTATCTCTCAGTGTCTAGAAATACGCAGTATGACCCAAAAGTTCTGGGACAAGATGTAAAATACCTTACAAGGAATAGTTCACAGCAACGAAGCACATCCACTTTCTAAGTAGTGCCCTTGGGCGACGATACACTTTTGCCAGCGTTCGTATACCTTCTGGAAACACAGCTGGAAGCCATTTTTCACAACCTCCTGTAAGGCCTCTTACGACGCTCCTTTCACCTCATCTGATGACACAAAACGGTGACCTGTAAATGCTTTTCATTGATGAGAAAAGGTAAAAGTCACACGGGGTTAAGTCTGGTGTATAGGGTGGATATGGAATCACGTTAGTGTGGGTATGGGCAAGGAAGTACCTTGGACCAATTTACCAGTACCTCGGACTTTTACCCACTGGGATCGATGTGTTCGGGTATTGTCGTGCAGAAGATACCAGTCGTTTCTCTGCCAGAACTGACGCCGTTTATGACGAATGGATTCCCTTAAACGACGTCTTCGAGAAATGTTTATCTTCAGCGATTTGTGTTAGTGTTTGACGATGATCTTTTCGAACATATTCACACACCAACGCAACATTTTCCGTGATGTCGGTCGTCCAACGTGTTCATTATCTTCAATGGATTATCGACCCTCTTTGAAACTGCGATGCCATTCGTAAACATTAGATTTCGCCATGGTACATTCACCCTGCATCTTTCTTAGCATTTCCAAAATCTCCATTGGTGTCTTACCTAAGCGTTGACAGAATTTAATGTTCAACGCTGTTCAAGAAAAGCCAACTATCTTACATCGCATGGGGGAGAGAATATTAACGTCGCACTGTTCAGCTATACAAGAGCTTTTGGCGACGGACCTCGTAATTTTGAAGCATGGTCAAGTGACGAGGACGACACCTAAGCTTGCACCCCTTTTCTAACTACCACACCACACCAACGGGAGGACGTTTGATCTCTCGACAGATTTAATGTGCATCGCTTCCCTACCCGATGGGTCTTTAGTGGTACTGGGCTCGAATTCATGACATGCCTGCCATGATCCGATACCTTGACCACTGGGCTACCACAGCCCTCTATCTTACATCGCAGAACAAAGCTAACGAGCTTCGAAAAATAACAGCTGCGTGTGTGATTCAGTCACATGACATGAGCTAAATTAACCTGGCCAGATACGAGATGGTTGGGAAATTCCATTTCAAGTGGTTTAAGTTTAGGTATTTTCTTTCGTCGTCAGCTACAGCCGCAGTCCCCTTTCTTTTGGATTGTACTACGTACAAATACGTAAAGTATTCGCAAGCAATCTCGCTCGTCGTATTCAACAGCCGAATTAATAACTAATCGCTGGTCGACTCTACAACAGTCAAAACAATACCAACTTAATTTCGGCGAGCAACCCATTTTTTATATTCTGCACCGATTTTTCTCGAAAAAATCTGCTTAAGTCATAGATCGCGATATTAGTAGATTTCTCCAGTAATTTCCAGAAGCATCCATATGGTCGCCAAAAAGGATGCCAACTTGTCTCTATCGCCTACGTTTCGTCAAGTTTCAATTGAATCTCCATTATAATGTAAGGAAGGGAGTTGCTTGCGAATATTACAATTTTAGCATAAAATAAATACAGCATAAAATAAATTAACGTATTGCACATCCAGATATAAATTATTTACTCTACTTTAAGCATTCATTACACAAAATTCGTAACACTCTATTTAGATATACGTTCACATGATTGAATTAATTTACTTTTGTTTTGTTTTCAACTGTATTATGTAAAATATCTTATGAAGTGAATTAATTATTATTGATCCTGCTTGTTTCATATATTATGCCTAAACTTTTAGGAAATAGATACGTACAGCCAGAACCTGATTTACCGAACCTCTATTTAACGAATATTTCTTCCTTCGATTAAAACGAGGGCAAAAAACCGTATTTAACCAATATTAAACCTCGAATTAACAAATTATACCTACAACCGAAATATTTTTTATTTTTATTTTGGATTTGAAAAATGTGGATCTCTTTTCAAATGACATATCCATTTTGTTCGCTAAAGAGAAAGTCATTTCTTGTCAACAGCAAATTTCGACGGTAAAGAGTGCAGCCCAGGACTTTAGACTTGGACTTTTTTCAAAATTCATCCAATCGGATGAGTTTTGAATAGGACACAGATTGTGTTGACCATCTGCTATCTCTTGAGAGAAGTGAGGTTTATTTTACGTAGGGTTTTGTAGAAAATTCTAATTTTGAAAATTTATGAAGGCATATGGAAAGAAGTCACTCCTCTGATAATTTTTAACGATTATGTTACATTTGATGACGGACTGTCTATCTGTGCAATTGAAGTTGAGGAAATTGTTGATTTGTCGGAGCCAACGAATAGCAATTCTGATGCATCAATTGATAATGAAACTGCTACCCTTTCTAATGTCTTATAGTGTTTGGAAAGTGTGAAAACATCTCATGCAGCAGGATGTAAATGACAGAATATTTTCTCCTTTGCATAATTTCGAAAAGAACTTTTTCGTGTCAGGAATCAAAAAGATTATCTAATATCTATTAGTCAGTATTTTAAAATATCCACAATTATAACAGGTGCGTATTCAAACGTAGTATTTTTAGCTGTTAAATAAAAAGTGTGTTTTTATGTAGTGGCGTAGTATAGAAAAAGAATTTTTTTTTCTTTTTGGACCCCCCAAATTAAAAATAAAGTGTTCGCGGTCCCGAGAATTCTTGAAATTGGAATCCGACTAAATGTACATAGTATTAAAAAACAAGATACGGGATGGTCATATTTTTTAAATCAAATTTCCTTACTTGCATTTAGTATGGCTTTTTAAATTGCTTGCTTTTTAAAAGCCTGTTTAATTACGATATTTATTGATATGAATCACCGAATAGCCATGGCCTAGAATTTTTAAAACAGACATCGAAAGCAAAAAAATGGAGTTATCATTAACTCAATATTATAGATTTACTTTTGCGTGTGTGTGACGGTTGTTACTTTTTATTAGAGACTATTTTATATTATTTATGCTGAATACTTCTTAAAGGGGAACAATGTAAAATAAATTCTTTCTATTTCTATGTAATTTAAATAAACCAAACACTCATCCTCATCCTAAAAAATTTAATTTAAAAGAAAAATATACGATTGATCCATCTTAGCCAAATCAACCGAGGCCATCGATTAAATAAAAACCACAAATTGCGCGTTAAATATCTGTCAATTTTGTTCGTACAACGTGATTGAGATAGCGAGTAAAATTTCCATTGTAATGTCTTCCGCACCGTAAAACCTTGTTTAACCTGGCAGAAATCTGAAACATACTCTCAACATCTTAGAACCCACTCACTGGCAGATGGCGGTGGGGAGAAAAAATGGAACCGAAATAAAAACATCCGAAACGCGGTTCTTCACAGCCATCAGCTGAAGACAGGAGGTAGGTTTCTTTTGAAAGAGTGGATATGACAAAATGGGCACACAATGACGACAAGCATTGGCTTGGCACATCATTCTTCATTTTCTTCCGCTTCTAAGGTGTCACTAGAAAAGAAACAATGACAATTCAAAAAGCATACTTTTTCCTTTTTTAAAAAAAACCGGAAAAACTCCACTCTTGCTAGTCGACTTACATATTTCCATACATATTAAAACATTACTGATTTCTCACGTCAGATCTCATATTTAAGTTACATATAGAATTATCTTTTTCCTTGATTTTAAATTGAGAGGATTTTACGTTTTTTCCCCCTGGAGATAAAATAGAGCATTATTTGCTCAGTTACGGATTGCAGTTGATTTGAGATACGGTATAAACAAATATTATACAGGAATGAATATCTTATGACCTTTAAGAATAGATTTGCTTAGGAAATGAATGAAGTGCTCGTGTATTTGAATGACTTTTTAGCAATTATTTGTTGTAAAGAAATTAAGAATCGAAGTAAAAATTATATACCCATTTATGAAAGAGGTGAAGGATAGTATTTCAGGGTTGGCTAAGAAACTAGATGGACCCGAATAAAAACTGCGAAAAGATATTTTAAGCTACTGTTAGAACAGTATGGATCAAGGTACTGTTAAATATCATACAAACGATAGTTTTGTTTTAACATAAGGGGCTGCGGTAGCCTAGTAGTCAAGGTATGGGATCATGGCAGGCATGTCATGAGTTCGAGCCCAGTACCACTAAAGAACCGCCGTGTAGGGCAGCGATGCACGTTAAATCTATCGAGAACTGAAACGTCCTCCCGTTGGTGTGGTGTGGTAGTTAGGAGAGGGGGTGCCAGTTCATGTGTCATCCATGCCACTTGACTATGGTTCAAAATTACGCGGTCCGTCACCAAAAGGCCTCGTGTAGCTGAACAGTGCGACGTTAATATTCACTCACTCACTCACTTTGTTTCAACATATATGTCGAATATTAGACTATTGTTAACATCTGGTAGTTAAATCAATAGTAGTAGAAAATAGAGTGATTTTTTTCATTTTAGGATCTATATATATAAGCCTTCAAATACATTCTACTGAAGAAAGAATGAGGGAACATTTGAGGTATTTCAAATTTGTCCCATAACCGAATGATTTCATTTGATTTGTATAAAGATAACGAATTTAATACTCCATGAAATTCTTTTCACAAGAATTAAATAAATAATAAGTGTTACAGACAGATTGTTTTGAGAAAACATTTTATACAACAGTATCTTGTCAACATAATTCAACGAAATAAATTTACCCATACTCACCAATTATAAAATTAATCATGCATGGGCTTAGTTTACCCTTTTTTTCTTAAGTAATTTTATATATTTTAGAACGTATTGGATGAGTTGGAGGTTTCCTACTAAACAACAGCAAAGCAATTTTCCCAAATTGCATCACTAGAAAAATAGCTATGTATTTATTTAATTTTTAATCATTTTTAAAAAAAAGTGTAGCTAAATAAATACTTGCGAGTTTAACTACAGTATCTATTTCTACCTCAAGACATCGGTATTTCAAAAAAATTATTTCCTGAATATTACACAACAAAAAATATCATTTATCTCCCTTCAATACATCACAGAGTATATATTGAGTATTACCGAAAATTTGATTTATATTATAACAATAACATGTAGTACCAAGCAGTTAGTTACTAGATACAGCCTCATCATTTAGAAATTATATTCGAATAAATTATAGCTAATTCAATGTTTGTCCAATCATTCTTAACAGAGAGTAAACAAGCAGACAAGCTACCTCTCATTGATTTCTCCAGAATCTGTGTAATTCTGTTTTCTCTCGCCCCCCTTATAATACAAAATAATGGTTATTTATTGATTGAAACCAAATTCACTCACAAGCAAAAGGTTATTCACTAGTTTTCGATGAGTTCAATAGATGAAGGTGACACATTGATTTCATTTCTTGTATTGTTCAAAAATATTATTCCTTCCACTCTCATCATGAAAAAATAATCTTTAAATTCTTACAAATGTTACAAAAATTGTGTGCGTGTGCGCGCGCGCGTGTGTGTACAAAAACACAAATTTAGCAATGAATTTAAGCAAATACACTAAAATTGTTATTTAATAACTGTTTTATTTTTTATTAGCATGAACATTTATTGGATTTTTTGGAGTTTCATATAGATTTAAAAACAATTAAAAGTGGTTCTTGCTTGAGCACATTTTAAACACAGCTTACAAACATAAATTTCACAAATAAGTTTCATATGAAAACTTTACAAACTAATTTGTTATAAAGAATAGTAATAATTTTTAAAAATTATTTAGTCTTAACTTTTAATTAAATTTGTATGTATAAAACAATGTGAATCAAAAAGTACGAAATGGTTTTAATTTTACAAAGTTTTACGAAGTATAAAATCATGCAATTCATTACTGGTCATGGTAATTTTAAAGAGTACCTGAATAGATTTACCCTGTATCCTTCCGAACTTTGTGACTGTAATGCTGGTGGGAGGGGGGACAAAGTGTAGAGCATTTTATCCTTTCTTGTTCAATTTGTTTCAAATAAAGCTTCCTTCATTTTGTTTTTGCATCTTCATTGATCTGATTTTGTAAATTTTTCATTTCTCTATTTTTGTAACATCATTGTATTGGTTTTGCTTCGTAATTGTTTTATTTTATAATGTATTTTTGTCTTTGTAACTTATTTGTTTTTTGTTATTTCATTGTTTCGTAAATTTTCTTTTGTTATTTACTTTTTTTTTATTTATCTTATTATTCTGTTAGTTTTACTTACTTTTGTAAAGATTATGATATTTGTGGGGCACAAAATTATATATATATATATATATATATATATATGTCAGGTTTGAAAAGTTTAGGTTCAAAATTAAGGAAGTAATAAATGAAAATAGAGCGAACTCTTTACCATCGCGTATTTATGAGTAAACAAGCCTTAAAAGGAGCAACGAGCGCTGACGAAGGCGAACGCATATAGAAAGGACATGGTGTCTCCTCCTTGGTAACACCCGGTTGCGCGGCAAAAGGTCCGCCATGTTAGATTTATATGATGAAAGCTTAATAAAGGAATATTGTGAAGATGATGCCCTCCTCTTTTTACCAGCAGGCCTAAATACATGTCAAAATGAGTAGGATGAATTAACGAACTGCAAAATACGCAGATTGGCCAAACGAATTAACTTGACAATTTTTTTTTCAGAACGAGCGACTGCATTGAAAACGATACTACCATGGAAGACGACTCTTTCCGGCTGAGTCACCAGTCACACATTTGAAACTTTCTTTTTCCTGAATTTGAATCTTAATAAGTTTAGTAGTTTGGAGAGTTTTCTTGAATGTTTTGATAAACAATGTTTGGAATATCAAAAAGACGAACAATGGAAATGCAAAATTTGTGGGATGATCAATTCTTTTTCATCACCAGAGATTTACCCCTTTTTCATCTCCTAAACAGATAAAACGTTGGGGGCTTAAAGAGAAAGTTTAAAGGTGAATAAAAGACACGTCCTGTGACAAAGTAGATAAGTTTATCGAAGAAATGAATAAAAATTTTTCTGATTTAGAAGATACTGAACTTATCATTGATTAGTCTCTAGAATCAAGACTTGAATCATCTAAATATTCCAAAATATGAAAGAAATAATTTTGATGAGAAATGATGTATAATTCTTGCAGGTGTTTCAATTTTTTTTCCGATGTTTGAATTCTTATGCACATATATTTTTATAAATCTGTATATTTACAATTTTTTTGATATATTAAGTGATAATTAATGTTGTAGATATGTTTTGAATATTTGAAAACATAATTAGTTATAGAATATAACTTTCTTTTTAAAATTTTTATTTGATATTTGTCACATTTTTTTTTATCTTTCAAATTGAAAAATATTTGATCAAAATAAATGATTTTTATGTTATCTTAATTATAAAATGTTTTTGTTTACACGCACATTCATTTTCTTGTGTAGGTTTTTTGTAGATAGATGTAATATGTATGAATATTGATATAGTTTATAGTAAATTAAATGTTGAAGCAGACATAAGGAACCCTGTATGCCATTATATATCACCCATCATTTTTTAAATACTGATGAAATTATTAAATACTAAAAAATTCAGAGAACATTAATGATCCAAAATATATAAAAATTAATTGATGTATTAACAGTTAAGAAAAAAGAATTTAATTAAAATTGTAGTACCGTTATCTTTGAGAGAAAAATTAATTACAACTGCACATGAACAATTTGGTCACCCAGGTGTAAAAAGATGTTAAAATTAATTTCTCCAATTTACTACTGGAAAGACATTAAAGACATTTAAAGAAAATTTTGTTAAATGTTGTGAGACATGTCAATTGAATAAAAAGTCTACACAAAAAAAGTACATACGTGGATTATTAAGTTCCTGTAGCAGAAGAACCATTTGAAATGATCTCACTAGACACTGTAGGAGGATTTAATTATCATAATTCACAAAATAAATACCTGCATATTGTTCTGGATCATTACCAGAATATGCTTGGACATTTCCATCCAAAAAGTAACTTTTTATACAAATTGCTTAAAACAAATTTTTTCAATTCAATGCCCAAAACAACTTTTAAGTGATAGAAATGCTGCATTCACTTCATCTAAATTTAAGAAATTCTTAAAACATCATAATATTAGACAATTACTAACTTCAAATAGACCACAATGCAATGGAAAGAATGAAAGAGTTAATCAGACATTAGTAGCAAAATTAAGATGTAAAGTTAATTTATTAAACTCCTTGGACAAAATTATTAGAAAATACATATGAATACAATAACTCGCCACATGATGTTACTGGCTTACCTGCATATTTAATGTTTGGATCTTTGCCATATGATTCGCCATTACCTAATCAAGTAAAAAATTAAAACACCTATACAAGAGCTAGACAAATTGCAGTAAACAGAACAATTAAGCATCATAAGATAAATAAACAAAGGTATGATAGACATTATGTTGATGCAAAATTTAAAGTTGGAGATTTAGTCTTATATCAAAATTTCTCATACCTAATTCAAGTAAACTTCAATCTCCTTATAATGGTCCTTTTAAACAAAACTCAAATGTTACTTATGAAATAGATAAACCAAATCAATATACAGGAAAATTAACAGATATTGTTCATTCTACAAGATTAAAACCATTTCATTCAAAATCCAATTTAATTATGCTAAATTCTTATTTATATTTGTTATAGAGTTTGTTTTCTCAAACATTGGGGGGAAGAAGTGCATTGTAAGCTTTTTAAAAAAGTGCATTGTTATTTTTTTAAAGAAAATAAATAATAATAAAAGTTGTGTTTAAAATTTTTAAGACTTGTTTACATTATGAAAATCAAAATTTAATGTAATTGAATTTGTATTGTATCTTTATTCAAATGAACACATTATTGAAGACTATTTTTTTTTAAAAAAAAAAAATAATAATAACTGAATTATGGACTGTGTATGAAAACATTGATGAGGTCATTTTACGATACATTGTGTTATAATAATTTCATTGTGATTATTTGTGATAAGTATATTCTAAAAGTTAAAATATAGTATGTGATGTTATGAAGATTTTATTATGGTTGTATGTTTTTGAAATGAGTTGATTGAGTAGAGATTCTAATAATAAACAAAAGAACTGTGAGATAAACAATAATTGGATGATGAACATTGAACTATGATTTTTCCAAGACAGGACTGTGTGAAACATTACATTACATTGATTGAACTTTTACCTGTACTTGATATATCTGAAATACCCTTATTTTTCTTTGCATTTATATTTCTAGTGATATTTTGATATAATGTTGATGTTGTGTTTATTTTGATAAATTTCTGTGTTATAGTTATGTAATCTTTTCTTTTTTGGGAGCTCTAAACTCATTTTGCTATTACTTATTTTATATCTATTCTTTTTATGTATTTACTTTACCATTATTCCTAAAATCATGTTGCTGTTAGTTACTCTCCATATATGTCCTTTTTTATGTATTTACTTTACCATTATTCTAAACTCATTTTGCTATTACTTATTTTATATCTATTCTTTGTATGTACTTACTTTACCATTATTCCTAAAATCATGTTATTTACTCTATACCTATTCTTTCTATGTATTTATGTACTCATTATATTCCAACATTCAATACCATTTTGAAGTACTTGTAACTTTTCAACATTTATCACTTTATTAACATTGTTTACTATTGGTGCACATTTAGTGAGAATTTCACTTGATCTTATGTTATGTTGTTTAGTACTACTATATTTTTGAATGTGAATTATCTTTCTTATGTTGTTTTTATTAACCTCATTATTATTATAGTCATAGTGGAAGTATTAGATGTGATATTTTTCAGAAAACAATTCTATGTAACACAAAGTTTTATACCAAATTTTTTTGATACTTTGTTATTCATTATTGCTATTTTTTTTTGTACATGTTAGGATTCACCAGCCCACTCTTTTACACAATTATTATATCTTCTAGATTTTTATTACATTTGGGGAATTTGATATAATTGAAATATAATTTTTCCCTGGGGACTTGCCAGTCAGAAATGGCCAATCTGGCTGTGCCAGACTTCAGCGGAGGGGGGGAAATTTGTCAGGTTTGAAAAGTTTAGGTTCAAAATTAAGGAAGTAATAAATGAAAATAGAGCGAACTCTTTACCATCGCGTAAGGATTTATGAGTAAACAAGCCTGTTAAAAGGAGCAACGAGCGCTGACGAAGGCGAACGCATACTAAGAAAAGGACTTGGCTGGTGTCTCCCTCGCTGCGATGTTGTATTTGGTAAACACCCGGTTGCGCGGCAAAAGGTCCGCCATGTTAGATTATATATGATGAAAGCTTAATAAAGGAATATTGTGAAGATGATGCCCTCCTCTTTTTACCAGCAGGCCTGGGGCCTGTCATATATATATATATATATATATATATATATATATATATATATTATCTGTCTTCAGTTTAAAAAATTACTCTATTCAAAAAACTAATCACATTATCGTAAAAATTAAATAGTTCATATTTATTTTTAAAAAATTGTTTTATATCAGGTTATTGTTAATAACACTAATCACGTCTTTTAAAATGAAAATTATAAAAAAATACTACTTTTTTATCTGAATCCTTCGTGAAGTTAAGAATAAATAAATACATTAAAATGATTAAAAGATCTATTCTGAAGGTAAAATTTCAATTGGCAGTAAAGAAGCTTTTATACCCATTCAGATGCTAATTTGATCTTTTTAGAATCCAACTGACTCATAAGTTTTCCGCCAGAGTTCTAAAGAAATTTTAGCTGAGGAGTCAAGAATTGGAATTAAATTCAATTCGTAATTTTGAAGAAGATTGAGACATAGGAACTGCGATAGCATCTCTATGAAATAAATATTCCCTAGAGGGAATCAAGAGATAATTTTGAACAGAAATTTCAAAAGGAAATATTTCAATTAATTTTAAAAAAAACTAAGATGTTACCTTCTACATAAACAGTTCCATTGGGGTATTCTTATTGAACATTCATTTATATATTTAGCCTATTTCCTAATAAATATAAAAATTACCCTTAGTTTTACGTTGCATCGAGATATTTTTCGTAAATACGAAATGGAAGTCATAAAACTCAGTTCCAATTGGAATAGTTGAATAAATTTTTAAAATTCTGTTCCAGGTATTTTGATTAATAGCTCTCAAAATAACAATAAACAAAATTTCGTATATTTTCCTCAGAGTTGCGGTTCATTATGGCTTAAATGAAAAAACAATGGAATTTTTTTTTAAGTTACCTGTAAAAATTTTTGAAAGCTGAAATCCCTTAGATTTCATGCAAATATATTTAATCTCAGAAATATAATTCTTTTCTCAATTTTTTTAAATGTACGTAACAGATTGCTATTACAAATTTAAATTTGAAACTTGAGTTTATTCCAATTATAAAAACCAATAGAAGTATTAAAAAAAATTTAACCGAGGAATTATGGTTTTCTTGTTTCACTTTTCTAGTAAATCATGAAATAATATTTTTGAGAATGTTTTTAACTATTAAGAAAAAAATTATCATAATTACATCACAAGTACAAAAATATTTTTAAAAAAACATCAGCTTATCATGACAAAGTACGAACCTAAAAAAATCACCGTGAAATTAATTTTAGTACTAATACATACAAATTTGGATATTGTTCCAGTAGTATCAATTATTATTTTCATTTATTAAGTTCTATTATTTAGGTCCAAAATATCTTAGCTGCAATAACATTATAGTTGATAAAAAGTGATTTATAAGAGGCTCAAAGATCTTAAAGAATAATTTTATAATTGGAAATTTGCAAAAATCAAGGTTTTCTTAAAGTTAAAATAAATTTTAAAACTTTTAAATCATGTGACATACGTGTGATTTTTTGATGAGTATTATAAAGTTAGGAAGTCCTCTGAGGGAATATCTTCTTTTGGTCTTCACGCATGCCCCTTACAAAATAAATTCCTTGTTATTATTTTACAAAAAATATCTGATGCGTTGAAACATAAAGCTCCATCTCGAATCATTAAAGTAGCCCCAAAGACTCGAATCACTTAAGAGATTTGGATGCCTCTCACATGTATGTAATTCAAAATATCAACAATAATATACCATAAAATAAATGTTTATGTATTTATCCAATGTGTGTGGGCTATTCAGAAAGAGAGAAAATTGAAAACTTAGAAAAAGATTTTATTAACCTCTCTTCGAAAAAAAAATAATAAATACAATAACAAATATTTTTCCTTCATCTTAAATATAGCCAAAGTATGTGTATATTCTTTTATATATTAAGAAAAAACATTTTTGAAAATTAAGGCATAATTATCTTCAAAGAATTAAATATTCGTCAATTTGGCTATATCTAATTTGGAAAAGCTAAACAGAAAGCATTGATTTAAAACTACAGGAAGTCCCTCGCTTTCTTCGAAAAAGAGAGATTTCTTGACGGTCATTTTAACCCTTCTTTTATTCGTCCAAAATCAGGTCACAAAATACGGGATGTATTTTTATCACTTTTGTGTGTGTGTGGTGAGAGTATTTTTTTTATTTTTCCATCAATAAATTAGTTTTTTCCTGTTTTAGGTATAATTCTATTTCTACTGATTCTCAGTAAGCTTTGTTAACGTAAAACATTTTTTTTTTCCTAAAAAAACTTAAACTTACTGAAAAAAGTTTTGAACCCCATATGTGAAACAAAGATATATTAAATTATTCACGAATACGAGGGAAAATATCGTATTTTAAAAAAATGGCTATGTGTGGAAACTTTCTATGATGCCCTTTATCCTTAGATACATACTTATTTTGTGTAATGCCTTCAGTAATATGCAAGATTTTGTTAAGCTTCTATGAAGTAAAGAATAACTACTTTTAAGGAATCAGAAAATAGTATGATTTATTTGAAATTAATTAAAGTTACTCGTGTTCTAAATAAGTTTTATTTCCACATATACAAAACGTACTGAATTTGCATGCAGTACTTTTAAAAATAGCCTCGTTCGTGTATTATTCCTGTAAAATCCAGAAAAGTACGCTTAGATTTCCTCCTTCAGCTGAATTATACGCAGTTAATCTGAGATAATTATATATATATATATATATATATATATATATATATATATATATATATATATATATACTCATTAAATTCCCAAAAATAAAACTAATACTGTTTCAAAGAAAATGAAGAGAAAAAGGTTTTTTTTTTGAATTAACATTTACAAAATATAAAGATGGTTGCTTCTGTAAGGAATCAAAAACAAATATTTTATTTCGAGCTATTTGAATTAGAAACAAGGGATTTATTTAGAAATGTTAAATAATACAGTATTTATTTCAAAACAAGTTTCAAAATTATCGTTTTACACGCACACTGTAGTTAAATTTGTACTTTATCATCTATTACTTATTATGAGTAAATGAAGTAAATAAGTACTAAAATTTTTAGTTCACTGCAAATCCTAAAATAATAAAAAATAAATGAATAAATAAAAGAGATTATACATGCTTTCTGAGTAACGGAAATTTTCAAGATGTGTAAAATCAGTAAGTGAGCAGCTCCTAAATTCTTTCTGTTCTTTAAACATTTACAATGTATCCTTAAAGCAGTTCCCATGTAAGGAAGATACATTTCTTTTGTTTTAAGTGCTTATCTGAAGCAACAATAGCGAAAGTTACAGAAAGCGCGACTTAACTCCTTTTTTTCTTTTATTCTTTCATACCCGATATGGCATGCATATGAAGAAGCTTATTTCATCAGAAGATTGCTTTTCGGAAGATTTCTTTTCATTTACAAACAACAACATTGGCTTCCATCCAAATCCTACAACTGTCATAACGCTAAAAGAATTTACACAAAGGCCTTGAAAATCTTTCCGACATAATAGTTTAGTCAACTGGGTCTCACCGTTTGTAAACAGATCCTAGTGACTTTAATATGCAAATGTTTTCGTTTTGAATTTCTGACGGTTCAATAAAAAAAACAGAGATTTGAATTTTTTTCTCTTTTTTTTTCATTATAAACAAATCCATGAATAGAATATTTTCATAGAGGTTCTTTATTCTTTCGGATCGATAGAATTTGCCCAAAGTTTTAGATGGGTGTGAAAATTGACACTATGAATAAAATTATTCTAGTAAATGTTTTTTAATTGAGTGTATAGTTAAGATTTAGTCCATTGCTTTTTTTATTGTCATACCAAGAATTATGTCTATATGTTGAAAGTAAAGCGAAAATATTAAATTCACGGAGAAGCGAATTTAATATTTTTGACGAATATTAAGAATAGACTGAATTCCATTCTGCAACTGAAGTTTAAGAATGGACTTCAATTGCTGTATTAATGACTCTCTGTGAAAAAAATATGCATATAAATAATTTCAAAAGAGAGAGAGAGAGAAAGAGAGAGAATGAATAAATAAGAATAAAATAAGTAACTGTTTGGTCTAAATCATTATAATAATCAAAATTTAGCACACTTTTCTCTGAACCTTTTTGCAAATAAAATATGTGTTTAAAATTTTTAAAGGTTTTAAAATTTTTCTTCGATAACAGAAAGTGTATGCTTCCAGACTGGAAAAAATTCGAAGAACTTTTCCCGTAATGTAGGCACATGTGTAGAGAAAGTTCTTTTAAATTGGCGCATGTGCAGAGCATAATAAATTGGAGTCTTTTTTTTTTTTTTTTTTTTTTTTTTTTTTAGAGATTGAAGAAATTCTATAATATCCACTAAAATGAGCTTGGATTAATGTATAGTATTCAAAAGCAGAAATGTAAAATTTTCGATTGAGATCATTACAAAGAAAAATTTGTCAAAATGAAGGATTCATTTTTTTTGTATTTATTACACGTACGTGAATATATTTCAAAAACAAAATTCAAGGAAATATGGACAAATGTTTCTTCAGTAATTAAAATTTTATATATCTAGAAAAAGTTTCAAATTCTCATATTCAGATTTTCATATAGAGGCATTACTCTTAAAATTGCTAGTGAATGACGAAATTTATACTGAATTAGTTAATTCGCTTACTTTAAGGCTACACAGTACCCTTTTTCAAAAATATTTTTTGGAGACAGTAACAATAAAAATATAATTTATGTTTTATATTTAGAATATATTTTTAAGCTGATTCTTTAAGTAAAAAGTCAGTTTGTCCAGCTTTTATTTTACAGTTTTAAAAAATTAGGAATTTTTGAAATTTTTTCAAACTTTTATAAACTGCTCAATTTTTTAAAACATTTTAGTCATTTTAAGTGTTGTATGTTTTTTGGACTATATAAACAAAAGTTAGTACTATTTGAAAATATGTTCCCTTATTGATTTTTAATAATTAATTTTCTAGCTAAACCTGGAAAAAAACACGAAATTGTTTAAGATATTAAAATAAGAATTTTTTAAAAAGCTAAATAGAGATCTCAGCCCTCAATCCATACTAACTTTTATAGAAAATACATTTGGGAGAAAAAATTCAAGATTCTATCTTGAACAGGAAAAAAGCCTTAGGGCTTAGAAAACACTTACATCTTCAAAATTAAAAGTATGGTCAAAACGCATTTAAAGTTTGTAAAGGCATAAACAAAAACTTATAATGCCCATAAAGCTCTAATTTTTTAATATGTTATTTCCCAATGTATTTTCTACATTAAAACACTACTTTAATTAAATATGACTGAAAACATTTTTCTAATTCAAAACATATTTTTGCATAATATTTATAGCATTGTTACGACGACAAGTTAATCAGCTTAATCTTAATCTAATACTTTGACAAAAATTTTGAAACACCAAGTATTTATGTAGACAATAATAATGCTATTAACTTAAGCTAAAAATTGCCAGGTTTGTTCATAAAATTTATTTTTTTTCAGTTTTAAATTGGGGCAGTTTAGCAAATTTGAGTATTTGTTGCATTACTTTAAAATACTATAATATAGTGCTACAGTATGTTTACTCTAATGGAGTTTTGTACGTGATGGAAATATGCAGCTTTATATGCAATGCTTGTATTCGCGCGCGCGGAAGTCTAATTGCGTTATTAACTGTGTGGCCGTTTTTAGATTTATCCTTTTCAGTAGTATTCCATCCCTTCCGAATATTGTTTCCCATAGCAACCTGAGAACATTTTGTCCTTGGCATTATCTCAATTGAACAAAATTGATGATAAAGCTTCTAAATTATATAAACTATTTTTTAAAACAAAAATTAGCCTTGAAATCAATCTGAATTAAGTAACTATGAGAGTTCAAAAAACTCAAAACATAATAAAACAGAAATGTTTTTGGTAATGAAAATTGAAATTAATAGCCATTTCACTCTGAAAGAGTTTATTGTACTCAAAAATATTTTTAATTACTTCAATTTAAGAGGGAAAAAATGCTTGAAAATGAAACCAAAACCAAATCCTAAGCTCAGAAAACTTGAAAAATCTGAAAAATTAATTTGTTATGAGATTTGAAATTTGGTGGCATATGCTGCTCAATGATATGGGTCACAAGAAAATGCAAAAAAAAAACTAGGTTTATTTGAGATTTTTAGGGTACTGCGTAGCCTTAAAAGAAAAGAGTGCATTCTATTGGCAGATATTAATGAATATTTTTGCTGTCATTTCTTTCTATATTGCTAAAAGAAAAGAATTTCTTCATCCTTCTAAAAATGTTTAAAATAGAACTTTTAAATCTAATAATACAAACTAAGACTGAGATATTGAAAACTCTTTGAAGTTATGTTTCGCTGGAACACATTTTTATAAATAATTAATCTAACAACCTATTCACAAAATTTTGAATCTAATTTAATGAATCATGCAATCTTTTGTAAGCAATGGTAAATATGAAAGCAGTTCGGAAGAAGAAAGCGTTATAATTCCATTCAGCAACACAGTTTCGCTCGAGCGTAATTTTAATGGGCCTTTAATACTAGTTATGATTTTTCGAGTCGTGTTCTAAGTGCTTCTCTCAAGTGAGAATGATTATTAAGAAAGTCGTTTAAATGCATAATATACATTTACTACAATAATACATTGCTTCATCTTTATTCACATTCTTGTTATGTTTGATTGCAGTTTTGCGGCATTTTAAAGGAGTATCACTATCCTCCAAAATTATTGTTGTCATTTAAGACTTAATAAACATTTCGAAAAGAGAATAACAATTAGGACCTAAGAATTATTTTGATACAAACTTGGCTAAATGTATGTCAGGATTTAACCATGAAATACACACACATATACGTATATATATACATAAAACATTAAATAATAATTAAAAACATAATTTAATGCATCTTAAGAATAAGTAAGATTAAATATGATTATGAAATATTCATGTTTATAAATACTACTTTATAACTTCATCGTTAAATTATTAAATTTAAAGATAGTTATATATGCTTTTTATGTTAGTATAATTAGATGTCCAACCTGTTGTGCCGAAAATTATTTAATAAAGCATTTTGGCTTTATCCATTTTTTGCTCGTATTGTTTACTCATTTTTAATATGTTTTTTAATAATAGTATGATTTACTTACTCTTATGATTGTTACTTACTTTTATATGCTACTTTTATAAAATCTCGTGTTTTGCAAGTTTCCGATACTGTTTTTAGCATCGTATTTTATTAACTCCGTCATTTCCTTACGAACTGAGCAATATTAATTTTTTTTTATCTTAGTCACAAATCTTTTACTCATTATATAATTGATCCATGGCATATGATAAAACTGCGTTTTTTCATTAAAACGTTAGAAACTATTTTAATTAACTTAGTATGCTTTTTGAAAGAGCTCTCAATCCAATGTAGAAAACTATAAAATTTTCATATATAATTATTCAATGTAATTTATATAATTATATTTTTCTCCTTAAATGAGAGTTACAAGGATTACTAATGAATTTACATTCTCCTAAATTTATAACATACGAATATAATTGAAATGTATGAAAAATTATTTTCACGTTTATATATAATGATATTGCCAATGGTCCACTAAACAAAAGAAGTCACGCTTATTGAGTACTGAAGAAAATATCTTTTGAAGGGCTAATTGCTTAGGCCTTTGGTTCCCTTGAGCAAATAAGCTTTTTTCTTGTCCTATTTGCCTTTCGCATCGGAGCGGATTATCTGAATAAAGGAAAGAATTTGGTCCTTTTCTTTTAAGACCTCTGTAATCTGTTAACGTGAAGTAAGGCGTTCCAACCAGCTTTGTTAAGCAGTTAAGTTTAAGCTAATGAAACCAATTGCAATGGATCTACGGTATCGTAGCTTCACATATTTTTATCCGATACTATAAATAGTTTAGAGTCTGCTATTTACATTAATTAGTTAGATCCGCTAAGAGATTCGTCTCGACCCTATTTACTATTTATAATATTTTTTTATAAAAGAGACAACGAATCAATTTTCTCGCCATTTAAGTCTTAAAGAACATATAAATATAAGATCACTTAGTAAAAAATATATATAGAGAGAGAGAGATCAGTGTTTCTTAAAATTATACCAATAACTCGCATTCCTCTTTATCATATGAGCTTCTTGACCAATATAAACAACTTAAATTTGCTTTTAATTTAGTTGGAAATGAACTTAGTTTATTATACGATTTATTATTATACGGTATTTATTATTTATTATTATACGGTATTTTAAGGTCGTGAAAAAGAAAGAAGGAATCACTTTTCTAAAAAAAATTTTTTTAAGAAATGAAATGATTTTTATGGGCATATATGCGAGACAACCATTAAAATACACTGTGGCTAATTTTCATAAATGAATTGAAATGGTTGATAGCCTGAACATCAATTTACATTTTTAAAGTGATATTTGTTAAGAAACATTAATAATTACTCTTTAATTTTCTTTGTAAAAATGTCATCAATTGTAACAATGTGTTAAATAAACTTAGAACCCATAGCAATTTGGCTCACAAACAATCTTGATGTTGCATGTGAATAACAAAAGGTACATTATATACTATTAGTAATCACAATTATCAAGATGTAATCTTTTAATGTTTTTGTATCCCAATATACTGTTTTAAACAAAAAAAAACCACCATTGTTTAGTATTATTTCATCTTAAAACATCCATTTATATTTTTACATGATGACGAAAGAATTTGATATAATTTATTATTAATTTTTGGGGGAAATTTCAATCGCAAAATTAAATTAATGGGAGATGCTTATTAAATAAGAGTGTTTTTAATACTTTATTATATATTGTAAATTACTCTTCAGTATTTAAAAACATTCATGGATTAAAATAATTTAATAATAGTGAAATTAGATTTTATTTATTTTGTTTGTTAGATGAATTCAAAATTTTCTTTATTTACGAAACAGCATGTATTAATTCCCAGAGTGTATTAATATAACTATGATAGAAAGTTTGGATGTCTGTTTGAAGTCTAAATTATTTTTTTTTTGCTTAATATTCACGCATTCACGTTTATGAACCCTAATTTTGTATTAATAAGTACAATTCTGTACAAATAACTTCTTTGATTTATTTAACTTCTAATGTGACTGCAAGTAAATGCAATAATACCTCGACTTACGCGAACCCGGAGTAACGCGATTTTCAAATATCTTCGATTCACCTTTGGTTTGAGCGGAAAAAATTGTTAAAATTGAGAAAATTTGCAATGGGATTGAAGAAGTTGTCGCGATCTCGCCAGGCAAATAAATTTAGAAGTGGATAGTGATGACGTTCAAGTACTACTGGATTGCCACTATCGGGAGCTGACAATTGATGAGCTCATAGAAATGCATGTACAAGTGCATGACATTGAAAAACTTGAAAATTTAGACCCAATTCAATCAGAAGATCGAATGAGAGGGTTGGAAATTTGAGAGAAGGCCTCAGTTTAATTGAAAAAGAATTACACACATTTTAGAAAATACAGACTCCAACAATAAGTGTATATTTTCAACAAAACAAGGAATAAAAAAATCGTTAGCATGCTGCTAGTAAATTTCGTTGGAGAAAAACAAATCTTTAAGCCGACAGATTACTTTGTTAGATTTTATGAAAACTTCTACATACAAATAAATTCGCTTTGCGATTTTGCGTTGTCTAAGATTTTCTGAAACATTTTTTTTTAAAATTTCTACATTCCTGAGTCTCCAGCCCCAACTAAAAATAACTAATGTGTATTTATATGCGAAATTATACCCTGACATACATGAACTCGACTTATGTGGTTATCACTCAGCCTCACCTATGGCGTAAGTTTGTATTATTCCTGTACTCATTTACTGGAGTATGTTTTTTTTAGTCTAAAAAATATAAAAACTAAATAATAATTTCATAAGGAGTGACTTCTGAAGAAAAAAATAGCAATTTTTATAATGAAACCATGTATTTAAAACTTGTCAAAAATTGTTGATCAAAAACCAATCCCGGAATATGCGGAATATTAAGAATTTACAATATTTTACTGAATAAGTTAGTTTTAATTTATCGAAAACGTATTATTTTTTCACAATTCTTGATGAATTTTAACGATGTAGATGTCACAGCTAGTGTACGGAAAAAATATGATTAATATTTAATTGGAGTTTAATCCTATGACGCATCGCTATACTCGCGATAAAAAGCCGATTCTATGATGTGCTGCAATTTAATATTAAGAAAAAATATCAAAGACTTTTTTCTCCGAGTTTTAGCATATATATATATATATATATATATATATATATATATATATATATATGCCCCACATCCTCTAATTAAATTTACTTAGAATATTAAATAAAATTTTCTCTATATTAATAAATATTTGTCATTACAATTTATATACTTTGCAAGGAACTTAATTAAAATCTATTATTTAAAAATGTCATTTTTTTCAGAAGTTTGCATAATAATTAATTATTTTTCTTCTTATGTTGAGCTTAAGGAATGAAATTTATTACGATAGCGACAAGTTTTCTTTTTAATTTACACTTATTAATAATTTAAAGTGCTGAAGATTTTTCTTTGTCATCATTCCCTGAATACTTGCTCGACAAATTTGTAAATCCACGAAAAATATGAACTTTCACTTTCGTAACGAAATCCTTCAGAGAATAAAAATAAGAAATCTCAGCCCAGTTTACACAGATCAAAAGGATCTTTAGCGGGAGATAGAAATGAAAGCAAAATTCATAATTCATTTATAATATTAAAAGTATGCCCAGTAAATTTTTAAAAATACGTTATTGATAATCTAATGTATATTTATACTTTTACGGTATGGGTGGGGGGATGACTTATCGTATATTTTAGATTTATATTGTGAGTGGCCATTTTATTGATTACCCCGTCAATATCTCGTTAAACCCCCTTTTTCTTTTAATACAGTCTATCACTCTTCTTGACATGGACTCTTCAAGATGTCGATATTTCGTCTGTGAAATCGAGACCATGTTTGAATCATAGCACTTTCCAACAGTGCGAGATGGGATAATTATGGATATCCATCATGTGTGTTCATTAAATTTTCTCCCACACTTTGCAGGATTGAGATATAGAAATTGTAGGAACCAACTTAATCAAATGAAGTCTCCTTCCCCTGTTCCTAAAATTAATCATGCACAATATCAGCACTATGGCAGAATGCATTATTTTGTTAACAAATCCCATTGTCACGGAAGTAAATCGTTAGCATTAAAAGAATGCACTTGGTCTGGAGTGACTTTCAGCTATATGGTATTCAAACATCCAAAATCCAAAGTGTTCAAAGCCTACCTGGATAACATTTCCCTAAACATCACGTTACCTCCAACCGCTTGGTGTATTGTAGCAATGCATTGGGAGTTCATGCTTTCGTGATGTTTCCTCCAAGCTCTCCCAGTATCATGATATAACTGTGAAAACGGTATTCATTCGACCACAATACTTTCTTTCAATTGTTCAACACCCATTTCTTGTGTACCTTAGCAAATTTGTTGTCTTATTTTCTGTAGACAGCAACGATGTTAGCACTGGCCTTCGTCATCCAGAGCCCATACGAAACGGCGAACTCTGAGCAACAGTTATTATCCTTGATTACTATCTAATACACTTTGCTGCATTATTATCATTCTATTTTTTCCCTACAATTTGGGAGATAGATCAGTCACGGCCACAATTTCCTGTCCACACTCAGTGGTTTGCTTGACATGCCAATTTTAAAACATTTTCGTACCATCTACTCATGAGCATTTCACAAATAGGGCGGTTTCACTATTAAAAGCTCCTTCTATCCTCCCACATTCTAAGTCCGTTAGATCACATTTTCCCGTCAATCCATTAGCAATTCACCTATTCTACCCTTCTAGGAACTCAGCTTTCTTTTTTATACTACGGCCGCGTTAGCCTGGTGGTCAAGGTATCGCATCGTGGCTGGCGTGTCATGAATTCGAGCCCAGTACCACTAAAGACCCACCGTGTAGGGGAGCAATGCACACTAAATCTGTCGAGAGCTCAAACGTCCTCCCTTGGTGTAGTATGGTAGTTAGGAGAGGAGGGCGCGTCAGCACAGGTGTCATCCTTGTCACTTAACCATGGTTCAAAATGACGAGGTCCATCCCCAAAAGCCCCAGTGTAGCTGAACAGTGTGATGTTAATATTCACTCACTCGCTCATTCTTTTTTTATACTAACACATTGTTAATTTTTTTTACACTAACGGTGGAACTATGATGCAATAACTCACATCTACATAAATCTGACAGTTACTCATAATAATTTAGTGCATGTTTATAAACAAAAAGTTATAAAAAGGGCAAATTGTTTGTATTAAGTTTCATTTTTTGAAATTTTTTTATAATTAGGATACATTCCTTTTTTTTATTAATACTTTGAGCGTATTGAACTCTAAGAAAATGGGAAGGTCAATCACTATATTTTGTAACTAACTATATTTTAACAACCCATGAAAAAAAAAAAAAAAAACTCCCCAAATTCAAACTTCCTCAAGCTACTTGATTGCCATAAATCTTGTCTTGATATCCCATGAGTTCTTTTGATGAGACGGATATCAACTCAGATGTCGTCCTCATCATTTGACTATGGTTCAGAGTTAGGAGAGTTACTGTCACCAATAGCTCTCTCATTGCTTCGAGATGAGTGACATTAATGAATACTTAATCAATCAAGCCATAAGTTTTTATTTTCTACGACACACATTCTTCATTAAGATAAAATACTTACATTTCTCTTATTGTGTCAGTTATTTCAACAAATTAATCGAACTTTAAGAAAGGTAACATCGATTTTATTCAAACACTTATTATCCGAATGAAATTGTAAAAGTTCCAAACAAAAAAAATTATTTTGCTTCACATTAAAGCAGTTTCATGCTGCTGACACAAGAAAACGCAACCCTTTCTCTTCCTCTAGAATAGATACCATAACTCCATTCTAGTCTTGATGTAACTCAGTTTAGAGCAAAGAATTCATCCTTATTCTCTTCTGTAACAATTTCTCATCCTCAATATTCCTATCTACCCTTAGGACTTGACCTATCATTTTAGAGAATATCTTAGTTTCCTTTTCAAGTAAGAATTGTTCTCCACCTAAGTAGGAACTAAAATCTTTTCTGAGCTTTTCACTAAAAAGGTTGAAATTTTTGATTCTTTCAAAACGATAGAAATACCCTAGTAAATTATTAAGGAAATGAAATAGAATTTAATTCATAAATTTTTACTTCGAATTAAAATATGAGATGAAATACTTTGTAAAAGAGAAACAGAAAAAAATTTCTGAAGCCATTGTGTATTAAGTTGTACAGCACAGGAAGTAACGAAAAAAGGGGACACAGTAGTGAAAAGATGTTTCGAGATGGAAAACTGGTAATACTGAATTTTATTTATCTTAATAATGACAGTACTATTGTACGTTAGATTGTCTCGCCTCATGCCTCCGGTGATCATTATCATTATTTTAATGTGATACCTTTTTTAACTCCCGTTTTCCAAGCAATTGTATTTAGTAGTCCATAATTTATTAAATATTGAAATCCCATTTCAGTACATAGGTAGTAGTTATCTTATGAAACTATAGTTATTACTGCTTTAATTATTAGAGTAGAATCACACGAAGTGAGGAGTTACGAATTAAGATCACTGAAATAGTATTACGTATTATCAAAAATATTATGATTCTTCTTTTACGTACTTATAACAGGCACAACGTTAATCTAAATGTCTCATGTGTAGAGTATTTTGTCTAAAGTTAAAAACAACAATGTGTTTTATTTATTAAACAATTAACTTCATTGTTAAATGTTTTGCAGCTAAGCTTTTAAAAGATGATCTGCACAATGTTAAATCATAGAAGATTGTAGATTCCTCACGAATTCTTAACTCTTAAAAAAGTATTCATAAATTTCCTTCAAAGTACTTAAAGTTCTAGCGAAATATTTACAAGAAATCAGAATAAGAACTTTATTTTGTTCCTTTAAATATTATGATTCTTCTTTTACGTACTTATAACAGGCACAACGTTAATCTAAATGTCTCATGTGTAGAGTATTTTGTCTAAAGTTAAAAACAACAATGTGTTTTATTTATTAAACAATTAACTTCAGTGTTAAATGTTTTGCAGCTAAGCTTTTAAAAGATGATCTGCACAATGTTAAATCATAGAAGATTGTAGATTCCTCACGAATTCTTAACTCTTAAAAAAGTATTCATAAATTTCCTTCAAAGTACTTAAAGTTCTAGCGAAATATTTACAAGAAATCAGAATAAGAACTTTATTTTGTTCCTTTAAAAAAACATTTACAACTATAATCTAGAGCATAATAATAAAATAAGACTAGATTTACTCTGTTAACAGATTTTTCATGAAATTAGATATAGAACTTGACTCGATTTGAAGGTCACCAAACATGAAGTACACAACCTTAAATATTTGCATGTCACTGTCTCTATTGAACTCATAGAAAAAATTATTGTGCATAATTCATTGTACTCTTTTATTAATGAGAAAATAAAAGTAGGAGGTCAAAACGAAATAAAATTCTATTTAATCATCATTTTCTAATTAAAAGTAAGAAAAGTAATAATTTATTTTTATCTTCATTTTGACTGAGTGGAATGTTAATGCATAAATACTGTATAATGATGTTTTTTGTAAGTAGATAAATAAAAATCTAAAGAGTAATTAATGGGATTATGCATTTTTTTAAACGTTTTGCCTGTTCTTTTAGTAAATAATGTTGGGGAAAAATACTATTTTGTGATTAAGACGGAAACAATTTATCTTAATATAAATTCCGATACCCATTTTTTCTCCTCTTAATGTGTGTGTGTGTGTACTGAACTATAAAATTTTCTTACCAATTACAAACATGGTGGCATTAATTTAATAGAAAATTAATAAATAACCACATTAAAAACTTTTTTCTGCTAATGTTTGTTATCGAAAGAAAGGAATTTGCAATTGACAATACAATAAGGCTGAAGCTCCAGAGAAAGGTTTTAAAAAGTGTCAACAATTTTAAAATTAAGAACATTGAATCTATAATTAGTGACAGAATTTACTTAATAAACAAAAAGTAACAATACGTTTACTTTAAATTTCTCTTATCACTACTTTTGAAATATTTTTTACTTAATATCTTTCGACTACAAGAAAATTTTCAAATATTTTCATATTTAAGAGTAGAGAAAGTAAAACTTTTAAACTTCACAAGCTTTTACCATTATAAATATGCCACAAAAAGTTTTTATTTCTGTCCTATCTAGAAAACAGTAATTTAAAGCCAATATCTGGTAGTTTTTAATTTTTGTACATTTTTTGGGTATAAGTAAATACTTAGTACAATATGCTTATATTTCTATCTATCTCTCTCTTTTAAAGCAATGTATACGTTTTAGTGTAGTGTATTTATGCATAAAATTACCATGTTTTTCACAGTTATATTTGAATCCTACATTTATTTAAAAGTTAAGATCTTTGCAAGAAAAGGAGTCTTGTTTTCTTACCCAACACAGGAAGTAAATAACACAAGCAACAGAACTTGCGAAGATCCAAAATATTTGTTAAATAAAATTTCGGTCTCATGCTGCTTTAAATTGAAAGAAAAGTGTATATTTTTTCTTTGAGAAACTATGAAGCTTGTCTCTGTTAGAACAAAGTAAAAGGCAGATTGTTTTTCCCGATACAATTCAGAGGACGTATATTTTCCGTGTTTTCACATGAATATATTCGCATTTCAATACAAGAAATCCGTTTTCTTTCATTCGCGGTCTCTTACAAGAACCCTAGTTTTCTTTATGTAAGAATATGGCATCAACACATCTCTACTTGAAAATCTGAAAAAAAACGCCTTTGTGTTGAGGTAAACATAATAATAATTTAAGGGATATTATTTCTCCTCCAATTCAAATAAAGACATCTGAAGTATATTTCGGATTCAATTCATAGAACAATTTTCACATTCTACGAAACTCACATATTCGAGGAGGGTGGAAAGAGTCGGTTGCACCAAAAACTGCGTCAGATTCATTAGGCTGTCCCCCATTTTAGCCGACAGATATTTCAAATGTAGGTTGTCAGTGATGAAGCTCAGAAATTCACATTCTTCTAGATCTTCTTAAGTTGCCAACGACACACATACTTACGCTTGGTGTGTGTGTTTTTTTTCTGTCATTCTAAAAACGTGTTTCCCTTTGTAGATCTTTGAAACTCTACGCATTCCGGAAAACAGTGGCAAAGAACTCCTCTATCTGCCAGCGAGATTTCCACTTTGTTGTCAAAACGTGGGTGACCGTTTCCGAAGGGCTGTAAACGATTCCAGTTGTTGAGGACATCACTTCAGTAAGTACTTAACGATGACTAAATTACTTTAATTTACCTGTCGTAGAGTGAAAGCCAGATGATATTGTTCGGAGTAGTTGAATAGATAAAAAGTTTTTAAAAAAAATAATGTAATATACAAATGGTAATGAAATATTCTAATTATTTTATTGCATTAATAATTTTGAACTGATGGTAATTATTAACACTATTTAAATTTTCTTTAAAAATATTGCTTCTGATTGCTACTTCCTATGCGCTCGACAATTCAAACTGAATACATTCCTTACAACAGCATTTCTCAAACTGTGGGGGGGCCCCTAGGGGGCGTGGTGACCCTACAAAGGGGCGCGAGTACATCGAAAAATCAAAAGTAAAGATTGTTTAAAACAATTATTAATTCACTAAAAGGAAGCAAAACAAAATACATTCTGACACATTAAAATACACATTTACACTGATATAATATACTTATAAATTTATCAGCCCTGTACAATGTATTTGAAAATAAATTTATCAATAGTAAACGAAGAACACGAGTTTAATAATTAACGCTGACTCCCATGGGATTGTCACATACAAAAATTGTATTCAAAATGTAATATTTATCTTGATAATGTGTGTGGTTATGGTGTTAATTATTACACCACGATTAAATATATTATAAATGATATAATTTTACATCCATTTCAGAAGGTGAAAATATTAAACATATTTATTTGATTCACACTCCGTTACTAGTGGCCGCGGTAGCCGAGTGGTATAGGTATCGGATCGTGGCTTGCCTTGTCACGAGTTCGAGCCCAGTACCACTAAAGACCCGCCGTGTAGGGCAGCGATGCGCGTTAAATCTGTCGAGAGCTGAAACGTCCTCCCGTTGGTGTGGTGTGGTAGTTAGGAGAGAGGGGTGCCAGCTCAGGTGTCGTTCACGTCACTTGGCCATGGTTCAAAATTACGTGTTCCGTCGTCAAAAGCCCTCCTGCAGCTGAACAGTGTGACGTTAATATTCAATCAATCAATCCCTCCCAGTAGCTGCCCCAGTGGTCAAGGAATCGGATCATGGCAAGTATGTCATGAGTTCGAGCCCAGTACCACTAAAAACCCGCCGTGTAGGGCAGCGATGCACGTTAAATCTGTCGAGAGCTGAAATGTCCTCCCGTTGGTGTGGTAGTTAGGAGAGGGGGTGCCAGCTCAGGTGTCGTCACTTGACCATTGTTCAAAATTACGTTGTCCGTCGTCAAAAGCCCTCGTGTAGCTAAACAGTGTGACGTTAATATTCAATCAATCACTCCGCTACTATATTATTGTTTCCTTTGCTGGTTTTACATTTCTAAGGTAACTCAATAAATCCACCACCAGATTCTTCCTTTTCCAGATACAACAGGACTACTAATGTGAACTTAAAAAATATAGACGTTAATTATTTCTCTGACAAAAAGAATAAATGCATTATTCCCAACTAAGTTCTCGTTGAAAGAGGAATAACATAACCAAGCTCATGTGCCTTCCTCCATCCATCAACAACCTGTTACTACTCGGTTTATAATTAAAGTCGTATTGTAGCTTTATTATCAAATTACATTATTATTGCATTCAATACTATGTCATTGTATGGGGGAGGGGGGGCGATGAAATTTATGATAGGAAATTGGGTCGTAAACACTGAAAGTTTGAGAAGCACTGCCTTACAGTGTATCTTCTTCCAGTTCAATTTTTAGATTTTATTAATGTGGGTGGAATAAAAACACCACTTTTAAAAGACAGTGGGTGCTTTAAGAAGTAAATATAAAAAACTGAATATTTTTTATTGAACGAGGGACTCATTATTGATTATTATTATTTAATAATGAAAGGGTTTTTTTAAAAAAAATACTAATTTTAATATTACAATAGTTTTTCGTAAGAAAGTTTCATTCAAACTTACTGCATGAGATGACTTTTTTAATTTCATAAGAATAAAAGTAAATACTTAGGACTATTGATAAAAAAAATTCTTAATATTTCAAAGTCTGGTATTTTAGTTTATCTTTTTACGATACTGAATAGAAAAAAAAGAAGCAAAGAAAAGAAGAAATTATTTCTTGTATATTTTTATTTATATATATATATAAAGACGTTTTCTTCAAAAAGTTTTCTAAACCAAAGTTTTCCTTCAAAAGTCACTCTTTCTCAGTCAATGTTGAATTTTATAAAATGTGTTCCATACTCATCGATGCGAATGTAAAAAGGAAGCAAAGAGAATTAAAAAAAATACATTCTTTAAAAAATTCATCACTATTCGGAAAGAAATAACTCCAATGTATAATTAAATAAAAACAAAATTTGAAAGGGTTTATGATGACATCATTTAAAATTTGTATTTATTCCTTTCTTTTTCATCATATACTTCTAATAAACCTTTAAATAATAAAATCTACTCTTTGAGAAATAATACGTATACCTTCGTAGCTATACTTTGCTTAGAAAAAATCATGCAATCTATAATTTTTACCTTGTCCTGCAGGATCAACAAACCAATTGAACGTTATGGAACATGATAGACTGCCAGGTTCGGGGACTGCTCAAAAGTAGCAGATTTGATATTGATAAATGCTAGTAAATGTATCGTATAAGACGAAATTACAAATATTTATCATTTTTTACAACATATACTAGCATGCATAAACACCGAGTTGTGGGTACAATAATTACTAACTTTAATATTAAATATGTAATTGCTGGTTCTTGATGGGTACTGAAACGTTGACAATTTTTAATAATTCTGATATTTTTATAAGTGTTTTACACACATATTTAATTTCAATTAAAAAAGTCAATTTCTTTATGGCACTTTTAAATATATATATATATATATATATATATATATATATATAAAGTTAAAGTAATTTGTAACTCTCTTATTAATTTTTGTTTTTGTTTCTACTCTTTTTCTACTTTTGTTAAGGGCTACATTTCAGCCATTCGCATGCTTTGAATCTGAATTAGGATCCAGAATCTGGTAATAACTTATTTATTGCACTCACAGATTTAGGGCGGGCTCTGCATTTTTAAGTACAATTTTTAGGTAAGTTACCTCTATTTTGTAATGGATTTAGATATTCCTATCCATTACTTTCAATAGGTTTTTTCTCAGTATTATTTACATAAAGAGGGAAGGTTGGCTGGCCCAAAAACATTGTAGAAATTATTAGAATTATTTGTAGAAATTATTTTATATATTAGCTGTCCTAAGTCCGCACTGTTTATAATACATCCATTTTATAATTTTTCATCTCGGCTGCTCCTTCATAGTATGACCTTTCTAGTGTCTCTGTGTTTTTTTTCGAATGGGATTGATGAATGTTTATCTCTTGTTTGTAGAGAATTAGACTATATATATAGTCTAAATTCTCTTCAAATGAGAGATGAACATTTATCAATCAAAACCCCAAAATACTGAGATGGTAAGAAAACCCTACTTTGTAAGATATATAAGAAATTAAATTTTTTTTTAAAAAAATGGTTGTTGCAGTATTATAAATATTGCAGTCTTAGGACAGCTTACGTATAAAATAATTTATATAAAAGTGGGTTTGAACATGTTGTGTTGCCTGTCAACATTCCCCCTTTATGTTAATTATACTGAGCAAAAACCTGTTGCAAATAATGGATAGAATGTCTAAATTCATTACAAGATAAAGGTAACTTACCTAAAAATGGCACTCGAAAATGCAGAGCCCACGCTAAGACTGAGTACAATAAATAAGTTATTGCCAGATTTTGATCCCAAATGCAAATTAAAAGCGTGGGAATGGCTGAATTGTAGCACTCAGAAAAAGTACGCAAATAATAGAAATAAAAAAATAAAAAGAAAGTTTACATGCTACCATTACTTTAGGGACACAAGGGTTACATATGAAATAAATAATAATAATAAGTAGTTTTATCTAATATTAGAATTTAGAGGTAACTTATCAAGGAAAAATGATAAATTTATATTAATAAACTATTATTATTCTAAGGAATTTTAATTCTTAGTATTTAGAATTTCTTTATTCAAATAACTATTAATAAAATTAGTTGGGTATTTTTGAATTAAGCAATTTTTAGTAAAATGTTTATAGTTTTTTTTATTTTTTCTGATTTTTTAAACTAGAAATTTATTGCGTTGCATATGATTAATAACAATATTTCTGAATATGGAAACATGTACATTACTCTCCCAACGAGGAACTTTTATATATAATATTGAAATTAAATTCTTCTCTTTTACCACAAATATTAGTAACTATAACATTATATTTTAATTTGATATGTATATCAAGAAAATTTGCATTATTGTTGTTACTATTTGTCTGAATTAAATTAAGATATTGTGGATAAAAATTAGTGTTAGGTTTAAAATTGTCTTTCTTGCCAAAAATGATTATGTCATCTATATAACGAAAAATGTAATATGCAGGATTATTAATGAAACTATTTTCAAAATAATGTAAATATAAATTGACAAGACAGTTTCTAGCAGGGCAACCTTGTGAAAAACCTTTAATCGGAAGATAATAGTTACCATTATAGTATATATATAGTTCTCTTTAAGTACAAACCTAAGCCGAGAGCAAAATCTATCATAATTAACATTTTTAAATAAGTTATCTTTATGTAATTTTACAAGTATATTAATAATATCATCGATATTAATAGTTAAAAAATCTTCAAAATCTAAACTATAGACTGAAGAAATCTTTTCATCTTTCATTTGTTCAATAAGTTCTTTACTATTTTTAAGTATGGCTGTGGATTTAAAATTATTAATTGTATCTTGTAATCCTTAATGGAGAATTTTGCCTGGCTTACTGATATATGTATTAAATCCATTAGTAACTGTCCTAAACTTGACTGGGTCTTTATAAAATTTAGGAGTAAGAACACACACACGTGTGTTAGTGTGTTTGCACGTGTGCGTGTTAGTATATGAGTTCGTGTATGTATTGCCCCATTTTCAAAAATAAATGGATGAAAATATTTTTTGTACAAGTTCGAAAATTGCTCTTCTAAAAAGTTGGGATGATATGAGGCTCTGCATCAAAGTAAACCACCATATCCTCCACCATTTAGATTTTACGTTTTCTTCTAAAGAAAGCAGAAAAAATCATTTTTTAATATTGTTAATGATATTGATAACAATTTTCTACGATGTCTTTTTTTCTTTATATTTCTCCAGTATTTTACGTGTCTACATGTAGATGAAGAGAAATAAAAACTTATAGATATTCTATTTCAGGGTTTAATTAAACAGTGCATTCGTTTAGAAGAAAAATTTTCATTAAAAAAAATATTTGCATTTGTTGACTCTAGTTCTTTCTGGGCTATGATTTATTTTTGAAAAGAAATGTCAAGCATTTTCCAGCTTCAAGGAATTAAAAATTTGTTTTAACAAAACGAAAATAAAAAGTTTGTTGGTTATACTTTTGGTTTCATCAAAACGAAGTAACCGATAAAACTCTGAAATATTGTCTTCGTTATCAAAAAGTAGAGTTTAAAATCATTAATATTTGGCAGTTACGCATAATTGATTTCTGCTTATAGTTACAGAGTCGGCTTGGATATCTGAACTCTAACCCTTAGTCGAATGACTAGGACTACACCTGAACTTGACCAATGGTAGGACATTGAAAATGAGTTCATTTTAATGTACAGTTAACTAATTTTATTACTCGTCACCAGAGTCGTGGGTGGAATCAAATTTTGTATTCACATGCCTTTCATTAATGAACTGCCGTGCTGCTTATCAGCTGACTCCGTGTCTCCTTACATGGCAACAAATCTGGTAACGTGTGTAATTTGTCAACTCCATACTTCACAATATACGGTAGGAATATAAAGGAATAAAGATCTCCACCACATATATTTGAATACAATAAACAAGGATTTTTTTAATTAATAGTGAATCTATAAATAAGAAAAATAAAATATTTCTTTGTTAGTAACATCAGATATGTATTACATTCAACTATGTAAAGATATTATATAATTAATAATTTTATTTGATATAGGGAATAATTACAACTTGAAACACACATTTTACGTAACAAACAAAGACGTACGTAATTTCAGCATTTTGCCAAGTGAATGTCAAAATGAGTGCTGCTTTGGGCTTTAAATATTTTTGGATTTATTAACGTTTAACTTTAGGATATCATTCCATAAATAAATTTGACAAAAAGCTATTTCTCCCACTATAAGAATTGGGAATAATTTTAAAATGAAAGAAATAATCCATTAGGAAAATGAGGAACAGCATATTGTAGTGGAGAATATTGCAAAGAAAATTATAAATAATACTTAACTTACAAAAAAAGAACGTTCTTACCTAATAGCATACCTTAATGAAAAAAATAAAGCAATCTGTTCCTTTTTATATGTTGATAATTACGCGCGCGCGATCACTACATATTAATCTAAAAGAAAATATTCTTTATATGTTTGGTTGTTTTTTCTGGTAAGCATTTTAGTAGATTTTGAATAAAATTATTCTACTAAATAGATAGCTGAAATATTCTAAGCAAAACATTTTCTTTTAGTTTAATTGAAAATTCCAACCCTAAAAGGGCATTTTTTGCGACTAAAGAATATTTACAAAATTATATACGAGTAAAATTCGTTTAATCTTTAAAAATGTAGAATGAAAATCTGTTCTATAAAAAAAATAACCTCCACAAAGAATATAAAACAGCAAAAGAAAAAAAAAAAAAAAAAAGAGTCGGAGTCTTAGAAAATCGACCGTAAAAAGTTTCTTCAATGAGTTAAATCGTAAGAAATACATGTTTCAAGAAATCGGTTGAAAAACTCCCGAATGTGATAATCGTATTATATAAAGACTTGATTCAACGACGAAAAAATAAAACTCTTTCTGTTATTTAATCTCATGAAATGGAAAACAAATCGAAAATCTATTGCAGTCAACTGCTTACATCATTGTGCGTTTGAATTCGTCCGTTAACTGTATCATAATAAGCACATTTTCCTGAAATCAACTAAGAATAAGCAATACTGCGGCATTTTGTTGCTATAGCAACAGTAATTCTTGCACAACGACCGGGTAAAATAGCCGACTGCCACCCAGCAGGATGTCGTTCCTTTCGCAATGTATCATAATATAAAGGTATAAGAGGGCGCTACATGACATCTTTGGAAATAATTTTGTTAATATAGTCTGTTCTCCACAGTTAATGAAAGTGTATGCTTGCGGGGATTTTCCATAATATTATCGGAACCTATGAATTGCCTCGTAATGAGTTCCGAAGCTAAGGTAAATTGAAGACATAAGCTTGCTTTGTTGGGAGACAGTTTCCAGCACTATGGGACGAAATTAACTTGAAGTATTGCATTCTTTTCGTTAGAATGAGAGATTATTTTATTGAAGTAAGGCTTTCAGTTAGGTTGATACCGGCTGAGAGAGAGAGAAATTGACTGAAGATGAGATTTTGAAACACTGAAAACAATATTTTAGAGTATTTAATGAGAAGTTTTTAAGTTTGAGTGTATATAATCATCAATTAAGAAATCTGCTTCGATTAAATTATTCAATATTTGAATTCAAAAGAAAGTAATTACGTTTCTTACGCCGTGACCTAATTTTAGAATTAAGTCACGAACTGCTTTAAGTATTAATTTTTAGAAGTATTGATGATCATTGCAGAAAATATAAATATAAAATATTGGTCATATTTATGCATATTTTATAGTATTATTTTTGCTAAATATGTTTTGATACACTTTTCAAAAATTATGAAAATCAACGGTTTACGATACAATCAATGTCATTTTCTCCTGCAGTTTTTTTTTTAATTATTGATATTGTCTTACATATTGTATATATATTTCTCTTTCTGTTACATTTCAATTACATGGAACTAAATTGCAGCTCATAGTAATTATTTCGAATCTCAAATAAGATAAAGTTTGTACTAGATAACTCTATTATCCATTCCGGAGTTTTTGTTTTAAAAATGTGGGCTTTGTTTTAACTCTAGGGTTTATCTAACGCATTATAAAGGAAACCCAGCATGTGTTTTTCTAATGTGTTAGAGGTCAGACTTTTACGCAGAATTTCTTTATTATTTTTTTAACTTTTTGAAGATTAATGATTTTGAAAAGTAAATGTTAAAAGAAATATCTGACATCTTTAACAATGCGAAAAAGTTTTGCTCTCACTTGCAATTTCTCGCAACGAAACTCGAGTGTTGAGAGAAGGTTGGACACTTCTGGAGAACCCTTCTGGTTTAGTTGTCCAACAAGAAAGTGTAAAGTGATAGGTGGCGAGAGCGAAAAAAGTGAAAAAGAAAACCAAAAGAAAGAGAAAACGAATGAAATCAATAAAAGACAGCAATGTCGTTCGTAACGAATGATCGGTAAAATGAGGTTAACATCAACAAACTTGTATTTTCTAAGAAGGAAACATATATCCGAGTAGTAACGACGACGAAAGAAGGGAAAAATCAGAAAAATTAAATGTCTCGTGAAGAAGTATGTATTAGCAATTTAAAATAAAATGTTTTTACTAAACTACATCAAATTTTTCCGAACCTTCAAAAAAATGAAAACAAATATTAGAAAAAAAAATTAAAATATTTCAAAATAAAACTTCTGCCATGTTTTTTAAAATTATTTCAGAAAATATGATAAAAAAGAAAAGGGATCTTTTAAAATTTCTTTAGAGCCCCTCTATAGAGATAAGTACATTAATACACTGCTAAGTGTATTATAAGTGCATTAATACATGCAACACCATGAAGGAATCATCAGAATTAAGTGAACTTTGCAGAAAATATCAATTATAGGATGTTACGTAAAATAGAAAAGTTTCAGGGCCACCGCCCATGCGTGGTGTGTGCAGCGCCCTCTGAACTGATGTTGAAAGCGTATCAATAGAGGGCTGTAGCGGGACGTTTAAAATAGTTAATGATTATTTGTTAGTGGCGAGCATTTAGTGAGACCTAAGGATGCCTCCACGACGAAATAAGGAGACATTTCAAAAACTTACGGAGTTTGAACGGGGTAGAATTATCGGCCTTTGAGAAGGAGGATTTTCTATCGCGCATCGTGTGCGGTGGAACAGTTCCACAGTGATGCGAGTTTGGAAGCAGTGGACCGACGAGCACTGAACAACTTGAAAACCTGACAGTGGACGACGGAAGGTGACGTCAGCGTATGACGATAGACACCTGCTCCGCATGGCGGTGAATAACCATACAGCTTCCTTCAGTCAGTTGGCAGTATGTTGGTCTACTACTACAGGTGTACTAATGTCGGCTTCGTCAATTTGTCGACGTCTGCTGGACCGTGGATTGCGTGCAAGGGTGCCTTTGTACAGGATCTCCCTCATGGCAAACCATCGACGGCTTCGGCTGCAATAGGCTCATGAGCACAGAGCCTGGCAAGCTGATTGGCACCAAGTTGTCTTTTCAGATGAATCACGCTTGAATTTGTGTTAGACGCTATTCCGGTGAACGCTGCCCTCCAGAGTGCATTATCGAATGGCATAGTAGCCTAACACCCGGAGTTATGGTTTGGGGTGCGATTTTGTATCATTGACGATCCAATTTGCTAAGAATTGAAGATAATTTCAATAGCAGCATTGTGACGGGCTCATCGCGATTTCAACTAATTATCCTCTAGGGTTTCTCTGAGGCCAAAGAGGCAATTCTTTCCAACCAATTCGAGAAGAGAAATGGGAATATTCAAATTCGGAATCTTATTAATAGGAGAAGTTTAGCGTACGCGGGTTGCTATGAGAAGTAAATATACGAGGTCTATGTTTACGACTAAACGCGATTAATTTAAAGTTAGAGGAAATCCCAAGTTCAAGATTTAAGCTACCCGTACCTGTGGGATCAAGTTAAAGGTGGATACCATTCCACAAGGATAAAAGCCACGTCAGTTAGAATCAAGCGAATTGCTGTTTACCCAAGATATAGTGGTAAGAGTGTTAAATCAAGTTATTAAGAACTGTGTAGTTACTGAAGTTAGAAATTGTCGGTAGAGTTAGATATAGTGGTCGGTTACGCGATTATTTGGCAATAAGAATTGTGTCCTTTCACTCCAGATTCACTTGAATTGAATATTATTATTATTATTGTATATTATTTAAGTTAAGATCTGAATAAAGTGATATTAAGATAAACGATATGGCTGCTTCTTCGTTCCTTCCCACAGATCTAGGTCGCGAGGATAATGTAGAAGTGGGGCACCCTCGAGTGGATGCTTAAACATGTACGTCCCTGTAGTGCTACTGCCCGAAGTCGTTCCCTTCCTTCAAGTCATCCTTGGAGCAATCTTTCAGAAGAATAATACACGCCCACACATGTTGCAAAGATTATTCTAGACTTCTGTTCAGCCCAACACATGCAACTTCTTCCTTGGCCTGCTTATTCACCGGATAGGTCGCCTATTGAGCACGAGTGGGATTTGGTTGATCAGCGTCTCACTCGTGATCCGCGTCCTGCAGCTTCAAAAGACGAACTTTTGCTGCACATACAAGCAATATGGAATTCTCTTCAACAAGCAGACTGCGACATCGTCGAATGTTGTGAATCCCCATCCTTCGATTCACGATAAGTTTTACAGTTCCACCAGCTGTTAGATGACAAGTACGACGTCTTCAATTGATGTGAACTCACACCCATCGATTGTCCCTGAATTTTATAGATCCATCAGCTGTAAAATGACCAGTGCACGTGGCCATGGGGTCATTGTTTATTGTCTGAACTCGGGGAGTGACGACAGCCAGACTAGCAGCCATAATGGTAAAGGAGAGCCGGTACCCCATTGACAATAGGCGAAGCCTGTCTTAAAAGAATCATGTCGTCTTTTCTGGTGTTGAGATAAGGGGATATAATAGAAACAGGTGGCGTGATGGACAGGTATGTTCCAGATGTTGAGCAAGGAATTGTGGCGCATTGGGCCATACGGCCCGGGTGTGTTTTGGTGTGTTATGGGCAAATAGGACGAGGGAGGCCGAGAGAAACTTTTGTGACCTGCCAATAAGAAGGGACGAGGGGCATGTTGTGGATCCACCCCTGGTGTTTAAAAGGGGTTTTTTTAGGAGAAAAAAAAAGACTAGAGAGAGGAGCCCGGCCCTGGATGGAGAAAAGGGGGAAAGCCCTGCCCTGGATGGAGAAAGCAGGAGAGGAGAGCCCTGGTTGGAACGGACTGGAAGAGAGCACTAAAGAAAAGGGCTGAGTCCGAGATTGGAGTGGAAAGACGATGAACGCCGGTGGCGTTGAGAATAGAATATAGACTGACTGCACCGGCTTGGCTTATGAACTGTAATCTATTGCTTCACTAACAAATTGTTTAGAAAATAAACAATAGTTTTAGTTTCAAATTAGGCTGTGACAGTTTATTGATGACTAGCTACTCACGACGTTACAAGACATTCAAAATCTGTTTGACTCCATGCCACGTCGAATAGCAGCCTTTAGTGCAGCGGATACTGATTTCGGACACTTAATATTGTGTTTTTTTGCTTTGAATATCTCATCATTTATTTTTACTAATAGAAGTCGTTTGTGCATTAAATTTCATTTAATTCTGAGAATTCCTTCATGGTGTTGCATTTTTTACAAACAACAGTTTAACATATTAAATATACCGATCGAATAGAATGACCTACAAACTTTAATAACAGTATTACGCCTTAGTAGCAGGATACATAAATTTGAGTCACACTTATAAGTTATTCAGAAAAAGAGAAAATCAACAGAATGAATTAAGTAATGCTTTTTAATGTCACAATTTGAAACTGATACTGGCGACGGACCTCGTAATTTTGTGGCCAGGTTTTTACAATAGAGTGCTGTGGACGACACGGTACCTGACATCCCCCTCTTCATATTTCCACACCATACTAAAGTAAGGACTTTGAACCTCGACGGATTTATTGTGCATCCACCCATCTACGCTAAGGATCTTCAGTGTCACCAGGGCTTGAATCCGCGATTCGACAACACCAGTTAGTTCGTGAACATGTCCGCTTGGCTACCATACTAAAATGAGTGCTTTGATTGGATTTTTTTTACTATAACGTCGCTCTCTGAAACACAGCAACGGAAGGGCTATTAAAGGTGGGCCTCGTAAGTTTGAATCTCAATCAAGGGACGAGGACGATTCTTGAACTCTGGAACCCAACTTTTCGAACTCCCTCATAACATTCAAGTGTTAACTTAGAGCCTCAACAGATTTAAAATGCATCAGCCACACTACAAGGACTTCAGTGACCACAGAATTCGAACCCGTGACTCAAGAATGCTGACCACAAGCTCGTGACAATGACCACTCGGCACCACGGTCACTCAGAAAAATGAGAGTTCCTCTGATAATTTGTTTATTCAAATATATAAGAATTATTACTCCAAAATATGAGCTAACTTTTTTTTAAACCAGCCAGCAAAGACAGATATCAAAAAAGACGACAATCAAATATGGTAGAATTTGAATTGGTTGATTGCCAAAAATGTAAATTTGCTAGGCTCTAATTTGGTTGGTTGTCAACAATGTGTAAGATGTTCAAGATGTGTGTGGAAAAAATGTAAACTGTGATACGAGTTATGATATAATCTTCACAGCAAGACCACTAACATGCTGACTTTGAAAATATGAGTTTGAAAAAAAAAGGCCTTTGCTAGCTTATTTTTCCGAAGAAAACTAAACTTTTGCATATCAAGACATACATTTTTGATTTTGTTCCTATCCTAAGGCCACCATTTTACTTATTCTGTCATTTGGTTAATTTCAATTAAAATTTCCAGTTAGATTTTGTTATTGAAGGTTTTTTGCGGTTTTGAAAATCTATTATCAAAGGCTTAAAAAATACATTGGTAAATCGAGCCATACCATCATCTGAATTTCAAAAAGTAATGGTTTAAGAGTTCTAAAGCTGTACAGACAGCTAATTAACGAATCTCTATCTCGGATGTTAATAAAAAAGACGCACAATTTGTAGCAGGAAAGAGAAGACAACTTATAAAAAACAGCTGAGTTTGGTAAATTTTCTCAGAGTGCTATTTATCAGAAAAAAATGTTTGAGTGATGCAGATGAAATGCTTCTAGTATGTGTCAATGCGATAATCATGTGGCAGGCTGGAAAACTGACTTTTTTCCCTAAAGGGTAGAAAGTTTGGGACAGTTTCTATTTAAATTCGATTGACAAAATACTTTCACGTTTACTATTCATGTGAAAAAGTTTTAGCGAGAACCAAGGGTTTCTTTAATTTAAGGTTAACTTCATGAAAAGGGCTCTTAAAAATCAATGACAACGTCGAAAATACTTTAATAAGTACTTGTATGATAAAGTACTTATTACTTATTTCTCTTTCTTTATTATTTATCAAATAGCTAGGAGTAATGAAACGTAAAAAAAATCTTGCTTAGAATAAAGGTAAATTAACAAATCAAAACAGTAGGATAAATAAGAAGGTAAATAACTCCACCTCCCCCTCTTTATACAGCGTTATTGATACAAAAAGCATTACAATCCATTCAGCTTAGACAATAGAACAGAAACTAAAAGAGAGATGAATTATAAGATATTATAAGTACATGAAAAATATCTAGCATCGACAGTTATCGAAAATCATAAAATGTTTCAAGTTGAAGTTCCTGTATAAAATGTTACAATGGATGTGAAAAAACTAAACATGTATGTTGCAGTGTACCAAAAAGACGTATTTGAAGACACAATACATCTGGAAGTTACGAAAAGGCCCTGAACTTTTCCTTACTCCCCAACCAAAGTTATTAATTTAGAATTGATATGCGTGAAAAAATAAGTCCTCATATTCTATGCGAGGAATCATACAGAACATTGAGAATCAAAAAGTCTGTCGAAACTGTTGCTCTTCAGCCACCTACCAAGCTTACAGAAATAGCAGCCACCTTAAAAAAAGAAAAACTTTTAAAGACAACCAAAATAAAACAACCTAACTTTATAAAAAAAATAAACTATCCATTCTAAACTGTATCATTTATCGTAATCAACAGAAGATTATTAAAAAACATCATTGATCACTTTTTCCGCTTTTTTTTATCAATAATGTAAAAAATAAAATCCTTTTGTATTCTGCGAGAAGCAAAACATCCCAAACTCTGGTGTTCTCAAACTGTGATGGATGGGGGTATGAAAAAGAAACAAGGCTTTCAACCAAAGTGAAATTCTGGGCATCTTTGTCTATTTTTATTTCCTTGGACACGTTTTTGAAAGAAGAGAATAAGTTGCTGGAATTCTCCGAGCTGTAATATTCCAATCTTCTTATGCCTTTTGTCCAAAAGGTTCACGATGAGTTAACGGGAGAGAGAAATTGAATGCACTCTCTGATACTAACTCATAAGAACACAAACAGTGTAAGAAAATTTCTTAACATAAAATTCTCCCATTAGAATATAAAAAAATATAATATTTTTACTTATAAAATACTTGATATATTCTATAATTAAAGTATACTGAATAAACTAAAAAAATTGTTGAATAATGGCTTATTTTTAACTTCATATTTTGAAGCAACATTTTAATTTCGAATGGGTTGATTGAATGTTTTATATAAACAGCATATATAATTTCTCACTTAAATCTCCAATATGAAAATTTTTTTAGACATTCTGTAACCAAAGAACCGATTCGATGTTCATATTTTGTTTTTATATATATGTATATAGACTCTTTAAAATAATAAGGTTTGTTATCAATGGAAAATTAAAGCCGAATATATTTATGACAATTACTTATATAGGGTCTAATTTAATCTTAATCTCTGTTAAAGTTTTTATTTTAGGGTAGGTGCATTTTTGGTAGAAATTGATTTTTCGACTGTATAAAGACTACTCTACAATCGAAAAGAAAAAAAAACATTTTTAAGTTATAAACGTATAAACAAAGAAAAATTAGTACTCCCGTACTTAAAAATTAAGGCTTTCCAGAAAAACGAAATTTTATTGCATTAAAAAAAAAGAGAGGGCTCCTAAATTTGAAACTTTTTTCTTATAACATTGTTCCTCATAATACGTTTATCTATAATTTGAAATTTAATCAAATTTTTGAGCTGAAATTTTTTCTATCCTTCCTTGAATTCAATTTCCTTGTTATCTTTAATCAATAAAAAAAGTGCGTTTAAAAGATCTTGGCCTTTCAGATATGCAACTCCGAAAGAAATTCAAAATATTTTAAAATGTAAAAGGAAAAAAATAAGTAAGTCGATATTAGATACAAAAAATAAGTAAGTAAAATACGAAGAAAAATAAATATGAAAAAACATAGCATTACCAGATTTCAAAAAACGACGGACAGTAGGTATTTGCTATAACTTTCAGCACACATGATGATGGAAGATTTTAAAAATTCCGTTTTATGAAGATAGGTTCAGTAACACAAAGGGAATATGAAATATTTTTAAAAAAGCGAAATTTAAAAAACTAAACTAAAAAATTCTCATTTCTTTGCTTCCTTATTTTTTCTCTGGGAGCTTATTTTACTTATTATTTTTAAAAACTTTTTCTTGCTTTCTTTCGAATGATCCTATAATCGAATTTTCAATGAATTTCTGACTGGCCATCGTATTTTTTTTTCTGCCAATGTAAATTACTTTTCAAGCTAAGCTATTTTTTATTAATTATTTTACATTTCTTCAATCATGCCACGTCTATCAACGGTCAGTATTATATTTATTATCATTTTTAACTTCAAGAGTATTACAAATTATGTCACTTCATTTTTAGTTTGAAATTTTTTTTCAAAAAGAACAAGGGAAAAAACCGTTATATTCCCCTCATTTTTTAGAAAAGCGTTTGCGGAAATTATTCTTACAGCTTTTGACAGATTGCACGTTTCATTTTCCCCAGTGCTTTTTCTTTATCCATAGAAAAAAAACTGTTTCACAACATAAAGTGGAGTGAGTGAATATTAACGGCGCATTTTTCAGCTACTCGAGGGCTTTTGGCAACGGACTTCGTCTTTTTGAACCACAGTCAAGTGACGAAGACGACACCAGAGGCACCCCTCTCTTAACTGCCACACCACACCAACGGGAGGACGTTTGCACCACGACAGATTTAACGTGCATCGCTCTCCTAGACGGTGGGTCTTTAGTGATACTAGGCTTGAGCTCATGACACACCGGCCACGAGTCCGTTTCCTTGGCCACTAGGATACCGCGGCGACCTTATAAAGTGGAAGCAATTGGGTTTCTAGAGAAAGAATTAATAAGGAGGGATACATTTGCGGTCTCCTCTACTGCAGAAATCAGATCTGAATTCCTGCTTCTGGGCACTAACGCTCTGCTAACGAGTGATTGGGGTCCTTTTCAACGATAAAAAGTACTTGTAATGAATTGTTCAGGGACTCATATTCATGAAACCGACAAATTCTATTTGGGATGAAAACCTTTTGTATACAAGCTGATATATTACTTATTACCCCAAGAACTACTCAATATATGTCCAACTCTCTTCTACAATATCGTGTGTGTGTGAATGCTTCACTCTCCCATTTTAATAATCTTATAAATTTCCTGCCTGATGGAATATTATTTTTGATCAGAAGAAACAATTCTCCGAACCGAAACTTGTTGTCATCTAAAAAAATCAAATGCATATTAATAATATGCTAAAATGGAACATTTTTCTTGTACAGACAGAATAGAGGTTGAATTATTCAAATATTAAATATAAAGTTGTGTACCACCTTGCAAAAAAATTGCAAGAGGGTACACAACAAAGTAGAATGATCGAATATATACAATTGAAAGCTGTAAGACTCTTCGGATTAAGATTACTCTGGGTATATAAATTATATACTTATATAAATTCATGCCATAATCCACAGTTATTGTGAACTTTTATTAAAGTAAAAATTAAATCATGTTCTTCGGATACATCTCATAGAGTTGCTTTAAGGCAATATATTGTTGTTTTCTTTCTATGTATCCGACAGTCGACTGAAGTAGAAGGAAAATTTGGAGTGCCATAGGGTGCTTGAAAGATCTGAAGACCAGGGGCTCAAACGCGATATAATATGAACAATATTTGAGTGCATGTATTTATTTGTATAATTACTTTTTTTAGCTCAATTACTATAATTAGATGACCAAGTCAAGAGTAGAATATAAATCCAACCAATAATGAGATTTTTTTGACAAATGTACTAAATCATTAAGACAAAAAGTTCATATTATAGAGTGTTGTGACAGCTACTTAGAGAAACACTCTCAAAAATAAAAGAAACTAACAAGACCTTTCAAGAGGTCATCCTGAAATACTCTTTTAAGTATAGGCTGATTAAGTATTCGTCATGAAAGAGTCAAAGTTTTATTACATTATCTTGCTCTTGTATTCTTTAGGCACTTACGATTTCAAAAAGAAGTGCCATTTCCTATCTCTAGTAACAAAATACTCTTCTATAACAAAATGACCTTTAACAAATTTTGCCTTTTTAAGGTAGTTTCAAAGTGAAAACCTCTAGGAGAGCAATTGACAACTTTCGAGAAACCATAAAGCACTTTTAACCAGGTAATAATAAAGACAGTTAAAAAAGAACCAAGTAAACATCATCATTATTTAGGATGAAAGGGAATCATTCGAGACGATGTTGTCTGAATGAAGAAAGGAAATGTTCGCCTGGAGTGTTCTATGATTGAACTTTTTCAAAAATTCAAGTGGAAAAAGGGGTTTTTAGATAGCCCAGACACATTTCATCTCACTCATTAAGTTTGAATGGAATCATTTTCACTGTATTATTTAACTAAAGTATTATATCATTGGGTGAAATAAATCTATAACGACTTACAAGTATTTATTATTATTATTTATATATATTTTGCCTATAAAGTAGTTTATAAACTTCTCAAGAAAATATTAATTCATTATTAAGAGAAGAAATCTAATTAAAAAATGATATTTACACAGCTGGCTTATTAAATTTGCAACACCAGGAAGAAATTATCGGACGAACGTCAAAATCACATGAACGGAAGAAGAGGTTGGGATGTATAAGTGATTAGTATTTCAGCGTGGAGGGAGAAACGACATCTGAAACATCGCACAAAAGAAAAGATGCATAGTGGACTTCTCAATTGGAAAGCGCTTTTTAAGGTCGGAATTTCCTAAGAATAAAAGAATATCAGTGTCTCGAATAATAAGAAATGCTTACCAGAAAATGTCGAAATTCGATAGAGGCAAGATCATTACCAATCGAAAATGTGGCTTATCGTTTCGTGATACCGCAGGTCACGCTGATCGAAATCCTAGCAATGTTTTGCGAATATGGAATTAATGGGTTGCTGAGGGTCATACTGAATGACATACAGGATCTCCACGCCGTCCCATTACTAACGCCCGAGAAGACAAACATATTATGAGGTCGGCCCTGCAAACCCATGCACACATCACGAACCATTAGTCAGAAAATGGACACATTTGCAGCACGCAAAGGATCCAATCGTACCGTGCGACGACATTTGCCGCAGCGTGGACTGTCAGCAAGGCGACCGTTACTTTGGTTTCCTTTGACAATGCAGCACAAAGAGAGACGGCGACTCTGGTGCGCCGAACGATAAAGTTGGATACAGGAGTAACGCAATGTCGTCTTTTCAGTCAAGTTCGGATTCTGCGTGCTGTATTCTGATGGCCGTATACATGTCTGAAGGCTCACAGGAGACACCAGCTTACATATTCGATATCGGCATAGGGGCCCGGTCCCTGCTGAAATGGTTCGTGCAGCCATTGAATATACAACACGTGCTTCTCTAGTTTGGGTCGACAGTAATTTGAATGCAGATCGGTACATTTCTGATATTTTAAGTCCAATGGTTGTGCCGTATCTTCGAGGCCTGCGAAACGCCTTCCAACAAAATAAGGTAAAACCACATGTTACACGCCACGTTCTAACCCTCCCTGATACGCAAGGTATCCGATTGTTGCTCAGGCCTGCACGATCTCCAGATCTGTCCCCGTTGAAAACATCTGGCCATGAGTTGCTGAGAGACTGGATCGCTACCCCTCTCCAGCTGGTACGGTTGATGAAGTGGGGGATAAACTTAAAGCATCATGGAATGAGTCGGTCGTTTTTGTCATTCAAGCCCTGTTCGACTCCATGCCCAACCGAATAAGAGCCATTTTAGTTGCCTGAGGTGGTAGCTAACTTCGCGCCTCTGTAAACTCCCAAACTGCTTGCAAATTTAATCATTTTGGCTTCATGCCATACGGTTAACGTACAATAAATATCTTTTTTGTATTTGCTTTCCTTCGTGATGTTGCAATTTCAATAGCTAGCAGTGTATTAACCATCTGATAAAATAATTTGGGGATATGAAATAAGAGAAAAGAAATATCTTCCAAAGCCTTTTTATGTTTAAATATTACCATATAATTCGGGTTATAACGTACACTTGCCGGCTGGGTGGTGTGGTTGTCTCTGGCCTTCTACACCTTAGGTTGCAGGTTCGACCCCGGCCCAAGTCAGTGGAGTTTCATGATGCAGAAAATTGACAGCGGCCGTGTCGTATGATTGTACGGCATGAAAAAATCCTTTGAGTGCCTGTTTGACTGAGTGCTCTCGGCAAAATTAAAATCCTAAAAACGTTTTCGCATCGCCAGAGTGCCTCCCTCTGAGAGGAAACAGGGCGTCAAAATTGCTTTGTATCGCCCACGTGGTGCCGCACTCCTGGGTAGAGATGTTCAAAGGTTAAATACCCATTAGAGAAGGAAAAAGAAATATGCATGTTATATATATATAACATGAACTTTTAACTTAAAAAATAAAATCAAAATTTACGGGTGCGCATTATACGCCGATGCAAAAATGATAGCTTTAGAAATAAAAGAAAAGATGAGCATATAAAAATTAGATTTCTACATGTATCACAATTCTGTTTATTTAAAAGAAATAACATATTTTATGAACATTTCTGACTGGGTAACACGAAAAAATTGTTATGTTCGTTTTCCGTTATATCTTCATGCACATCACTCAATTCTTTTTACCATCACTGTTACTTTGTGATCCATGCATAAATAATCTGCTCCATTCCATCTAGATTGTCAGGTATACAACATTGTTTAAATGAACTTTTAATCATGTCAGCTTATTTTCTCATTCTGTGTTTTTATTATCCCCTCACACACTGTATTTAGACTTCAAGAGATAAAGCATTGCATGTATACACATTCTTGGATTCTTCGTAAGGAATGAATCCATGTGATATGGTGAATACCGAAATATTAAAAATTAAGGTTTGAAAGAAAAGGGGCACGTTACACGCTGGAAGTAAGGTATTTAAGCTTATTTAAAGAAATTAAATTAATTTCTGAATAAAAACTCGTCTCTGGTGAAAAGAAGCGTGTTACAGTGCATAACTCATGATCGGAATGTAAAACGTAATTCAATAAATCAAAAAGTAATTTATGTAAATGAACTAGTTTTTTATGTAAATATGGATTCAAAAATTATAGGGAAATTTGGTTTTAACAAATTAAATATAAGAAAGGTATGAGATGAAAATAAATAGAAAACACACACTTATATAAGATTATTGAATTAGCTTACAGAATTTCTAAATTTAAAGTATCATCAAGATTATAAATTTAGTAACTCATGTTACGGTTTTCCTTACTTTTTCAGACTCTGCAAAGAACACACACACAAATGGACCATATAACGTGTACCGTTGTAATATACAGACAAAGCACTTCAAATAAAATATATATAGTTACATTTACTTAAAAATATGAAAAGATAATTTATATTCATCATTTTTTATCTCACATGAATATATTCACGCTGCCGTTTCTGTTGCTAATTTTGTACACGATACTTTCTTTAATTTCTGCTATGGTTTCTAATAACATAGCAGGGTATTAAAATTACTGTCAACCTTAAATTTGTGCATGGAGAAAACGTAAAATAATTATTTTAGAGTGGCATTAGTTATATATTTGCCTTTTATGTAAATACAACTGTTTTTTTATATTGCACATAACTAAATAGTTTGATTATTTTTGTGAATATTCTACTGAAAGTTCTATCTATGTTCAAAAGTATTGTTAAGCCACTGAAATCGTAACATTTTCTTAAAATTTCGACAAATAGGCGCAGTCATTAATTGACATTTATGTATATTATGTTGAATGTACTACTATAGATTGCAGACACAAACTATAAATTCATAATTAGTAGCAAAATAATACAAAAGGTATAATTAATATGTAATTTGGAAAAGTTTTAGCAAAAACATTAACTTGCTTACTTTTGATTGTATTAGTCTTTTTTGGGGGGAGGGGTTCTGTAAATCTTTGTTCATTAACAAAATGAAGTGATTAGAAAACTAACTTTATTTCTCTCACTTTGTACCCTCAGGTGGTTCATCTTCCTTAGATGATTACGGATGTCACAATCCCGAGGTGCCCTAGTGATCTTTTCTATTTATCAAGGGGCTTACCGTCTTTGGTAAATACGGGTGTCACGCCCCCGGGATACCCTAGTAATCCTTCTCTATTCTCGATCCTCCTTCTTGTCATACAAATTCCTATCTTTCTTTCCTTTTCCGTCCAGACCACAGTATAAAATCTTTTTAAATAAACTTCAATATACTTATAGATTCATTTTTGTTGTTTAATTGTAATATGTTAATTGTTTTAAGAATTTGTTGGATTACTTATAACTTAATGTTAATAACATTGTTTGTTTTTCATTTTGTATTCCGCTAATTTGGTTAAATTTGTTATTAATTTTTTTCTTCAATTTTTCCAATGTTTGTTTTGCTTTTTTTTACTAACACCTTTGGTTTGCCAACCGCCATGTTTGCCGTGGGCGTTATCACGTCAGGTGGAAAATGATGTCCTTTTGCGTTCTCTTTGGTCCACGCTTCTCTGTAGATGGGAGGCAGGAGTGAATCCGCACCTTTCAATCGGCTGGTGATGAATTTCTTCGGAGAGACACTGCTGTAGGGTTAGTGCTGCAGATACGAGGTGTCGTATTCTCACCCTGATTCTGTAGTGCTATATTCTGAGTGTACTCCAGATAAGACTGGTTTCTGCCAGATGACCGAAACAGTGCCTCCCTTGCTGGACTCCATGGTGAGTGGAAGCAGGCCAGGATGAAGTGATATTCACACCTAGAGATCCAAATATGCTGTGCCCTGGTAAAGGCCTTGTTTTACTCAAACTTAGCATTGACGAAATTGCTGCGCGTGCCAGATTTTTACTAATATTTTTGTCAAACAATAATATGCTAACAAATTCGCCATTTGCTAATCATAAAGCATTAAAAGGAATAGGGGGTGAACCTAGATCTGTAAAACGTTTACGGTGCAGGGATCTACTTATCGAAACAAGCTTTAGTCTACACATACAAACAGTCTCTTTTCTACTTACAAAATTTTTTCTTGGTTCTCCGGTATAATGATAAGACAGCACAAAACTCTCAATTCCTGCAGAGGTGTAATTTCCGAACCTGATCTAGTGACCACCCATGAAGCAGAAATCCTTGATGGGTTTTTCTGATCAGGGTATGATTCAGGTTAGAAGGATAACAAATAAAAAAAGATGCTTCAGTTATTCCAACCAAGCATTTGATTTTAACTTTACATAGACCTAAACTACCCACAACAATTAAAGCTGGATACCTGAACTATAAAATTCGCCTATACATTCCGAATCCTCTGCGCTATTCCAAGAGTCAGAGGTTCAGACATTCACAAACTGCCTGCCGCACATTGGGCAGTTTTCCCAATCTGGCGCACAGAAATTATTTTATGGCTTTTAACTCTTCACAATCATAGTAATTAATGTAAATTGGGTATTCTTTTCTGTTTTTTTACTAACAAATAAGGAATAGTGTCTTAACTAATTTATGTCAAGTTTGAATTTGATCAAGAATAAATGATTGCTAAATGGAACCAGTTTTTGAATAAGGATCTAAGGGTATCAAGAAAAGCAATAATTTACAAGTGGGATAATATATACAAGAAATAGTGTGGCAAATTAAAAAAATTAATTTTAATAATTGTTAAAGATTGAACAAATACAATCAAACATAACATTGTACATATACAACAAAGGATAATAGGTAGCGATTAAAAGAACTCGGCACCCTTTGAGCATTTTTTTATTTATGTATTTAAAAATGATATTTTAGCGTTTCATGCAATGTTTATTTAAGAAAAAGATACGCGACAAAATTTTGCACATAATATTCACACAATTTTACAAATTTAATTTCCTTTAAAAAATTTGGAAATTTTTAAAATTCTACTATTTTTGCATTAATTAATTTTTTGACAAGAAATTTTTGTAATATTTCTGAGGATGTTTTAAACACCTTTACGGATCATTATACAACATCTTAATTAGTTGTGGAGAAAAAAACTAAAATGTTGATATACACTCAGGAACATTGAAAATAGCGACCCAAGAAGGAAGCTAAGTACAATCGCGAAACTGCAAATAAGTGCAGCGTAATGTGATATGCAAATGATCCAAGTTTTGTGCCAATACGCATGCTCATACACACGCCGAGGTGGTGCTACAATCAGGAAGAGGGTGCTATATAAGCCAGCGCAAATTCGAAGATTCATAAACATGACGATTACCCGCCGATTGTAGGAAGACTTTGGTAAGCGAAACATGCCAGGTAAACGTGCTAGAAGACATTTCTCACAGTTAAGTGTGTTTCAGAGAGGCCTGATCATCTGGATAAAAACTGCAGGCTGGTTGATGCGCCGTGTTTCTGCCCAGGTGGATCGTTCGGAGTGTGCCGTTAGAAATCGTTGAGAGCAGTGGACACGAGAAGGTACCCACGTGTGGAAAACCGGGTCTGGAGTGACCAGGAAGACCACGAGGAGAGAGGATCGAAGGATCGTGCAGCAAGCACTTGTTGACCCCACAGGGACTCGTTCAACGATACGAGCAGACGTAGGCGTAGCAATTGTTCCACAAACAATTTCCAGACACCTTGTAGAAGCAAATCTTTAATCCAAGCGCCCTTTCCGTGCACTCCCTTTAACACCGGAACATCGGCAACCGCATCTACAGTGGTGCCAAGCCAGATCAATGTGGAATGTCACAGATTGGCAAAAGGTTGTGTTTAGTGATGAATCTCGGTTTGTTTTGGGGACAGATGATAACCGTGTACGGGTGTGGAGGCGCCCTGGTGAGCGGTACATTTCCCCCCACACTGTTCTACGTCACACTGCCCGCACAGCTGGCGTAATGGTCTGGGGGCCATAGCCTATGATAGCCGGTCCACTTTAAGTGTGATGCGTGGAACCTTAACGAGTCAACGTTATGTTGATGATATTCTTCGACCCCATGTAGGACCTTTCCTGAATGGTCTCCCAGGGGCAATTTTCAGCAAGATAATGCTCAAGACTTCCTACGCCATTTACAGACTCTTCCATGGAAGACCCGCTCCCCCGATTTGTCCCCTGTAGAGCACGTGTGGGATCAGCTAAAACGGCAGATGCCATCGTGTCACTCTGTACATGATTTAGAATTGGCTGTTCAAGATTTGTGGGCCCATCTGCCTCAGGACAACATAAGGTGTCTAATCAACTCAATGTCGGACCGTGTAGCGGCATGTATTGCAGCTGGAGGTGGTCCAACGCGCTATTGAAGTTGCCCATTATTTGTGTCGTTGCACACCCTGTATTCCTTTATTTGTCTTGTTTTTGAGATCAAGTGAATCTCTCATCTGTGTCATTATGTGTATTAAATTTCATTTCAATCCGATGTTTTCTTCTTGTGTCGCTATTTTCAATGTTCCTGAGTGTATATATATATATTTACACTCATGTCCATAAATTAAGGTTAATGAAGTTTAGGCAAAGAAAGAGATAGAAGCAAAACAAATTTGACTTATTTGTAAAGTTTATTTATTAAACAAAACGTAAAGAGCAAAAAAGATGCTATATGTTTGACATAATTAATAAAAATTGCGATATTTACTTCCTGGAGCAAATTTCAAAAAAGAACCTATTTACAAAAAACAGTATAGCATGGTTAGTATGATGGTTAATACGGAGTATGTCTCCCGGACGATGCAGTACAGGCCTTACAACGCCTGGGCATGCTAAGTATCAAATTATCAATCTGATCTTGGGGAATATTACACCCGTCATCAAGCAATGCTCTCTGAAGTTCCGGTAGACAGGTGGGAGGGGGTTGACGGGCTGCAATTCGTCGGCCAAGCATATCCCATACATGCTCTATTGGATTCAAGTCCGGTGAGTATACTGGCCAATTCCATATGGGTGATATCCTCCGATTGAAGGCATTCGTCTTCAATGTTTGCACGGTGGGGACGGGCGCCTCATTCGGCGTTGTAACTCGGGGGCGACCTGTGCTGTATCATCTACTCACATTACCATCGTCTTGGAATCGTTTCCAAAGCCTGGAGATGACACTCTGGGCGATTCCAAGTTCCTCGGATACTTCCAGCTGGGTACGTCCACATTCCAAACGCCCAATAATTCTACCACGTAAAAAATCATCCAAATGCTTCCTTTGTGCCATAACTATACGGTTATTGCACTGAAAGGCTTTTAAAGCGCTTGTGAACAATTTTACTTCTTTGCCACCATTCCTTATGTACCCCTCTCTTACACTCTCGTCATTGTGACGTACTATCCGCGCCATCTGGTGGTTTCCTGTAATTTGCATATTCTATTTCAAGATGTGTATGATAATTCTACATGTGAAATTTTTATTTTAGAGTTCAATTTCTGTGTGATTCTGAATTACCCTTAATTTATGAACATGAGTGTATGTATGTATGCTAAACTTCAACCAAAAGCCTAAATATTTCCCACGTTTAATTTTTTTAAAAAAAGAAGTATTCAATTTACAGCAAAATGGATCCCTAATTTTGCTACATGCATTACATGTAAGAAACAGGGGAAAAAATGGAAGTGATTGGTAAATAATTGTGGAAGAAATGGTATTCTGAATGTGAAAAAACACAAACGAAGAAAAAATATTTTAAAGTTAATAATTCTGATAAAATAATTATTATAAGCTTAAATAAACATAAAATACCACACTAAAATATTAACTATATATTTTTCTTAAAAATAATAAATATATAATTTTTACTCCCCCGACAACCACGGCATCATTCGACTTGGAGAAGAACTTTTCATTTCTATGGCACCTTGTCCATTTTCCCCCTGCAAACGAGCAGAAATTTTTAACAATTTTTCTAAATTTTTATTGCTGCTGGTCCTCATATTTATCAAAGTCCGTTGTAGTCCTAACTTAGTTTTCCGCTAGTATCTTGCTTTTCCTTCCATACATTGAATAAGGCACGCTAAGTAATACCATCGGCCAACGCTAAAAAAAAAAAATCATAACTTTAAGAGTAGCAGGAAGTATAGCAGCTAAATTTGGCATTACATTAAAGGTCTATATCTACTTTATGTTACTTAAGTGTTACTGTGATCACTCCGTGTCAATCCCAAAGTTCTACTCCAATAAACACAAAAAAATGACATATGTAGGCACGTAGGTGCACGTAGGGGTTACATACTCTGCTAAATGTTATGCTTTTACAATTTTTAATCAAACTTTGTAACCTAATTTGTAAATTAAATCAAGAAATTACTTACCTATGACATCTATTAAAAAAAACGCTCAAATCTGCAAAATCTTTTTCTGACGAAACGATTGAAATTCTTACTAGAAAATGAAGCTAGCAAGTGTTCCCGCAAAAAGAAACCCAATCTAAGCCGCTGATTGCAAAATATTTCCATTCGCGTACTGACAAAAACTGTTTACCACATGGCTAGGGAACCTATGAGGACCATAAATAGTGGGATGTTTTTTTTATTTCGCGCAATTTCATTGTTGGACTTTCCGAGTGCCAGATTGAGAAAACTGCCCACTGTGTACCGTAGACAACTAACTGACTTGCTCTAGATGTACGTCTGCTATAAATCTACTGACTGCAGTCTAGAGCCTAAATGTATTAATTGTGTTCACAGCCCCATTCATCAGATTATGCTCTAAATGGAAAAAAGAAAAACAAATGCTAGAAATTAAAAATAACAAAAATATATCTTCCTTAGAAGCCGGAAAATTAATACCCCCTCAGATCTCACAAACATACGTCCAGGCTACTAAATCTTCCACAGTACTACGCAGACAGATGAAAATATTCCCAAAACAAAATGTCCCCCTCTAAATGTTTACTTCAATGACTTTCATCCCGAGACAAAATATCTCTCTATCTACCCCTGTTGTTTCCACATCAGCTCTGCAGTAGCAGCTACAGAGTTAGAGCCTCAGCCACCTATCCCTATGTCTAATGCCGTATTTTCCACCACCAATAATCTGACAGAGTTAGAGCCTCAGCCACCTATCCCTATGTCTAATGCCGTATTTTCCACCACCAATAATCTGTTAACCTCTATTGAATCATCCTCACAAATCATATCCGCTTCCACCTCCACTATTAAACCGCCGTCTGCACATCTACTACATTTTGAAATTTAAAACAAAATTCAAAAAACTCGCGCGAGAAAAAAAAAAATTAGTAAAAACAATAAATTAATTAAAAATAGAAGTAAGAATGACACCGCACAAACCGCGGAATAGCGCACCTCAACAGTATTCATCAGGCGAAGATATGATCGTATATGATATGATATATATGAGGCTCAATACTGTTTAAGGTATCCGAACGCATTGAAATGACACATTTCGATCAAAACACACATTTTTGGTTTTTTTATTTTATTGAATATAGCAATTTTTTTGGTTTTATAAAACATATATTACTTTGTTTCTACATTACATAGAGGCAGAGCTACAAAAAACTACTCAGAATTAGAAAAACTGGTCTTTCATCTGCCACAAGTGGGCATTTCATTTGCTCGGAATCTATCATTGGCACGTCTGATAACTCAAAATATTATGAACATTTTTCTACGAAACTTTTTGTACTTGATATTTGTTTTATTTCCTACGATACTAAAATAATTCTTACTGTATCAATATGTTTTGAGTTATAGCCTGTTATTTCAATAACAGCCTCGTAAATATGTCATATTTGTATAATATTTATTCAATCAACTCTACAATTTTTAAATTTTAATAAAACATTAAAATTTTAGTAAATTTTCTAGATAGATGCATTTAATTTATTTTAGAAATACTTTTACCGATATAAATTTATTACTTTTTTCTCTGCTTCTTTTTGCTCTACTTTTCTTGCTTTAACTGGTCTGAAGCCTTTTTCAAAAATATTGCAAAAATTTCTCTTATAATTACAATTTTTGTAAAATTTAGATAATTTATTTTAAATATTGTTGTGTGTGTGTGTTTAAGTATTAATATTTATTGGTATTGATCCCTAAAAATTATTAATAATGTTTTTTCATGCTATTCTCAAAAAAAAGAGAAAAAAAATGGTGTGTGGAATGCTACGCAATAGAAGTGAAACTTCTTTGGCGACGTTGGCCGTAAAAATGCAGGAATATATCTAATTATATTAAACTGCTGGGGGAAATCATTTTAATCAAATAAAATTCCAACTTCATTTATTGTATGAAAATAATATTTTTATTCAATTTTCTGCATCATTATTTTCTAAGAAACAGACAACAGGTGTGTGGTAACTGAAGTAGGATATAAAAATCCTGGATTGTGTTCGTTTAAGAAAACGTGAGAAAACTGCATCAATTGTGGTTCCATATCTTGTTGTTCCTTCTCTGGCATCAGTATTCATTGTCAATTTTAGTGTCCGTTTCAAGAATTCAATGATTGGCTTGGCTTCTTCGGAAGCAAAACTAACATACAAATCTCCAGTTAAGATAAGCGGCTTGGTATCATCATCAGATCTAATGATCTGGAAAACTGCAGGTATGAAGGGGATAACAGCTGCGACAGGACTCCCCAGTGATATTATAGACTTTCGACTAGACTTGCTGTTAGTTTTCCTTCTTTTTTTTTTCCTTTCACGAAACTCTTTTTCTCTTTTTGCATTTTTTCTAGACATCTGATCATAATTAATAATAATTCGACGGAAAAGAAAATTAATAATTTAAACTTAAAGCATTTTTTTTTTTTTTTTTTTTGCACACAGAAGTCACTGTGTTTGTTTACAAGACGCTATACTTAGTGATTCTGGCGCGAACGTTAGTGACATATACATAATGCCTCAGACACTCCCGTAACGGGAATAGACATATAATCCTAATATTTTCGTTGCGTTTATTCGTTTATCACATAAAAACTACGAAAGTACACCACGTGAGCTCGTTACGAGTAGCAAGGGTACCTATTTAATGTCTCCAATAACTAAGCGCTCTCCGCTTGGCATATACTGATCGCCTATGATTCAGCCTATAGGCTCTAGTCTTCTACAGTTAGATAGTGACCTAAGAAAAGGAGAAAAATAACCAATTCGAAGAACTGGTTTGTTAAGCATCAGCAGACGCGTCAGCTGATTGTGAGATTGGAAGGGGGAGGGGTCCGCTCCCCGTGCCTTTCGTACGAAACAGCAAGATGCCCACCATACCTCTAATACCTCTTTCCCCCTTCCCCGAAGTCGACCAATCGGAGACGCGAAATCGTCCAAATTTTTCACAGATATGACGCAAGTCATGTGGTGTCCCCCGCTCCCTTTTCCTCCCACTCGCTATCTCCTCACCATGGCGTCGATTCAGAGGAGGGGGGACGACTACTTCCGTTCGGTTTTCCACCATAACGCAAAAAACTGTACAAATTTCCATTCATTCTCGCGCCTAAAGAAGTTTCACTTAAAAAAAGCTCTCTGGACTTGTTCGGATACCTTAAATGAAATACAAAATAAATATGGGGAATATACTCCTCTTTTAACACCCTCGCGAAACAGAAACAGCAGGAAGTAATTGTTTTTCTTTTATTTTTATAGCTTTTAAATCAGTATAATTTTTAACTTTTTACTAGCAATTTTTATATCTTTGATATATGTCTTACTTCAATTTTTATTCCACTTTTCCATTGATCTGTTTTAACCTTATCTGACTTGGAGGGGCAGTGCCCCACCAAAATTTGTTTCCTTTTTATCTTTAGAATACAACTTTTATATTTGATTTGATATTTTACCTTCTACTGATACTGTGTTGTCAATATTTTTAGATTTTTTATGAATTGTTTTAATATTTTAAAACAAATGTTTGGTGCAGTTTAGCCAAAATTGGCTCTTGCGTCATAAAAATGCACAATATCATTTACTCATTCACTCCCTTTGTATTATTTTTCTGATTTCATCTAATGAATTAGAATTAGGATTTAGCAGCCAAAAATGATGTTCTGTTAACTAAATAATATATAATTACAGTCGGGGACTCCGATTGTACGAATTCATCGGGACCGAACCTTTTGTTCGTTAATTCTGGGTTATTCATTATATCGAAACGAAATAGAAATTATTCCCTTTTGAAAATGATGTAAGCAACTGCGCTTCAGCAAAACTGATAGCTAGAAATTATACACTTTTGATTCTAAAAATACTATTAGTGAATTACCACAGTTAATTGAACATTTTAAATTACTGACTAATAGATGCTTCAAAATCTTTTTATTTCCAACTCGAAAGATTTCGTTTTCGACTCTATGCCGAGAAGAATCTACTGCATAATTTACATCATGCTGCATAAGTGTGTGTGTGTGTGTGTGTGTATGTGTGAGAGAGAGGTATGTTTTCCCAGTTCCAAACAATTAGGAAATATGACAGTTTTGAGGGAGTTTCATTATCAATTTCTACATTAGAATCTCTATTCATTGGCTCCGACAAATCAACAATATCCTCAATTGGAGTTGCACAGATAGGACAGTCCGTCATCAAATGTATCATGATCGTGAAAATATCCCCTGGACTCACACTACTCATCTGCACCTGTAAAGTCTAATAATAGTCTTCACCCTTTCCCGTTGAAATCTGTTGCTTGCAAGAAAAGTCTTTTTTTGTTCCGGACGAAAAGAATATGACATTTGAAAAGAAATTCAATTGTTTCTAAAACAAAATAATAATAAAAAAAATTGGTCTGGAAAAATAATTCGTTATTTTGGGGTTATTATTTGTTAAATAAGTGTTTTTGCATTCATTTTAAACGGGAAAACAGAAAAATTCGTTAAATCACGAAATTCGTTAAATGGGGTTCATTAAATCGGGGTCCGACTGTACTTCAAAATAAATGCAGTACATATAGCATTACAATATTGTACAAAAAAACTATCTTTAATTAGTAACCTAAATATTTCAAATGTGATGTTTCTCTACAGAATATCTGGAGAGCCAATTGCATATAAAATCTTACCCTAGTATCTGTTAACTTCTAGTATTATTGTGAGTTCCATATTACCTTTTTTTTTTGTCCAAGTTTACTCCGTTTCACCATGATTAGGAAATGCTTATTTTGACTTAACTTTTGTATTTTTACTTGATATACAGCTTTTTATTTGAAATAATATAATCTCGATTAAAGAAAGGAGATTAGTTTTTGAAACGAATTTCAACATATGAGAAAACTTCTGCATTCTTTTTCTTTACGTCTTGCTTAACCAACATTTAGTAGACCGTTTCAAAGAAAATTCCTTTATTGCCAGTCATACGTATATACAAGGTAAAATTGAAATAATTTTATATAAATCTTTTAAGAACCAACTCTTGTTTATAGATTGAAATTAACATATTTATTTTTTAGTATTGGCTTTAAATTAAGAAAATATCACAATGAAACATTTTTCACCGCCTTAAATACGAAGGAAGGGCTTTCAATCTAGAATAAGAACGTATCGTCCTCTCTCTCCACTGGTTTTATATTTAAAATCATCACAAAACCTCTTTTTGAAACGCAGAACATTGCTTGACGAAACCAATTTGATGAATTGCATAATGATTTAATTTAACATTACGCTTTTACAAAAAGAAGTTTTACTTTAAGTCCAAACTTTCATTGGATTGAAAATTTAAAAATTTAGACCGATGATTTAAATATTACGCGTTCTGACGATGAATATATCCTCACGCACACACATTATCTATTACTGAATGAGAATTTGGAAAATTATCTAAAATAAGAGGTTATACAGGTTTTAAGAAATGCGGAGTGACTATTTTTTCATGTAATTCTGAAAAAGGTTTTCAAGCAGTTCTAAAAACAAAATCATTTTGAAACAATTTTTATATTAGCCTACTTGTTGATGTACCCAAGACAAGAACCATGCTAGGGAATGAGTGTTACGTAACTTCGTAATAAAGCATCGCGAGAGATATTGGTGACGCACTTCGTAAGTTTGAGCAGTGGTCAAGAGACGAGGATGATACTTAAGTTTCACAAAGTATCAATGGGAAGACTTTGAGCTACGACAGACTTCCCATGCATCCGACCCTTTGCACAGCGGATCCTCAGTGGCATCAGGACTCAAACTTGCGATTCAATAACACCAGCCACGATTTCGTGTCTAGGATCACTAGAGCCTTCTTTGGCCACCAGAAAACCCTAAGCACCGTGAATTTTCAAATAGTTACTGCTTCCGCGGAGAAACTCACAATAAAATTTCTTTTTACTTAGATGAAGTATCTGTTGAGGTATATCATTAAAATAAGACACGCTGTGTGTTAGATCTTTCCGTCAAAAACCGGACTTAAAATTTACTGTTAATATTTTCTTTGAAAATACTTTCAAATTTAGGGAAAACTGATTTGCAGATATGATCTGAAGAGGTTTGTGGCCGCGGTAGCCTAGTGGTCAAGGTATCAGATCATGGCTGGCGTGTCATGAGTTCGAGCCCAGCACTACTGAAGACCCGCCGTGCAGGGGAGCGATGCACGTTAATTCTATGGAAAGCTCAAACGTCCTCCCGTTGATGTGTTGTGGTAGTAAGGATAAGAGGCGCCAGCTCAGGTATCGTCCTCGTCACTTGACCACGGTTCAAAATGACGAGGTCCGTCGCCATAAACTCTCGTGCAGCTGAACAGCATGACGTTAATATTCCCTCACTGACTCACTCTGAAGGGATTTGTACTAAAATATTTCTTAAAACCTCCTCAAACAAAAATTTGAACTCTCTCTCTTATTTTTAAATTATTCCTTAAAACATATTTTCTGACTTTTTTTACTGTGTATTACAATTTGAATATTTTATTTTCTTATCTTTCTTCTTGCATTTGGAAATGCCTTTTAATTTATCCCTACTCTTGCAAAAAAAAAGAAAAAAATTTTGCTAATTATTTAATACATATTCACATATTTCATATATGTCCCATATACACTTGCCTCCGAAAGTCTGCGTACAGGAAATCATCTAACGTGTTTAGGATATAATTACTATTAAAATCTCCATCAGAAATTAACTCTCAGGGATTCATCGAAATTTCCTTATTCAAATAAAAGCAATAAAATCAACTTTCATATTAAAAACAAGAATGACCACCAAATAATCACCAACCCCCCGCGCCAAAATTCTGCGTACACTTACAAAATAGTGCTTTTAAAGACATTTTATTGTAAAATAATTTTGTTACGTAGATCCGGGGTTCGAGAATTTTATGCAAATTAGTCGCAAAGAACAAGACAGTTCTTTAAGAGCGATAAGAATATATCGTTGAAATTCCAATCCTTGAAGTACAGGATTCAGCAGCAATATTTGCAGAATAAATCTCAGAAGAGGTCTTCACACCTTCAACAGCACTCAGACACAATTATCGGTGCCTAAAATACACGTATATAAAAGATTATTCAAAAGCAAGCGCTCGTTCAACAGCCGAAGTAATCACTTCAACAATCAGAGTAATAATAGTAACTGATCGCTAGTCAAAACCAGACTGACTCACTTTCGGCGACCATCTCTATATTTATATCCTTCGTGGATAATTCGAGAAAGACCCGCTTGTGTCATAGATCTTGAAATTAGTGTATTCCTCTACTAATTTCTAGAAGAATCCAGAGGGTCCCGAACTCGCCAAAAATGGTCACCAACATGATCGCCAACTGGGCTCTATCGCCAAAATTTCGCCAAGTTCTCATTGAATCACCATTATAACGTAAGGGACGGCGTTGCTTGTAAATATTACAATTGTAACGTAAATTAAATCTAATTTAGAGTAAGATAAAGGCATTACACACCCAAATACAAATTATTTACATTATTTTACACAAAATTCGTAACAATATCACTAAATCGTGTTTTTAAATAATTATAAGCTTCTTTTACGATTTATTTAGGATTTGAGATTTGAAAGCTCATGTGATTCCATGGCAGTTAACAGAAAAGAGATTGATATATTATTGAAAGAAAAATCATCTTAGATCTTCAGAAAAGAGAGACATTTTTAAAGCAATTGTGAAACTGTTAATCGGAGGCATTCATTGATTCTAAAAGTGTTCATAAACTACAAATCAACTGAAATTTTAACGTCCATGCCAAGATCTGGCCGTCCATTTGCAAGCGTCACCTAGAGAATCTTGTTTGGTAATACGCTATGCACGAATAAATTCAAGACTATAAGCTTCACAAGGAGCTAAAAGTGTTGATGAGATATTACAAAAGTGTGACTTTAACCACAATTCGAAGAGAACTGAAAAAGGATGACTATCATTGCCGAGTTGCACTCAAGAAGCCATTCACTCTCGAGTGAACAGAACTAAGAGAATCCCCCCCCCTAAAAAAACATATGAATAGGACACATAATTATTTGAGAAATGTAATATATTCCATTGAAAGTATTTTTTGTATTTTGGCATCAAAAGGACAGAAATATGCCGGCAAAAATTTCTTCACAGATCTTAAGAAAAATAATCGTTTTTCGACTATCGAACATGGGGAGGAGGTATAATGTTTGTGGGGGCATAGGAAGCCTTTAGCTTGGTAATCTGGAATTTATTGAATCAACAATGTACAAAATTGATTACTTGTACTTATTGAAGTAAAATATCAGGGCCGAGAAACTTGTAGTGAGTGATGATTTTTCCTTTTAGCAGGACAATGGCCAATGGCTCGCACCGTGAAGCCATGGCTGTTCTGTCATGTCCCAAACCAATTTCCCCAGACTTAAGCACAATACAGCATTTGGGGGATTAATTTGAGGGAATAATTTGGGAAAACGTAATAACATCCCAAAAATTCCTCAAATTTGTCATAGAAGAATAGAACAAAATAACCACAGAAGAGACAACTAAGCTAGTAGTTGAATCCCTGACAAATATGTTGAGAAAGCTATAGAAAGAACGGAATAGCTTAAAAAGTATTAACCTTTAGTTACAATCCATTATCGTAAAGGTTTTTTCTAGTGCACGCAGACTTTTGATGCACACGATTTGTGTCGTTTTCAAGTTATAAATATTTGTATTATTTTATGTAATAATCAGGTGTTTTTAGCTTATGTTATTTGAATTTTCTATGTTAGAGGAATCAATAAAAATTGTATTGATTCATTAAGACTTTATTTATAATTAGCGATTTTTGCATGAATATGAAAAATGATCGTCTGTAAGCAGACTTTCGGAGTCAAGTGTATACTCATTTTTTTTATATATTTTTCATATTTCGCATAAATATTTCTTAACTCAAATATGCAAAGAATTTCACACTAGAATTTTAAATTTTTGTACAAATTTTCTTTAAAAATGCTTGCTTTTGTGTGACAACTATTCCGTTCACCAAACAATTGGACACAATTCCTACAGAAAGAAATTACCATACATGTGATTCAAAAGTGTTGGAATACTTTATATATATATATATATATATGACAGGCCCCAGGCCTGCTGGTAAAATGAAGAGGGCATCATCTTCACAATATTCCTTTATTACGCTTTCATCATATATAATCTAACATGGCGGACCTTTTGCCGCGCAACCGGGTGTTACCAAATACAACATCGCAGCGAGGAGAAACCAGCCAAATCCTTTCTAGTATGCGTTCGCCTTCGTCATGATGATGCTGGGCGTCACTGGGAACGGAACGCGAAGCGTTCCTCCATCCCATATCTAGATAGTGTATGTGGCCTTACAGCGCTCGTTGCTCCTTTTAACAGGCTTGTTTACTCATAAATCCTTACGCGATGGTAAAGAGTTCGCTCTATTTTCATTTATTACTTCTTTAATTTTGAACCTAAACTTTTCAAACCTGACATATATATATATATATATATATATATATATATATATATATATATATATATATATATATATATATATCTTTTTATGTTTCACATAAAAAATTCTAAACGAATCAAAATGAGTATTCGTTGTCGTAACTTTTGGATAAACATGAGAAAGGTTAAAACTGCAGGATATTTTGAGACCTGTCTTTTATCACAATATCAATTTAAAATTTTACTCAAATATATTTCCTTTTGTACAAATAGATTGAAAGTGTGAAATTTCATGTAATAATACTCGTAACTTTTGGAAAAAAAATCTTTTATGAACATCGAATGCCATTTTAAAGTGTTGAAATAGAGACGAATAGTAAAACTATTTTAAAGCTAGATTCTGGAATTTTGCTTTTTTCTTACTTCTTTCAACAATGCTATCAAAGAGAAATGGCACAGGGAATGAAATAAAATACATACTTTAAACAGAAAAGTCTCCGATTTCACCCCTATGTATATTTATGGATTTGGATTTGATTCCCGTTTATTAGTGCTATTAGAATTTTATGGTGACGCGTTTATGGAGGTGATAAGAAGTAACACACTTTGATCCGAAGCTCGCCCAATTGTGGGAAATAATAGGCGCTTGCAAAACAGAGTAGCTTCTTGCGTAAAATCTCTTGCAAGGTAATTTCCAGCAGTAAAGAGGACGGATATTAGCTTCTAGAGGCAAGTCTCATTTTATTTTTCATTCAGCGACAGAAATAGCAATTGAGAACGACGTGTTTTTCTATCAAAATACAATTTCAGATTGGTTTTGTCTGCCTCAGTGAAGATTGCTATCGCTTTTCGGTCCTTTTGAATTAATTTGCCTTTTCTGAAATTGAGTTTTTATCTAAAAGGAAAGCTTTCTATATATTAGACTTTTTTTTCTGTAAATTTTAATGTAAAAGAACGTTCGTGTTAAACATTGATTTGCAATGTTCGAAAACATTTTACGGCAATGAGTAAGGTAAATGAGAATTGTAAGTTTCGGAAATAAAACAAATAGTTTTTATTTTTTTCTTTTGATGTACTTCTATTTCGAAACGAATCAATTCTAAATTACAAAAAGTAGAAAAAATATTAAGAAAACATTCTATGATCGTAATTGCCTTTTATTTAAGAACTAGATTATGGCCCGGCGTTGCACGGGCTTTCTGTACTTATGTAAGCAAAAGCTTCAGTAAAATATACTTTTTCGAAATTTCTTTGTGTTGCACAGGCTATTGCAGTTTTAAGAAATAGTATATACTTTTTAGAATTAAAATATGCTAACACTCATATGGGCATTGATAAAATTAATGTAAGAGATGACAAATAAAATTGATAAAAGTGTCTATTCTATTTTTGTTTAACATTTTAAACTATCCTTTTTCTTAAAAAAATATAAAAATTATCAGTTTTATTATATCTTTCAAAAGTAATACATGGCTAATTATATTTTGTTTATTATTTTCATATGTGTGTAAAATGAATTTCATATTCAGGAAATATTTTTATAAGTGGTATGTAAATGAAAAAATATTTTGAAATTAAAATTACTTTTGTAACTTTAGAGAATTCTTGAAGTATCATAAAAGGCATAGAAAATAAGGATGGCAATTAATAAGGAATCATAATATATGTGGACATTGATTTTATTTATTTTTTAACTTGTAGTGGATATACAGTTTTTTCCAAATATAAACACATTTATTAAATTAAAAAATGGCAACAAATAAAACTAACAGTCCAACAGCATATACAGAAAGGAAAATCGTTCATTGTGTCCCTGTAGCGCAATGAATAAAATTGAGCTTTTTTTGCAAACATAATATATTTTAAAAAGGGTAGAGCCCTTGCAGAGCAGTGTATCCAAAAGTAAAAAATAATTTTTTATATAATGAGTGTCCTCATTGCAATTTCGCTTCACAGAAAAGAATGATTTCATAAAAACGTATATTTGAATATAAGAGAGAAAATTAACTTGCTAAAAAGGTAAATAGAAATGAAAGGAGGAAAATATAAATAAAAATTATAACAGAAAAGTAATAACAGTAGTATGTTTCTGCTATATGGGAACTATGAGTGAAATAATCTGAAATAGGTAAACCAAAATTATGTCATAAACTATTTCCTTAAAATATTAACATAAATAACATACATTAGGAAGCCTTCAACTGGAAAAAATAAAATTAGTACAAACTAAAATTGTAAAAAATAGATAAAATAAGCCTACACATTGTAATAAAGCATTAAATTAAATTTTCTGTAGCATTAAATTAATATCACATGAGGAATGGAAGTAATACTATCTAATATCTATATTATATTTAATATAAAATTCAGATGCAATACAATAGTGAAAAAATTAAATTAGTAAGGACTAAAATAAATTAACTAAAACAGGCCTACGTTGAAAAAAAACCATAATTAACTTAATGAGAGAAATAATAAACCCTGTTGAGATAAAAAATTAATTTTTTAAACAATACTTTTTTTTTTTTTTGCAAAATTTTAGTTAAAAAAATATTTGTTATTCTGTTGCAAAGAACAAACAAATGAAGAAATGCAATGATAATTATAGTCATAATTGAAATATATGTATCATATATGAACAGTATATATACAAAGTATATGATCTTCATAAAACTAAATGAGGAACATATTATCAGAAGCAAAGTTAAACCGTGATGCATGAGACGTAAAATCACTTTAACACTGAATTTTAAAGAAATCCAAAGAGAAATACGAAAACATTGTATCAAGCTGCACTTTCATCCTCAAAAACTTTTGGATCACAAATGGTATAAATATATTTATATATTTGAAGAATGTTAAAAGCAAAATTGATGCAAGATTGCATGCGACAAAAAATTTGATCAACACTGATCAGCATCTGATGTATAACACTCTGGAAAATTTGAGGAAACATGCTTAACATTTTTACCGATCATATTCTTATTGGATAAAAATATAATGAATAAGTTACTCATTAAATCATCATTATTATATTGGTCGTTATCCTCCGTATTTACTTAAATATTTGTTTTTATTGAATTTTCATTAATTCCTTTTTAAAAGTTAAAAAAAAAATTTTTAATTTATCAAACATATTCATTTTTTGTAGTTAATGAAAATTCCTTGTTTTTTTCTCATACAATCCTAAAACAAGATTTTGAGTTAAAATATAATCCAATTCACACACACACAGACAAGAATATCACAAAAAATATAATTTACGCGCCATCGCGCAAAATATGTGTTCATCACTAAAAAAAACCAGAAATAGTAATCTCAAATTTCTTGACAGTTCTAAGAATTCCCGATCCAAAATCTTGCAATCAAAAACGCAACTTTTGTTCTACTCATCTAATTATCATACCTTTGATATTTTTTCCTATAACAAACCCAAAATAGGAATAATTATTAGCAAAATTTTCAATAACTTTTTTGTATTAAATAATGGGAAATAAAATTTGAGTCCACATATCAAGCTTGGTTACCTGATTTGAAAATATGGCATCTTATTGTAGCAGTTCTGGAGAAAAAATATTGAATTCTAATTAACTGATATACCTTAAAAAGAGTGAAAAATTCTTTACATTTCAATCTAAAAATGGATTATTTGAAAAAGAGGCCTTTTAGTTTAAAGAATGAGTCCACCTGGGAAGGAATTTTTCTCTCAGCATGCCAAAACATATTTTCTCAATTACAACCGCGATATAAACCCCAGTTCAATTCATTCTAAATTAGAAAGTTGCCTCATTTTTCGGAAGTAATAAAATTTTGTCGAAAATAAAAATTAAAAAAAAAAGAAATTATGCATATCTTGTTGTGATAACTATTAAAAAAATCACGAAAATCGAAATTGAGATCTCTTTAATTCTTTTCACGTTGAAGTGTCCCGGACAACACATAGACGTGAAACTAGGGGTTGCAATACCGGTATACCGAATACCGGTATTTTGAGCCATTTGCAGAATTTTGAAATTCCGGTATTCACAATTTTAAATTCCAGTTTTTTGGAATATACTAGAATTTTTTTTAATTATTTCCACTATATGTTCAGGGATCGCCAATATGTCAAAATAGTATACGTTTTTCTTTTCAGGTTATATTTTTAATTGTTACACCACGATTAAAATTTATTTTATAAATTAAATAATTTTACATCCATTTCAGAAGGTGAAGGTATTAAACGTCTATATTCCGCTCATTTCGTTAATCTCATTTTAATTTTTCCTAGCTGGTTCTACAATTCTCAAGCAACTCATTCAATCCATCATCTGATTTTTTTCATTTCCAGATATAACAGTATAAAAGACTACTAATCTGAACTTTAAAATATAGACATAAATTATTTCTCTCTGATAAATAGAACTCAATACACTATCACTAAGTTCTCGTTGAAAGAGGAATAACATATCCAAGCTCGCCATTCCTCATCCATCAACACCTGTCACTACAATGTCTCCTGAACGAGTGAAATGAATTAAACTGTGAATACAAAGTTGTTTTGTACAATCAAGAGAAGCTCTAAACTATGTGAACCCTCCAAGGCCCAAACCATCCTCAAAAGGATACAGAAGAGAGAGTGCAGGATACTCACAGGTTGCGTCTCCTCTCTGAGAAACCGAGGGTGGACAAAAGGCGATATTTTTTTCCAATTGCTAAGTTTGTTATTCGCATTTGATTTGCATATCCTAGTTTAGTTTCAAAACATTTTTCACATTCATTAGATATGTACTAATAAATAATAACCCATAATAAGGAATAACTTTAAAGAACATAAAAAATCAGTTGAAAATACTTCGGTTTGGTTTCATTATTTACATGATGAAAAAATATGTTGGCACAATGTGAAAAATTTTCTAGAATTATTAAAGTGAATGGAGGAAGTACATGACTCCATACACATTTCAAAACTAACCGTGAAACAATTTGTTGAGGAGAGAATCTAATTTCGATATAGGGGAAAATTTAAGCACTGTCTCTCGGCCCAAGCCGTCCAGAATTTTAGATTATTTCGGGAAAAAAAAAAGATAATTTGGTTGAAATTATAAGTAAAATGACAGCATTAGATGGTTTGCCATTTCAAGTGTTTTGCTCTTCTAATGAATTAAGAAAATCACTATCTACAGCTGGTAATTTTTGCACAAAAATACGTTCCAGGCTTAATGACAGTACAATTGATACATTAAGTTTTTTAAGATAATCATTTCATTGATTTTTCCAAGCACATGCTTCTTCACTGTGTTTATTAACACTCTTTTATAAGCTTCACTTGTATGTAATACATGGAATCTTTGAACTCAATTTTTACCCACTTTAAAAGGTCAGATTAATTCGAAATTTTGCTCACTTGTCCAAGACCGATGTTCAATACTATAATTCTATAATACTATAATTTAATAATTTTATTCCATTGTCCTGATCAGGATCATCAGGACTAACGATTTCCCCTTTTCAGATCCCATCCAGCGTCTGGTGACTAATTCCAGATCCCATTTCCAGACTAAAAAATTGTTATAACTTAGTTCTATTAACTCTAAAAGGGTGTTTTTTAAAAGTGTAATTTTGCTATGAAATTGCATCTACTTCTGCCCTTGACTCGATACTAGAAGCAACGAATGTTCATCGGCCTTTGAATCCATAGGGAGGAGCATCTTGTTGAATTGGTTTCAAATCTTTATCGGTTGCTCTCCCGTTAGCTAAATCCCAACAAGTGTATAAAGGTATGTTAATTTGTATAAAAGATTATTGAACTTCCCCAAATGAGAATGGAATATAGAAAAAACATAATATAAAATTTGCAAAATAGAATAAGGTTATTTTAAAGCAGACTTTCACTATAATCATGTTAGCCTCTCGAAAGGTGATTGATATATATATATGTATAAGATATTTTATCATATAAGAGTTAGAAAAAAATAGAGTGTGCGGGTGCGAGTCTAATTATAAGCAGAAGGAAGGAAAGAGTTGGATAGTTGTGTATGTGTGTGTTGAAACTATATTTAACCCCATTAAAAGTAAACCTCAGTTTACAACATCCATGTAAAGAAATCTATTATTTTTTATGTTCTTTCAAACTCTGAAGCTTTTTTTTTATTGTTATGGTTCTCTTACTTGTAAGAGGATTTATGGGGGAAATATGCTGTCATAATTCTCATTTTAAAACAAGGTGAAGATCTCATTCCTAGCAACAGTGGCCTACACGAACTACTTTGATGGAAGGGGTCATGTTTTTATGAAACGAAGACGAAATCGCCGAAGAGTAATCTTTTGTGCTAAAAATTAAGTCAGTTGGTCTGTGGGAGGAATCTGAACCCACAAAACCCACCCTGGTGTGTGTCACCGTTTACAAGTAACCGACCAATTATTGCTTTGACTCGGTTGTGTTAAGTCCTTGATAAAATGGCAAATTAATGCATATTTTAGAGCAGATGGATTATTTTTACCACTTCAAGGTGATTTTCGAGAACTTATCTTCAGTTGACAGTTCCATTGTTTTACACACTCAAATAAGAGATGTATTTGTACAAAATAAACTCCTCGTCTTAATTCATGTCTATGTATAAAAGGTTTACGATCACATTTTTTGGTATGTTATTCTTTGCAATATTTACAATTAAGATTTATGGAGAAGCTTGCCAATTTTTTACATTGGCATTTTTAAAGCAGATATTTTAGAGGAAAGGCTGACTCGATATTATCTGAAGTTTTCTTTGAAAGGTACTATCCTAAAAAAGAAAAGACGTTTTAACACGCTTTGTAGCTTGTATGTAAGAGTTATTTCTCTGGGAGAAGATGTTATGAGTAATCACTGAGTCTGTCCACTGATTGCCAGACATCTTGACTGAATGCTCTGTTTTGAGTTTTGCTCTTTTTCAACATTTTGAATTGCAACTTTAACTTAATAAGGGAAAATCCAAACTACAAATTTTTCTTTCTTACAATTTTATTTTTTATATTAAAATTTCTTGCCTTTAAATTTGTTTAGTTTGTTTAGTAAATTTGTTCAGATGATGAAAAACTCTTTTTCACCTTAAGATTGACCCGAAAAGTCTCCGAGTTTCAACCAACCATCGCTTTAAATCGGTATTCAAAATTTGAATCGTTGCCTGAAACTGGCTTTGAAATCACTATTATAATAAAAACAAGTTATATAAAAAAATTAAGTCTATTCCTACTTATATATATATAGGTCAACAAAGAAAAATTTTATTTTAGTTACTCTTTATTAAATAATTACAATTAATATAAATTTGTATATACATATGACAGAATCACAATGTTAAGTGAAAAAATAGAAAGCGATTTTCCTTGCAATTTTTCCATTTTCCTTTGTATATAGGATGTTGGACTATTTTTCTTTGTTAGTTACTATTTATTCATTAAATTGTAATAAAATAGTATATAATAATTTTATTGTAATAAAATAGTAGAGTAAAAGAGAAATCGCACATTCTCAGAAATCAGGCCATTTCAGGTGAGATTCGAACGCACCACCTTTTGATTAGAAGTCCAACGCGCTATCCATTGCGCTACAGGGACACAACAAACGATTTTCCATTTCTAAATATGCTGTTGGACTATTATTTTTGTTACTATTTATTCATTTTTAATTTAATTAATGAATTAATATTTGAAAAATCTGTATTAACATCAAGTGCAAACCACTACAAGTTTAAAAAAAATGTATTTGAACTTAAATGGATGAATAGAAAGTATTTTATTAACAATTAAAAACTGGAACAAGTTATATACAGTCGAACCTCTATGTTGCGAATTTTTCTATACAGCGAATTTTTTCCTGGAGATAAGAACATTTCCCGATTTTCTTCATAACCTTTCTTGTCTAACCTCCCTATAGCGAAGTGCATTTTCTATGTAACGAACTTTTTTCTTGCACCTCAATTTTTTTCTTCTCCATTTTTAAAGTATTTCTGGACATTTCAAGTTACTCTCTATTAACACATTTCCTGGTGGTCATAAGTCTTCAATTGGTTTTATTAAGTGCCTAACTCACCGAGAGCAATAGAATTCTGGGAGTTTCATCCAAAAAGTACAACCTTTAACCCCCATTGCGCAGTTATCTTCGTTATCGTCTTTCACCCTCAGTGGAGTTCTACTTATAAAATAATGTTTATTTAAAATTACTTGTATGCTTTAAATTATAGAAAATGTCTTTAAAATTCATTAGTTTTAATATAAAATTATTTTCTTAATGTTGAAAATGCAGTGTTTTCCACGACATTCATTTTTTTTGTTTCCCTTGCAGTTTTTTTTTATAGGTAAGGTTTATAAAATAAATAGATATTAATTTACAAATAGGTGTGAATAATTACTTCTTTTTAGTATATAGTCTGCATGAATTTAAATTTGTTTTATGTGGTTTATAAAGTATATTGAAAGAAACTTCTATATAACAAATTTTCCATATAACGAACTTATTTTCGGGATTTAGCGACTTCGTTATATAGAGGCCCGACTGTATATATATAAATGGATGTTTGTATATATGAAATCGCATCACTCGAACACCGTTCAACCGATGACAATGAAAATTGGCATGTGTTTGTATTTTTTTTGGGGGGGAGGGAAGAAGGTTTTTGTGATCTTCTCTTTGTTGCAGCTCCCCACCAGGTGGCGCTACAGCATATCAACTTCTGTACCATTCTATGAATCGCCAAGTTGCCAACAGGGTCACCAAAAATGTCAACGTGGCTCTATCGCCAACATTTCGCTATGTTTCTATTGAATCGCTATTATGATGTAAGGGAATATTACAAATTTAACATAAAATAAATATAACAGAAAGTAACAATAATGTATTACACATCCAGATATAAATTTACACTGTTTTCAGAGTTTCATTACAAAAAATGTGTAACATACACTGGTGTGCAAAAATTAAGGACGAAGTCGAAAAATTAGCATATCAGCTGAACGAAGACGCAGAGCGGACAGAAAGACCAATCAGGAGATTAAGTAAGGTGATGTACGGTAGCACATGCGTAGATATGCAGGTAGACGTAATGGGGAGTGTCTGAGTAGTATAAAGCATGTTGTCGGTGTAAGATCAATATTTCTGGCAAAGAGATTGCATGCCGTATAGCAGTTAAAATCACACCGAGTTGCTGCCTCAGCGAGAAATGGCGAATAATCAATCTGTTAGACGACATCTGGATGCTTTTACCCGAGGTCGAATCATTGGGAAGTTGGAGGAAGGCCGCAGTGTGACAAGTGTGGCTGCAGAGTTCGGAATTGCTCACAGCATCGTTTCACGACATTGGAGACAATTTCAAACTACAGGAACAGCTATCCGGGGGTTCAGTAGTGGTCGTCCACGAGGAACCACAACCGCAGATAACCGGTACATTGTCTTACAAGGCCAGAAGAAACAGGCGGCAGACAGCGGGAGAAATCGCTAGACACACGACACAGGCGACTGGACGACCGATATCGCGTTTTACCGTGGCCAGAAGACTGCACGGTGGTGGTCTGTTTGCACGACGCCCTGTACGGTGTGTACCTTTAACGCCTGCCCATCGGAGAAGGCGTTCTCTGTGGTGCCGGGAACACCGGAATTGGAGAGACAATGAATGGGGACGAGTACTCTTTACAGAGATGAGAGCAGATTCAGTTTGAGTAGCGATTCTCATCGCATACTCATCTGGAGAGAGCGGGGAAGCAGCAGTCATCCCTCGAACATCATTGAAAGGGACAAGTATGGAGGTCGCGGTGTTCTCGTTTGGGGAGGCATCATGCTTGGTAGTCGTACAGACCTTCACATCTTCGACGCAGGTTCAGTCAACGGGACCCGTTATTGTAACGAGATTCTTCTTCCATATGTGCGTCTTTTAAGAGGCGCTATGGGTCTGCAGTTCCTTTTCATGGATGACAATGCACCATGTCATCGCACAGTAGCTGCCGAACAGCTCTTAGAGAGTGAGGATATTGAACGTATGGATTGGCCGGCACGATCTCCGGATCTCAATCCCATCGAGCATGTATGGGATTTTCTAAGCAGACGCTTGGCAGCTCGTACCTTACCACCAGTAACGATTCGGGAGCTTCGATTGGCGCTGCAAGACGAATGGGCAGCAATGCCTCAACAACTCATTGACACCCTCATTCTCAGCATGGGCAGACGCTGTGAAACCTGCCTAGCAGTCAGGGGAGATCACATCCCCTACTAAAGACCGGATGTTTCTTGCTGGACACCCATCACAGGGATGTTTCGGCCTTCAGTCGCATTGCGCTCCATGCTACTTTTTCAATCAAGCTTCTTTTTATCCCTCTGATTTCTCTTTTAGTAAGTGTTGCTTACATATTACACATGTCCTTACGTATTGGGGATCTTACGGTATTAAATGTGTTGATTTGGAAAGCTTTTGTACAAAGTTCTATTGAAAAAACCGTCTCGTCCTTAATTTTTGCACACCAGTGTAGTGTTACGTTTGTTGAGCTTAGGAAGGTGTTTCCAAAAATCGATTGAAAAATTGAATTGAAAAATCATGCTTTTTATTTCTTTTATAACTTCTTACTTTGAAAATTTACATAATTTAAGAAAAAACGAATGTTTATGTTTTAAAAGATACTCCAAATTAATATTTAAATATAGCTCAAATGACTTCTAAAAAATTCCTTACACACACACACACATTTGAAACATTACTCTAGTCAGTTCCTTTTCATTCTAAAATTTTTATTTTAAATTAGAATCATTTTCCTTCACCTCGTGAAAAACTCTTAACATTTGAATTCCAAACAAAAATAGCAGATATTCTCGATAAATCGTAAAACTCAATAAAAAATTGTTTATTTTACGCAAAATTTTCTACTGAAATAAAAGTATATAAGAATGCTTACAGAGACAGAAACATTTTTTATGCGGGGAAGAGGGAGAAAGACAATTTTGTAGGATTGTTTCTCCCGAACAATAAATGCGTACGAACAACTTAATAAACTCTTTCGTCTTTTAAAAAGTCAGTGTTTTGTTTGTTTCTGCTCAAAATGTGACAAATATAAGACAAATTTTTAAGAGTGCTTACATTTTTCTTGTGAATAATAAAACTTGCAGTTCCCAACTAAAATATTTTTTCACACCCCATTTGCGACAGAATATATATATTTAAAGTTTAAAGAATCTCTATACCCACCAGACGAAATTTTAAAATCTTTGGATTTGTTCCACAATAGCAAGAAAAGTAAAGCAATTTCTTTCATCGATTTTCAAAATTCCCTCCAATAAACATAGCTGTAAAGAAGTAGCAATTTATGCAAATGCTCGTCTCCTCTTTTGGAAGCTCTTTAAATTCGCATGGAGGGACCAGGAATTTAGTAATCCTAAATGTTGAAAAAGTTTGCTATAAATTGGAATGAGCATAAATTTCAAATGGGTTTTTGATGAAACCTATATTTCTTATCTTTATTGTTAAGAAATACAATTCCTAAGAGTTCTATGTTATGCACTTGGGATTTCTTCATCTGTGAAATTTCTGTGAGAAATAATTTTAATTTCACTCTAAATCTTTTGTTGAAAACTAGTATTACTTTGGCTCTTTTGATAGTGAGCGAATTATTTGTTACCACATATGATTAACCAATCCAGTTACTAAAAGCAAAACATATTGCTCCTTCATTAAGTACTCCATTATCAGACATAGATTGGACTAAATAACAACCTACTTCGTTTTCCTAACCTGATGCGGTAGCCTGGTGGTCAAGGTAACGAACTCGTGGCATAAGTTCAAGCCTAGTACCGCTAAAGACCCACCGTGCAGAAGGGTCCGATGCACGTCAAGGTTCAAACGTCCTCCCGTTGGTGTGGTGTGGAAGTTAGGAGAGGAGGCAGCTCAAGTGTCCCCTTCGTCACTTGACCATGCTTCAAAATGACGAGGTCCATTGCCCTCGTGAAGCTTTATAGTGCTCCTCAAATCTATCCTTCGAAAGATGGATTCTTTCTTAAATCATTTCATTCGGATTTAAGTCACATAATATTTCTTATTAGTTTCAAAGCGTTAAGTTTTTAAAAACGAATCAAAATCCGAGGGGAAATATTTGATTTAAGCCCAGCGAGCGAACCTTACATTCAATTATTGTTATTTACTTAGGAGAAGTGAATGAGAATTTTAATAACGTTGCACTACAAAAATGCGCCAGGGCTCTTACCAAAGGAGTTTTGAGTAGCAATCAAGTGGCGAGGAATCTCCCAACTTCCACTCCACTCGAACGTTTGAGCCTTGACGAATTGAAGCGCTCCCACCCTCTCTACGGGACGGGTTTTCAGAAGCACTAGGCTCGAATTCATGACCACGAGTGTGTGACCTTGACCACTAGGCTACTGTGGCCACATTTTCTCAGGATACAGAAGTAGGCACAAAAAAAAAGTTTAAAGAAAAGTTTTCAATTGCCTTACTTTTTCTCTTTAAACGTCCTCTGAGTTCAAGTGGCCGCACTAGCCTTGTGTTCAAGGTAACGGACCCATGGCTGGCGTCTCATGAGTTTGAGCCTAGTATCGCTAAAGACCCGCCCTGTAGGGGGACGATGGGTGTTAAATCTGTCGAAGCTCAAGCGCCCTCCTGTTGGTGTGGAAGTTAGGAGAAGTGGTGCCAACTCTGGTGTCGTCTTTGTCACTTGACCATGGTTCAAAAGGACGAGGTCCGTCGCCAAAAACCTTCTGAAGAGTGCTACGTTTTTATTCACTCACTCAGTTCAAAGACTCGGATTTCAAATTTTTAAAGAAATGAAAAAAATATTTTTAGTAGGAACGTAAAAATTAAATTTCAATGTATGGAGATCTTTCAAAGAAAAAAAAATAGATATAAATTAACTTTAACTAAATTTTTTAATAATGGAAAGTAAGTTGTTTTTTCTAGAATTACCATTACACGTTAAAACAAATTGTGTTTTTTCTTGCATATTTTGTTTTCGAAATATCTAAGGTATGCATGAATAAAACATTTAGGTATATATTACTACAATTATTTTGAATTTACCTTTTATTCAATTAGACAAATATTAGCCCAACTAAATTAAGAAACTATATGCGTAATTTGACGCACACACACACACATTCCAATATTCCTTTTGGCGTAACGTTACACAGTTCAGTCGAATTCAATCCACATTCTTTTCAATTTATATAAACAATGCTATTAAACTTCCTTTCTTTTAACACATTGTAGCTCTGTATACAATTTATTGCAACACGTTTATTACCTTATTTTGCCTTCATTAATCACGATCAACATTTTAAAAGGTTAAATATGCCCATAAAAAGATAATTAACTTGTCCATCACACAAACAATATTTAAATTAAAGTTCATACATTAAAATACTCTAGCGCACAAATAAGTAATGTAATTAATTGATGAGAATTTATTTGTTTCTTCTACGGAACTCCCACAAACTACATTCATTAGGTTTTTTTAACTATTTTCTTCCTAACTAATAATTAAATCTCAATTGAACCCGAGTCTATTAAGCCATTAATTATAATAAAAGTAAATATTGATTTTTAAATTTAAGAAGCACAGCATTAAGTAATTTGATTGAACAATTTTATTTTTAAACGCATATTAAGCTTATTCGCACAATTTTAAACCTTAAATATAATTTCTAGAAGTATTTCCCGCATACCTGAAATCTTTCGGGTGTTTTGGACAGACAGTAAAAAAAAAGCAGAGAGTCACAAATTCAGTGAAGCATTCCAGGAATTTCTGGACGGAATTCCACGGTAGACAATACCTGAAAAGTCGCATATTTCTTCGAAGATAGATTTGGAGAATGTTAGGAAAGAAAAAGACAGGAAACCAAAGATAAATAAATTCAATAAATATTTACTTACGGCACAAGTTATTTCGCGGTATCAATACATAATAGATGGTTTGAAAAATTCTTTTGAACGATATATCTCTTGCACAAATAACCGTTTAAAATTTGTTCAGGCTTTAGAAGGCATCTATATAGGCAGTTACATATGAATACGAGACATAAAAGACATTTTTGCTATAAATATTACAGAACCAAAAAATATCTTACTTAAGAGAACATGTGACACAACCCAAATATATTATTATATTAGGGATTATATCATGAATTCTCAATACTTATGATAGCCATCATAGACCAAACAATCATAAGACTGTTTATTAATTCAATCCATTTAAACTTACATCTGAATATGAGTTGAATTTTAATTCAAAACAGCTTTATAATGGTATAGTTGAACGCATAGTTATATGAATCTTCCATAACTAATAAAAATTCATATCTCCTTAAAAAACGAAGTAAACAGAGTGAATAAACAGACAATTCCTAACAATTACCAAAAATATAAACTCAGCCATAAACCAGCCATTTTTAAACCTTGGAACGATTGCCTTAGGTACGCATATGACTTTAAAATGGGCAACTTCGGAAAGCTATTCAGAGTACTTGGACTACATATCTGTTCACAAAATTGATCTCTCAAGAGTGCCACCCATCCGGTATAGCGCTTAGGGAAGCTGACTGCTGTGTCGTAGGGCCTGGATTCGAATCTCGGAGAAGGCATGGATGTAAATGTACAGTCAGTCAAAAAAGTATTGGGACACACTACCAGTTCATACATTTTTATCGTAATATTTTACTTAAACATACAAATGAAACCAAATAAAAGTAGGAAACGTTATTTTGTTAAATACAAATACTAATAATTTGAACAAAACTCATACATTAATGCAATTATGGTTAAAATGGAAAGTAAAAGAAATTGAGTTAAAAAACGGGCTCAAAAAAGTATTAGGACACTTCCCAATAAGTTAAGAAAAAAAATTTTAACTTAGATATTAATTTCTTGTTGGGCCCTCCTTGCTTTCAATGACCTCTCGAAGTCTCTTTGGCACGGATTGGATCATTTTTTTGCAAAACGATCTATTGATTTGGGTCCACTCTGTCTCTCTCTCTCTTCGACCAAATATTTTCTTAAATCCTGCTTGTTAGAAATTTGGTGCTTATATAATTTTTGCTGCAAATAATCTCACACATGTTCAATGGGATTAAGGTCTGGACTTTCTGCAGGAGTTTTTATAACTCAAGGACAGTGGTAGAGGACCCATTACTTGCAAATATCTGCAGTATATCACGGTTCATTATCTTGGTACAATTTAAAATATCCTGAGATTCCCAGCTTGCTTGCACTTTGCTTTAGGTTTCGCTCGAGAATGTCAAAATAGACATATTTATTCATTATACCATCAATAAAATGTAAGTTCCCGAAACCAGAGCTTGCCATGCAGCCCCAGACAATTTTGTTACCCCTTTCATATTTGACAGTAGGCCGTAAATTTTTGACATGCATTGCTGTATTTTATTTCCACCAAACTTTTTGCTTGCCATCCAATCCGAAAAAATGTTATATTTACTTTCATCAACAAAAATTACATTTTCCCAATATTTTGCTGGCTGCCTTACATACAATTTAGCAAATGCCAACCTAGCTTGTATATTTGCTTTTTTTTTTTTTTTTTTTTTTTTTTCTGATGTAGGGTTTTCTTTGAGGTAATCTGCCATGATACTTATGTTTTCTTAAAACATCTCTGACAGTTTCAGGATTTACTGAGATTTTACGAACCTACATTTACATTGTAAAGTCATTTTTAATGCACTACTTCTTGGATTATAATGTATACTTGTCTCACACAATCCACCTCTCTTCACGTTCATTAAATATCCTTGAACGCCCTGATCTTTGCTTGTTTTCAATGGTGTTTTTTTTTTGAACCTGTTAATGATGTTAAAAACAGTTGACGTTTACTCAATTTCCATATTTTTTTATACAGCAAATTGACTTCCCCTCTTTCTAATGTTTTTCACGAGATTTCGCACATCAACCGATATATCCTTGTTTCTCGCCATTTTTTATATAATCTTATCTGTTGAAACATTTGTGTTAAATTTTATAGTCAAAAAAGTAGTGCGAAATTAAATTCTATTGATGCGCTGTATATTTGCTAAATTTCTCATTTCAAAAGTGTCTCAATACTTTTTTGACTTCAGCGTGCCTTTGGATTATATTTGAAAAGATAGATCAAATTATAATTCTATAATACTAATAAAAATTTCCCTTATATACTGTACAGCAAATGTTAAAACATTTCTTAATTAATTTTGTTTTTGTTTTAATGTGATAAATATTTTTTTATAAATGTCTTTCCAGTTACGCCCCGCCAAGTGTCCCAATACTTTTTTGAGTGACTGTATAGTGCCCCTTTGTGGCACTCTAAATGTTCGTCGAGCTGCAAGTCCTCTTGTGAGGTTGGTGGAAGGGAAAGAGACCCCTGACCAGCCCCAAGTTGTATCTCCAAACTAGGGTGGATCTCAGCCAAATCGTACTCCACCTGTACGATTCTCAAACGAAGAATTTTGTCCGACATCATTCAATCAGGTGGCATTAGCAACAACATCTTTTGAAAGTACTTTAACAACATTTCTTGCTAAAAAATAATCTCACCAAACATGTGTGAGTGAGATTTTTCTTTTTTATAATACTATAACCATATGAGGGGAGTGTTTACTTCTCACTACAAAGCAACAAGAGGGTTAGTGGCGGAACCGAGCTCACACATCCAAAAAGGGTTCAGAGCTTCAAACTAGTCCCCTGAGAAACAACCAACCCCAAAATCAGACTTTATTGAGCAAAATCTTTGTTTAATTTTACAGTACAAATTAAATTTACTTAATGCAAAGTATGAAGACGTAAATTCACAATAGACGTACATAAACAAATATACAAACTAAAAATAATAACAATAATAAACCATAAAAACCTCCAATAGAAATGAACCTTACAAATTTAAAGGAAAAAATTAAACATAAAGGACGAAAACAGCAAAAAAAAAGTATATTGAATTTTGTGGGAATTTTTTCTTGTTAAAACAAGAAATTCATCTCCTAGAAGCACTCGTATTGTTAACTAAAGAGCTAATCCATAATTGACGAGATCTATCTATGCTTTCAATAAAATGATGTTTTTTTTTTATAAAAGCGCAATGGAACACATAATGATCCACATCCGCAGTATATCCGCAGAGACAGTTGGGATTAGTTATTAATTTAAATTGTTGTAAGCAATACGGGAACGGGGGTCATCGTTAGTTAAAAACTGAACAATGTATTTAGGGTAAGGGTTAATATTAATATTAGAGGTCAGGAAGTGTATATTTTTTGCCCCGATGGCCGGTGTTAGAATTAGACCAAAAATTTTCCCAGTCTTCAATAAGCTTACTTTTTGACATTTTTAAGATGTAAGAGCAAGGGGCCGGCCCACACTCCTCTTTGCCGTCTGAGTTTGTGAGTGAATAGTAACGCCGCACTATATATATATATATATATATTCAGCTACTAGAGGGCCGCGGTAACCGAATGGTCAAGGTATCCCATCGTGGTTGGCCCTGTCACGAGTTGGAGCCCAGTACCGCTAAAGACCCGCCGTGTAGGGCAGCGATGCACGTTAAATCTGTCGAGAGCTGAAACGTCCTCCCGTTGGTGTGGTGTGGTAGTTAGGAGAGAAGGGTGCCAGTTCAGGTGTCGTCCACGTCACTTAACCATGGTTCAAAATGACGTGATCCGTCGCCAAAAGCCCTCGTGTAGCTGAACAGTGCAACGTTAATATTCACTCACTCACTCAGCTACTCGAGAGCTTTTAGCAACGGACCGGGTAATATTTAAACATGGTGAAATGAAGAGGACGCGACACCTCTCTTCTCCAATCTTCCACACCAACAAGAGGACACAAGGCTTCAACTCATAACAAGCCTGCCACCAGTCCGTGACCTTGACCATTAGGCTACCGCAGCCACTTTCGCCATCTGAAGTGCACAGGAATATGCAATTCGCTTTAATAATAATTTTTTTTCATTACGTTGTTTAACACAAAAAGTTTTACAAAAACTTTGGACTAAAGGAGATTTATTTTTAATTCCATTTGAAGAAAAGGAGATTTGTTTGTATGAAACTTTTATTTCTAATGGGTTGGTGTCTTACCATTGCAGACATTCCCCGGGTATCTCTTTTGAGTGCGGCACCCGATAGGAGGATACCAAGTGCCGCAAGTCATTTTGATGCCCAGTTTCCTCCCCAGAGGGAGGCACCTGAGCTCTGATGATTCCAACCTCTAGTAGGATTTAATTTTGCCGAGAGCACCTACGCCAAACAAACACTCTAGGGATCTTTTACTAGGCTGCTGTCGAGATTTTCTGCATCATGAAAATCCACCGACTTGGGTCGGGGTCGAACCCGCAACCTTAGGTACAGAAGACCAGCGACAAACTACCCAGCTGGCGTTTATATTAAACTACGGAGGAGGAAAATTGAAGATAGACTTTAGGTATAAATAGGAATTGTAACACACAAAGAACCCAGTTGCGGATCGTCCGACCTGAAAGATAGTGTTAGATGTTTTGAGTTGAAAAAAGATGTCTTATTAAGGATGCTCCGGAAAAAGATGCATACAGCGAAACCAGTCTCGGCGTTGATCCTGGATCCATCCGTATACAACGCCCAGTCCAAAAGACCTTCCAAAAAATTATAAGAAATTAGTCCGTGAATAGAGAGGACTGATATCATGTAGCAAAATATTACGATCTATATTGAGCGAATTGATATTTTCAAAATAATATTGCCTTTGTGTTGATTCCAGATTTGATATTTAAGAAATATTTTTAATTATTAAGTGCATTGGTTGTGAATACCTGTTAAAGTGCTATTACAATGCCATGTCATTGATTGAAAACAATTAGCATTAACCAGATTTTCTGTTTATTATTATTTTTTAAAACACATAACTCTGTTTATAATTGTACTCGACATAGAACCCTCGGAAGCAACTACCAGCATCTTCAACACGTCTCTTCATTACGATCCTTTTTTCTGCTGAAAGGAAAACCATTCACTTCAGTGCCCTCTCTTCTAATCTTAAGAGAGCTGTAAACAACGTTAAGAGCACATCAGTAGTACGGGGCGAACATCATATACTTTGAAAGAATCGATTTTTCAATTTTAGTTCTAAAAAATTGGGCATATTTTTCTGAATCTAAAAATGTATAATACTTATATGTTTGTTGATAAAATAGCCCTAAAGTATGAAAAATAAAAATATAAACAATTGACCACGCCCTTTTTGACATATATTAAATGTGTAGTTTCTCCTGTGTTTGATCTACATAAACTTTTAATTTTTTTTCATTTAAATGAATAATAAATATATCTAAACAGAATATATGTGCATATAGTGAACAAAATATGTTTTGGCATATAATGTCTAATTTTTTAAAAAAAATATATTTGTGCAAAAAGAAAATTAAGATTCTCAAAATTTTAAGTCTTTATGATTATTTCAAGGAAATTATGCAATTAATTCATTAAAAAAACTGGTTCATTATGTTTGATATATTGCTTTATATATCTGTTGAAAATTTTTTGTATATTCAAGAAATATTTTTATAGAAGAAATGTGTGTGTGGTACCTATATGAAAGTATTACAAGATCTCGAAAATTATGTTCATGTTAACTAAAACATAGGGAAAAAACATATGAATTTAAAATTACTTTTATAACTCTAGAAAATGATCAAGCATTATTATTAGACATATAAAAATAGACAAGCAAATACTAATCAAGTGTATCATATGTGAACATTGTTTTTTTTTCTTAGTTTTTTTACTTTTTCTCAAAAGCAGATTTTTTTTGCATTTAGGTACATTTTTTTTAAAAAAACTAATGCACTATATGATTCAAGATTTTTTTATAGCAGAAAAATAAAAAATTTCCAAATTTCGAACTTTTATAATTTTTTTACAGAAACCATATTAAAATTTTACTAAAAAAATAGGTTCACTGTGTATTTTGTGTATTATTTGATATCTGTGTAAAAAATATTTTGCATAAAAAAGGTACTTTTTTAAAAATGGTTCCTAAGTACAAGCATATATTATGAGTTCTCAAAAATTTTTTTTTTATGTATTACTTAAATTAAGTAAGAAAAAAAACTTTTGAGCTAAAAAGTTATTTTTATAGTTCTACAGAATAATTAAATTATCTTTATTAAGAACATAAAAAATCTAAGCTCTATTGGAAATTTTAAAAGACATGTCTCATACACACAAAGGGTCTTAATTTTGGCATTTTACTCTTTGGAGAATGTCTTGGTTCCCTTGAGTTATTTTCAGCAGCTAAGTACGTGGATGGATTTGAGCAGATAATTTGCTGGGAAGTGAATGCACCCCCTACAACCACGTACCGTAGGTAATAATTGGATCAATTGAAACAATGTGAAACGTTTTAAGAATATTGTCATGATAAGATTTAAATTTGGCGACTATTGAAATGAGTCAATAATTTGTAAATTTTTTATTCAATGTAATTATGTTTTGGGTGAATGAATATTAACGTCTCCCTGTTCAGCTAAACGAGGGCTTTGGGCAACGGATCTCGTCATTTTGAACTATGGTCAAGTGACGAGGAAGACACCTGAGCTGGCAGCCCCTGTCCCAACTACTACACCACACCAAAGGGAGGATGTTTGAGCTCTCGACAGATTTAACATAGATCGCTCCCCTATATGGTGGGTCTTTAGTGGTACTGGACTCAAACTCGTGACAAGCCAACCACGATCCGATACCTTGACCACTAGGAATTATTATGTGGGAACCAAGAGAGTAAATTATCAATTATTAAACCTAAATGTTTTACATGATTAATAATATTGATATAATTGTTATTGACTTTGAAAATTGGGTTCCTCTTGAAAACAGAATCACTACGGACTCCGTGGCCATGCTTTTGAGATCTCCTGATGGCAATAGTTTTCTCAGTTGATATTTGCAAAATTGTAGGTTATTTAATTCATTTGAATCTAGTTAAATAATCTGGTGTGTATTTTGTTCAAGTCTTTTCCTGTTTAGTTGAAACAACTTGAAGATGATGGGCAAATACTTGTATAAAGCATCCATCAATATTTAGACTTAGAATTGGATTAGCATGGATGTCGATGGGGTCAGTGCTTTCAGTGACCCTTGTCGACAACCTTTGAGAATGGAACATTCAATATAAAAATTTTGCATCTTTTTTGAGATTAAGGAGATAAAAGTAAATCAACTTTTGAAAATGATGCAGAATTCTGTAATGATCAAAAATACGAAATAATATCGACCCATTGACATTATCGAAGGAGGCTTACTAATGTTAATGAAGTATGGAATCTATTTTTTAAAATTTAATACCAAAACTAAAAAACTACCAAAATCAAACTACCACACCAGCCATTGGGAGGACTTTGAGCTTGGACAGATTTCACGTGAATAAGCCCCTTTATATGGTGAATCTTCAGTGGTATCAAAGTTCGATCCTGCAACTCGATAACGCCATCCATCACTTCGTAAACATAGTTACTAAGCTACCATGGCTCTCTCTGATCGGTTAAAAAACAGCTTTTTACGTACTTCTCGATCGATCGAATTGAAT